>CM039736.1:25743012-26343012 GCA_022539455.1 Dendrobium nobile
GTTTAGCTATCAGTTAGTAGTTTGTAATAGTTTCTTTTTATTAATGCATGCTGGATTTCTTTAAAAAAAAGTATATTGTACACGACACATTTGCATGTTAGTGTGATGTGCTTTTACAGTTGAATGAAATATTTGAATGATGTATTTTGCCCGTTGCAATGCACGTGGGGGAGCATTTTAAGGTGTTTGACATTAGTTTAGCTGTGTGAATGATTGTCATTTGAGTGTGTACAATGTTCTATTCAGAAGCCTGTAGACGCCTTCTGTCTGCTTTTACAAGTGTTGTGGATCAAGTGACGTTGTGCAGCATCGCATTGAATTTCATTTGTAGTGCATTGACAATGCAGTTTGGCTCATTCATCTTCAGCATGTTGTCATCTTCATCAACTTTCAACTTGCAGGATTGTGGTTCTGCTCGCAAATACACTATGCGATGCATTAGGAGCCTTCTACCCGTCTCTTGCAAGTAAGCTGGCTTTTTTGATGTGATAGCATGGCATCACAAATTTACTGCCTCATCTTATCAGTGGCCCACAATTTTACTACTAATTCCTAAATTTTGCTTACAGGTGAATATCATCATTGCGTTACGAATCATTTGTTTCTTTATGTAGGTAGACTATCGTACACTGACGAATCTCGTGTCGTTGTTCATAGATGACATGTTATGTGTATGATGAGTCTCCTGCATCAGTTCGTAGGTGCTTTCATTTGCTACATGTCATTAGCTTTTGCTTGCATAGGGGTCGGTGTATTTAACTGCCATTGCATGGTCGTTGACTATGTGGGGGGGGGGGGGGGGGGGGGGGGGGGGGGGGTGGATCAAGCATATACTGTACATTGTTCGTCATCACCGGTAGATGCACTACTATATGCTTGATGAGTCTCCTACATTTGCTTGCAGATGCTCATATTCATTGTATGCTGCACTATATGCATTTGCAAGAAGTTTCATTGTCAACAGATGAGTTTGTGTATTCATCTACACATTAATGCTGACTGCTAGGTGAGCTGCATTCGCTACTGGTTTCCTTCATGTACATCAGTTGGCAAACTACCATGTTCTTTGTGTGTTTGACTTTCGATGCTCATGAGGAATCAGTATGTATGTTTGTATGTTGATTGATGTGTTCATAAAAAGGCATTCTATGCTTGTTTGCAAGAGATGACTTTCCGTGCTTATAAATGACTGTCATGTTGATAATGTCTGAAAATCTCCCACTATGAGTCCCTTGCTTGTTCGTTATTTTCATTTGGATGAAAATGATCACTAGTTTGCATTTGCATTTTCAGTGTAGTCATGCATTTATTAGTTCAAGATTCAGTTCCCTGCTCATTATTTTAAGTTATGTTCGTTGTAGTTAAGTTTAATTCAAGTCTCTTGTAGTTGTTCAAGTTCTTTTGTCATTTTGTTCAAATCAGGTTTCCTCTACTCTGAATTTCGACGGTCTTCCTATTTCTCCATCGTTTACTAGAAATTTCGGGAGCTGGGCCTTCCCTACCATGCTACGAGAGCCTGTAGGGTAGGTATCAGGTGACACCACGACTGTGATTTTTAATCCCACAATGCTACGAGACCGTGTAGGGGTTATTGAGGTTTCTGTCTGAAAGTACATAGTTTTTTCCTTACAAGCACGCAAAGGCCTACTTGGCTCACCGCAAGCGTTGCATCGGGTTCCCATCTACCATGCTAAGAGAGCGTGTAGGGTGATCCCCTAATGCGCCACGATGTCGACGTCGAGGCAAAATGCACAAAATAATCTCTCTTTCCCCTTTTTTTAACTCTTTCTCCTGTCTTTTTTTAATCCTTTCTTTTTTTTTTGATTTTCTTCTTTTTTTGTCTCTTTCTCTTTTTAACTAATAAATTTTTTAATAATTACAAATTATTATATTAACAATAATAGTGAAAGGAAGAGAGATGGTGGTTGTAGTATGTTGTTGGTGAGATGTGAATAATTGTGGGCTATTTGGTGTGGGTTGATTTTTATTGGGGATTTGCAGTTGAGTTGGAGGAATTGGGCTTTTGGCTGAGTGTATTTTAGAGTTGAGCAATTTTGATTTGTTACTATAGTGGAGGAACAAAGGGGAAGGGAGGTTGTTGGGTTTGTATAAAGTATGACACAGTGAGGAAGAAGGTACTCGGCTGTGGGAAGGACCGAATCGAGCAGTTGCGGGGACTAGGTGGTTTTGAAGCTTGAGCGTGAGGACGAAGGCACTCGGGATTTTGAGTGTGGAAGCCAGAGAAAAAATGAAGGGTGTTCATCTCATTTTAACAAATAGTGTAGAGTTGCGATCGAGCCTGGGCTACGAGATTTACGAGAGGAGACAAGGTATATAGTTCGACAGAGGCTTCAGTGAGATTTGCTGGGATTTCAGCAGGATTTTTTGAATTTTTTGACATATATGAGGTTAGCAGATTTTTATTTTATTTTAATAATAATAATAATAATAATTATTATTATTATTATTATTATTTTATTATTATTATCATTAAACAAAAGAGCTCCAAATGTTGGTTTTTCCTTGATTTGCGCACATTCTCTCGAAATTCTTGCGTCATCGCCTTGAAACTCACACCAATTTGAATGCGTGATTTTCATTTGGCAAAATTATAGTTTTTTTTTGTTATTGTTGTCGTTTCGGATGCAATGACAAAATCTGTTTCGCGCTCGTACGTCGTTTGGGTAACATCGCATGTTAATTTTGGGTGTCGGTCGCCGATTTTGACATTTTTCATCCGATTTTGCTATGAGGGGCTCTCTCTTAGGCGAATTCGATGCTGTAATCGCAACAACGCAGTCCATTTGGCTGTAGAATGAGAATCACCCACGATCCCACGACCCTAATTGCCAACAAACCAATGATCAAACTCAACCGACCGGCTCCCACAAACCACGATCCCCTCGTTCGCTACTCACGCACAAAATGATCAAACCACTCATTCGCTCTCCCACTCAGAGGATCGGAAGAAATCGCAAGCAAAAAAAAAAACTTGAACTTACATGCTCCATTCTAACTAAGCCAACCAAAAGCTCTAGCCGCCGGCGACTTTGCCTCTGGGTTGCCATCTCCGCTCACTCGAAGCCGCCTACATTCGCGGAACCTCAACCGAAGCCAACCCAATATCCAGGCCCAACCCCGCAGACTCCTGCTCGTCGTTCGACTCTTGCACTCGACGTCGAACTCGTTGGCCGACCCCAACCTCCGCCCTCCAGCCTACTCCAGTCATTCTGCTCCTCATCCCACCGTACCCTACAAATTTGAATCCCCCTTAGCTAATAGAGGGCTTTATGCCCTATCAATTATATCATATTGATTTATAGCTCAAGAATTTGATGCCACTAAGGAATGTATTGGCTCTGGCCATAATCGGTATTTTGTCGTGCCATTTGACTGCAAAACTACTCAGTTCAGAGGGCCTCGGGTCATGATCGTTTATCCTGCAGTGCCATTTGGCTGCAAAACCGCCGGTCAGAGGATACGTACCACGTCCTTACTAGTAGGAGATTATTTGAGAATGATCATAATGATATTTTCTACTAGGCATTAGCTCTATGTGAGCTGAAGTAAATTTTAATTTATCCACCCCGGCAAACTGTTGCGGAGGGTGGATGGATTTTGTTTGAAGTGATTTGATGAATTAATTTCAATTTTAAATACTTGGATTTTATGAATTTGAATTTTTTTGGGTATTTGGGTGGAACTTTGAATGTTGTAATCACCCCTTATGTTGAGATCTACACTCAACATGACCATCATCGGCGGGACTGGGGTCATTTGAAAATGCTTTATATTATGTGAGAATTTGGAGGCATTTGAAATGGTTGGAGTTAACCCCTTCGGTTGAGATAAACATTCAACACGGCCATCATTTGGGTGTTTGGGGTCATTTCCATTCATTGAACTTTGTTGACTTTGTCGAGCTGTCGACAGAGAATCGGGTTTTGTAGGCTTTATATCTTTGCTGATGAAATTTTTTTTTGGAGGCCTTGAAGGTCTTATATGAACATATAAAATAGATATCCCTGTAGACACCCTAATAGCATATATGTTTGATAGTTCGAGCCATGTCGACTCTCATCTATTCATATAGAAGGGTCAGTCTCGAACTATGTTCATTTATTGACCTACGCAGCATCCCTATACATCATGTGTATTTCTACAACACGCTCGTTAGGGCCCATGCAGGTTTTGTGATTGCCTTACCCCCCTCCTTTCGTGTACCTATATGTATACAAATTATGGTGCATGTGCAGGGGTATTTTGGACATTTGACAGGTCTTCTATGATTGCTTGTAGAAGTTTGCATTTGTTGTAATACTTCAATATTTTTATGTAGAAGGCATGTTGGATGCATGACCACTATTCATCAAGAAACTTGCAAGCCTCAATAATCTTTTCCAACTCAATGTTTAGAACCTAGTTGAACTGAGATTCACTCACTTCATAATGATTTGATATGGCTCTCTCTTCCTAGAACTTGTATAAGAATTAGCGGGCAACTCCTTGATTATGCCATCATCATTTTCTACTATTGGCTTAAATAAAGAATCAATCATTTCAACGTTGGATTACCGTGTCCTTGCTGATGTCATATACGTCAAAGTCAATGATTACTGCCTCGAGCGGACATTATATTGATTGAAGGCACATCGGGTCGTATAGGAGAAACTATTCATATAGATGGATCAGGCTCGAACTATGTTCATTTATTGACCTATGCAACATCCCTATACATCACGTGTATTTCTACAACACGCTCATCGGGGCCCATGCGGGTTTTGTGATTGCCCTTATCCCCCTCCTTTCGTGTACCTATATGTATACAAATTACGGTGCATGTGCAGGGTATTTTGGACATTTGACAGGTCTTTTATGATGGCTCATAGAAGTTTGCATTGTGTCGTAATACTTATATATATTGTATGTAGAAGGCATGTTAGAAGCACGACCACTATTCATCAAGAAACTTGCAAGCCTCAATAATCTTTTCGAACTCAATGTTCAGAACCTAGTTGAACTGAGATTCACTCACTCCATAATGATTTGATCTGGCTCTCTCTTCCCAGAACTCATATAAGAATTAGTGGGCAACTCCTTGATTATGCAATCATCATCATTTTCTACTGTTAGCTTAAATAAAGAATCAATCATTTCAACCTTGGATGATTGTGTCCTTGCTGATGTCACATACGTCGATGTCAATGATTACTACTTCGAGAGGACATTATAGTGATTGAAGGCACCTCGGGTCGTATAGGAGAAATATACGAGATATTCATTCCAAAATAATTGTTGTACCTTGAGATGATTGGAATGACAGGTGTACTTCCTGCCTATGATTGTAAGTTTGGGTCCTCAAACTTTACATTAATCTTTAACAGCCACTTGGCAAATATTGATCAAACTCTAGTGAGTGCGATACATTGTATATTAATGTTCCCTTTGACGCATTTGTATGATTTATATTATATCCACTGCATGTCAAATCCTTTTAGTTACAACTGACATGTTAATTATAGCATGAGTCCCTTGTCGTACCATTGAACCTTTGCACAAAATCCTGTACGATTAGGAGATTCCTTACATCGGCATCGTATATCTCATTGCCTTTTGCATACAAGTTAATGTACTCATTTGAACCTTGATGTTAACTGCGGGCTAAACTATTCCTCGACAATCCTTTCATGCTTATCTGGACCCCAATTAGATCTCGTAGTACCTTTCTCCTTCATGATTTGTGCAAGTGAGTATGGTAGGGATTATTGCATCTCTCTACATGGTTGCCATGAAGACTATAATTAGCTTTAGTCTTCTTATTCAAATGCATTCACTCATCATTCGCAGGATATTGCCACCTTTGCTGCATATAATGTATTGTTAATTGTGGAACTGGTAGGGGGGGGGCAATTGACTTGTGCTTGATACTTGCTGTTGGCTTGTTGTCAGTTTGGTTATCCCTTTGGTGAGTTGTTGTGTTCTTCTACTAAAATCAGCTCATTATGATATTTAAAGGCCCCATTTTAGCTCATAAATGGTGGTGGTTATTGGTTCATCCCCCCCCCCCCCCCCCCCTATCTTTGTCCTTTGTTTTCTCCGCCTAGCTCCTGTCCCATGGCTGGTTGTTCCTATTCCCCGTGGCTGCCCGTTTCTCTCCCCCCTGTGGCCCCTTCGGGTGCTGCTCCTGGAGCCGCCTGTTGGCCTTTTGGCTCCCCTTTTTTGGTTGGTTCGGCTGGAGGTGATTGGGGCTGTTTGGCTTCCTCTTTTTACCTATATATATGAGATGTTTTGAAGTAGAAAAAAGGATGATATGTGAAGAATTTTTGGAATAAAACCTGAGGATTTTCGGATAGCTTGCGAGCTATGCCTCTTCGTCTTCCCTTTCTTCTATGACTTTGTCTCGAATTTCTTATCTCATTCTTCTATCCGTAAGTGACCACCTCATTTGTATCTTTCGTCTCAAGCAAAGAAAAGCTTCTTTAGGTGTTCTAAGTTATAAACTTGTATGTGTCGTCTTTCTAATATGAAAGTTAAATTGTGTTTTGTTTAAGTGTTGTATTTTGTCTGTTTGTGGTATTTTCTTATTTTGTATGGAAGACTTGTTTTTAGGCAATCTAGCTACCCTATGTAATTTTTTATTGCATTATGGACAGTGTGTTATACACATGATGAGATTTTGTAGTAGTTCTTAGGAACTTGCATTTGTAGCCTACTCTCCACCTTTGCTCGTAGGAGGGCAATGTGACTGTTTGAATGATTGGTACATATATCTAGAAATCCCTCATTATTGTCTTTATAGGATCAAACTACACATGTCAATATTGGAGATAAGTTAAATCCAGCGATGCTAGTCCGTTATCATGCTACAAAGAGTTCACGCCATGACTTTGCGACCAAATCATATCCTTTACAATCCTTTCATTGCTTGTAAACAAGTTCCAATTGCAAACTCCTGACATTCAAAGAGGATTTGCCATATGCATGATGAGTTTTGATATTACATTCCTTAATGCTTTCATTCCAATATAGATGATTGTTACAAGTCCATTGTTGTCCATGTAAGTTCAAATTCTAGACTGATTTTGAGTAGAAGTTCAAGTCTTTCGCTATGCATTTAAGTCCCTTGTCATTATTCATTTGAATTCAAACTTATGTTCATGTCCCTTCGCCCTTAGTCCACTTGAGTTCTAGTTATTGCATACTCTTTTGTAATTTTCATTTAGGAACAAATTGAATCAAAGTTCTGTGCATTTGCTTGAATACGAGTCAAAGTCCAAGCATAGTCTTTTGTAGATCATTTCAATTCATTTAAGTTCCTTTTCATGTTCAAATATGTCGTTATTTGTTTAATATCAAGTTCAAGTTCAAGTCTAAATGAAGTCCCCTGATGTCCTTTATTTAGTTCAAGTCCAAGTATTTTTAGATAGAATTTCGACAACCTCTCAGCGTCTCTCCTGTTTAGGGGAAAACTACAGGAGTCTGAGCCTTCCCACCACATGCAATAAAGGCGTGTATAGTAAATGTCCTTAGATACCGCGGCCATGTCTTCATTCCCACCATATGCAATAAAGGCATGTATGGGGTCTTTGAATGTACCTGTTTTAAAAGACAATTGGCTTTCCACCCCTCGAGGCTACTTATAAGTAACCCCGCCTCGCCATAGGTGCCACCCCAGATTCTCATCCACCATGCGCAATAAAGGCGTATACAGCCAATTTTTTGGTGCACTGCGAACACCGAAATGAGGCTTTTAGGTGATTACCCTCATCGTTGTAGGTGCCGCACGGGGTCCCATCCCACCACACGCAATAAAGGCGTGTATGGGCGGTTTTCTGGTGCGCCGCGAACTTCGAGAGCAAGAATCTGAGTTTTTTTGAAAAATTTATACTTTCGCGGGGTTGTCGTTGGTGTCGGCATGCAAATTGAGGCAAGGGAAAGAGAGGCATTTCTCTTTACTTCCTCTTTTTATTTTTGCTATTAATTATAATTAATCATAATTAAATATAACTAATTATAATTATTATTAATTATGATTAATTATAGTTAGTTATGATTAATAATAATTAACTATAAATTAATTATAATTAATTAAAAATTAACTATAATTAATATTAATTAATTATAATCAACAATTAATTAATAATAATTAGTTCATTATAATTAACAATAATTAACTATAAATAATTAATCATAATGAATTAGAATTAATTAACTAATTATAATTAACAATTAATTTTTTTATACTTAATTAATTAACCAATTATAATTATAATAAATAATAATTAACTATAATTAGTATTAATCAATTATAATTAATATTACTAGCAATTAAATCTTTCGTCTTTCTCATGCCGTAGAAAACAATACAGGATTTGAGCCGAATTGATGCTTATTTGAGCAGTATTTAGGAAACAATTAAATCTCATAGAGAGTTTAAAATCCTCTTTTTCCCTCTTTTAGCTGCGGATTTACTAGATTTAGCCGAAGAGGTGCGCGAATGGAAGGGAGATGGATATCTTCACTGCGAGCAAGTTCTCTTCTTTGCTTTCAATCAAAAATGTTGTAACTTCCGATCCGACTAAAGGGAAACGTCGTTGAAGGAGCGAATGTCATTGAAGTTCGCAGCTAGGGCTTGATCGGCGTCGGCTAGGGCTCGGTCTGAGAGAGGAATGGAGTTTGTGGACAGCTCGCAAGGTAGGGACTTCGATCGGCTTGGTCAAGTGGTTTTGTGGAGATTTTGGTTGGGGAAGGAGGCGGAGATTTGGTCGGAGAGGGTAGCAGGGTTCGGTGGTTGAGGAGGTCAGGACTGGTGCGGTTGCAGGCTAGGAAGGAGATCAAAGTGTATGAAGAAGGGAGAGCCCTAAGCTCTTCTCATGCTGCTTTTAACGACAGAGGGATCGGGGTAGAGGCAACGTATGCAGAGAAAAGACATATTCAGCACCGTTTCACAGAGACCATGCACTATAATAGAGGCGGGTATGGCTCGTACATGTATGTATATTATTTTTTTGTTTTATGTTATTGAGGTCAACAATAACACTTCACCTATAAGTGGAAAGGAGGTTTGTAGTGCGAACACCATAGTTCATCAAAGGGCAATAGCGTTAGGTCTTCAATGAAAATACTAAATGTCACTATACAATCATAAGCGACAATCACCTTTGGGTCATGAAAGAATCCTAATACATGTCCGATAGGCAAGGAAAGTATGAAACAAATATGACGACTCTCCTATAGTTGACACTAATCAATTTACAAATGTATACATTAGTCCTCTACAAATAAGGACTGATGGCATGTAACAAATGCAAACACCTGCTGCCACTAGAGGATTTGTTGTAGACTCAATAGCATGTGTACAATGGGTAATCAATAACAAATATCCAATGTTATGATTCCCTTACAGTCAATAAGAAGTTAATGACTGATAAATACATTGATCCATTACAAACGATGGTAGATAATATACAGTAGACACAGGTTCCTATGAGCTGGTGTAGAAGACTCCTAAGCATCTAGTGTATCATCCACAAGAAAAATGCAACATGACTACATCAGGTGCAAATGTTTTGAGTCACAATGAGAAATTCAAAATAAGCCATCTATAAGAATCTATAAATGCATAGCAAGAGATAAGTTAGTGCATTACAATCCACTTGTAGAAAGCAAGAGAGTAGTGCACGATAGTCTACATGTACAAAACAGACAAATGAACATAGTGCCATGCAATGCCACCAGATCCGCAAAACTTATACAAGCAGACAGAAGGTTATATCTCTATAATAACTCCAATCTACATATTAGAATATATCCTGCATGTACTCCGACAAACGTGTTAAAATTATGAATACAAATGTCCGAGAATGCTACGCAGGGTCAAATGCTCACTAATATAACATTTTATTTTCGAGCTAAAACACATCATTCATATGTTCCGACAAACGTGTTAATGTCATAAACAAAAATGTCTGGGAATGTTACGCAGGGTCAAATGCTCATTCTATTTTCAAACTAAATATGACCCATTTGCGCTCTGAGCGTCACATATGATTCCTAGATCCAACGGTCCGAAAGTGCTGCACAGGTTTAAAAATTCAAGTTTCATCCTCTACGAAAGGACTGGAGTTGACCTGACTTGAATCATAAAATGCTTCTCAAATTCCTACGAAAATACAAGTGACTTTAACTTCACCCCGATGATGACCGTATTGAAGAAAATTCTCAACCGAAGGTGTCAAATCTCAAATTCAATAAAGGTCTAAACCCCTAAAAATGAAATTTATCACTTAAAAACTTAAAAATAAAACTCATCCACCTCCCACACCCATTTATAGGGGTTGATAAATTTGAAATTAACCTTAGCTCACAAAGAGCAAATGTTGCGTCTGGTGTATCACTAAGATTCACCCTCAAACAGTCTCTTGCCAGCAGGGATGTGGCACGTGCCCTCTGATTGGTTAGTTTTGTTGCAAAATGGCACCATAATGTTATGATTATAGCCAAAGCTGTATTCTCCCTAAAGGATTCAAACTCTTGAGTGATGAATCATAGGGTATATTCAATAGGCATAAAGCCCTCTGTCAGCTAAGGTGGATTCAGATTTATCCCCTTAGACAAACACCAACCCATGACTATTGATAAGGTATTTTCTGTCAGGTTGGTTCGAGTACCTCCTCTAACTAAGTAGACTAGGAATTATAATAGTCCAGGATGATAGAAGCATGGGATCTTGATTGGGCTCTTCTTCATTTCCCCCACCACCAATTTTAAGTTCATGGAGATAAATTATAAATCATAAAATCAAATTCAAACCCTAAAACTGTTGTTATTATATGCTGGATTTACAACATATGTAACCTCTTTAATGACTAGCCTTAATCGAAAGTTCTTAATGACTAGCCTCTATGGCACCATTATGTTACGAGTTAAGCAAATAAAAAATTGATCTATTAGATATTTCAAGAAACTTGTATAATCATATAAGGTATGTATCACATTCTCTTTCATCACACAAGCAAGATGATAAATAGGGTAATGCAAACAAAGTGACAATGTGAAAAAAGGAAAAATAAATGCAAATTAATTTTATAATGATTTAGTGCCAATGCCTACATCCAATCCCTGAGTTCCTTCTCTCAAGTTTCTATTATGCTCTCCTTTAGCCACGGTTAGGTGGAGAGCATCTCTCCTTCAAGTAATACAGAAATTCTATTCTTCTCTTCTACTTCAAACGAAAAAGGATGCTACTCAAGTCCATTAGCTAGGAAAATCATGAATTAAAGAGCTTTAGAGATTTAAGATCTCTTAAAAATGCAAAATCTAAGCTCTCAAAATAATACACCTTCAAGACATGATTTCCATCAAGTATTAAAAGGAGAAAGACAACCAATGGTGCATTCTCTCACAAGAAAAATCTCTCTCTAGAGTTTACCAATGAAGGAACAATACATTCTCTAAGAATCCTCTCTTCTATCTTTTCATTTTAGCTTAAACATTATCTCTCAAATTACGGGTGTGAGAAAAATCAATTTATATGAAATGCGTTAGCCAAAAAATTGATTAAGGCTAGTCGTCAATCATATATGTAGAGATACGTGTTATCTAGCATATAGTAGCAACATGGGCATTTGGAGTTTGGAAATTTGAAGGTTGAAAGATTTGATACTTAAAATGAAAAATTTCACCATCTTGCATTTAAAGCGGATGGTGGTGGAATGTATAATAGACCCGATCAAGATCCCTTAGTTCCGTCATCCCGGGCCATCGTGGTCCCTGGTCTACTTTGTCAGAGGTGGTTGTTGACCCAACCTGACAAAAGGATCCTTGTCGACAGACATAGGTTGCTTCGTCCAAGGGTATTTTATAGACCTGGGATAGAAGTTTATCTAAGGGGACAAATTTGAATCCACATTAGCTAACAAAGGGCTTTGTACCATATCACTCATATCATATTGATTCATATCTCAAGAATTTGATGTCACTAAGGAATATTTTAGCTCTGGCTATAATTGATATTTCGTGGTGCTATTTGACGGCAAAATCACTCAATTCAGAGGGCCCCGGGTCATAACCATTTATCCTACAGTGCCATTTGGCAGTAAAACTGCCGGTTAGAGGACACGTGTCACGTCCTTATTGACAGGAGACTATTTGAGAATGAATCCTAGTGATATTTCCTAACAGGCATTAGTTCTATGTAAGCTGAAGTTATATTCAAATTTGTCCACCTCGGCAAACTGTTGCGGAGGGTGGATAGATTTTTCTTTAAGTGTTGAATGATTAGATTTCCATTTTAAATATTTTTGGATTTTAGAATTTTTGGATTTTTTTTAGATTTTTGGATTTTGGACTTTGTTGGTATTTGGGTGGCATTTGAAAATATTTGTGAATCCCTCCGGTTGAGATCATTGTTCAACACGGTCATCATCGGGGTGTTTTTTTTCACTTTGTTGATTGAATCCTGTTAACTCAATCAGTTTATCGACAAAGGATCGAGTTCATCATAAGCTTTGTGCCTTTATTAGTGAATTCTCATTGTTATAAGCCTTGAATGCCTAATATGAAAGTATTAAGACAAATATATCGGTCGCCACCACCGTATATTTATTTGATGGTTCCAACCCTGCCGACTCTTATTGATCAGCATAGAAGGATCGGATTCGAACTTGAATTCACTTATTAATCTGTGCAACATCCATAGACGTCACATGTGTACTTATAACACACTTGCTAGGGCCCATGCAGGTGTTTGGGGGTATTTTATAATTATTTGATGAACCTTGCCGACTCCTACTTACCCGCTTAAAAGGATTGGGTTCAGATTTATTGACTCGCGTAGCATCCCTAGACGTCACGTGTGTGAATACATCACGCTCGCCAGGGCCCATGTGGGTTTTATAATTTCATTTACCCCTTTTGTGTACCTATGTGTATACAAATTACGGTATATGTGTGGAGGTACTTTGAAATATTTGTAAACGCCTTATGTCCGCTTGCATGAATGTTGCGGATCCGGTGGCGGTATTATATGGATGTCATGGGGCACCTCATCATCTTGATGTTGACTCCCCTTTTCTCATTCACCGGGAGGTCCTTCTTGGAATTCATGACCGCTGCCTTGGAAGAACTCTTTTCAAGGTCTATAGTGTATCAGATTTCTACAGGGTGTAACATCCATAACCAAATAATTGTCCTTCAAAATGAATAGAGGTATCTTAGCGCACTTGTCATTTCTAGTGTTCATGGATGCTAGAATTATTTTCTTCCCAAGTATAGGACCTAAAAGAAATTTTGGAATACCATGAAGTTTAGTTCGAATTTGTTCAAACATCTCTTCCATTCTGTCGGGAGGTGTCATTATTAATAATAATTATGTAATTAATTATAATTAACAATAATTAATTAATTTATGATAATTAATATATCAATTATAATTAATTATAATTAATGATATTTAATTATAATTAATAATAATTAACTATAATTATTAGTTAATTACAATTAAAAATAATTAATGATATTTAACTAATTAATTATAATTGTTTATAATTTATAATTAACAAAATAATAAATAAAACAAAAGTCAAATTGAACCCCCCTCTCCTTTGTTTGGAGGGTCTATGGGATCCGGTCGAAGAAGCGTGCGAATGGGAGGAAGCTACCTTCACAGTCAGCGAGCTCCTGTCTTGCTTCCAATTAAAACTTCGTAGCTTTCGATCGAACAGGAATGGTGAGTCGCTGGAGGAGCAAAGTCGAACAACGTCGAAGGAGCTTAAGAAGCGTGCCAAAGGAGGTAAGTTACCTCCACAGCTAGCGAGCTCTCGTTGTCGCTCCTGATCAAAATGTCGTAACTTCCGTTCCGAGAGGAAGGGGACGCCGTCGAAGGAGCGACGTTGAACAGTAACAGGGGAGCTGGAGAAGCATACACCAAGGAGAAAGTTACCTTCGTAGCGAGCGGGTTCCCGTCGCTACTTCCGATCTAAATGCCATAGTTTTCGATTCAACAGGAAGGAGCGTCGTCGGAGGAGTAAAGTCGAACCGCAACGGAAGACCCGAAGGAGCACGCAAGGGGGAAAGGAACAAAGAGCAACCCTAGGCTTCGTTTCTTCGGGCTTTTAACAACACGAGGAGATCTTGGGGGATGCGACATCAGACGTGCGAGCGACGTGCGAGAGGTGTTGATGACATGCGAAGGTATGGCGTGGGACAGGTACGAGCGATTTTTTTTTTTTGTTTTGTTCGGTACTGATGTCAACAGATTATGAATTTCTTTATACCAACATGTATGTGAAAAAAGGAGAGGAAATGCAAATCAATTTTTTTTATTTGATATCAATGCTTACATCCATGTCCCAAGTTCCTCCTCTAAAGTTTCCATTTTCTCTCATTGAGCCACTGTAAGGCAGAGAAGCATTTCTCATTCATGGATAATAAAAAAATCCTACACCCTCATTTCTACTCAAAATGAAAAGGTTGCTACTCTAGCCTATTGGCTAGGAAAATCTTGTTTTAAAGGGTTTTAGAGATTCAAGATCTCGTACAAATGCAATGCTAAAGCTCTCAAAATAACACGTTTTCATTACATAAGGTCCATCAGGCTTAGAAAAAAAAAAGAGAATAAATAGTTCTCTCTCTCACAAAAAGAATCTATGTTTCTCTAGAGTTTGCCACTGTAGGAATAATAATGTTTTTCCATGAAATCTCTCCTGATGTAAAACATGCATGCGATAAGAGTTGCTTTGGATTTTAACAATAAAAATTGGACATGAACTTTGCTTGTTAAAAACTTATGTTTCACTCAAGACAAATTCTTAGAAATTCCATTAGAAGATTAAGTGATGGTAAGCGGTTACAATGAGGTTAGCAAGAGGATCAAAATAACAACGAAAATAAGATAATAATACTAATAGCAAATAAACAAGAATCCACGATGTAACATCGAGAAATTGTCACCATGAGTTCCTTCTCACTTGCTCTTGGAGTTGGGTTCAGCGGAGGAATGGTAGAAGCAATCCCAATGACGCCAGCACAAGACAAGAGGCCCGTAAGGCCTTGTTCACCGGACAAGTAGCTGGAGGAGAAGAAGTCGTTGATCTTCCGATGAGGAGCCAAGGTACTCGGGGTTGTTGGAGTTAAATCGTCTCGGCGAGGCAATGGAGGAAGCGGTTGACGTAGCTTTCCACCGAGTCGTCGTATTCCCAATTTGGTTCATAGAAAGGGGAAAGTAGAATATCGATTTCTCCTTGGGCGTTATAGGCAAGAAAGTGGTTGACCTCAGGATTGGCCATACATGTTGACCCTCATGTTATATCCAAAGGGAAACAAATGGAGATAAAAGCGAAGTACAAATCCCACGTACATACCTCGTATCCCGTCGGATCCATGAATCCTGCTGAATCGGCGCCGCTCCCGTCATTTCTCCGCACTTTCTGCATGAAATCTGCTCTCGATCGCTGCCCCGTTCTCTTCGTTAAATACCGACCCAAAGCCCTCGCTCTTCCACACGCGATCTCGACTCCCGTAGCTGCTTCCACTGCCGAGACCTTCTCCCTCACTTTCCCCCACACAAGCTCCAGATCTCTGAAGACCTCCATCTCTTCCGATCCCGTCTCCTCCACGACCGAACTCGTCCTCCCAAAGCCGAGCTCCACCTCCCTCTTTCCCATAGCCGACCTCACATCCTGCTCCTTCGACGACCTTCCTACCTGTAGGATCGAAAGTCACGGCATTTCCACAAGGTCCTTCTGCCCGAGCCTTGCCCTCTTTTTTGACCAGAGAGAGAGAGAGGAGAGAGAGGAAGCATAACCCTTACCTGTAGAGCCGACACCTCCATCTCCCTGCTCTACCCGAAGTTCTCCTGTTGCCCGATCTTCCTCTTTGCTTTGGCCGAACACTCCTACCCGAGAGCCCCTTAGGTATAGGATAATTTCTTATTAGTATTATTATTATTTTTTGAGATTAATTATAATTAATTTATAATTAATCTCAAATTAAAATTTACTTAATCTATAACTAATTTTAAAATGAAATATAATTAGTTATAAATAAATATAACTAATTATAATTATTTTATAATTAATTATAAATTAAATTTAATTAATTCATAATTAATTTTAAATTAAAAAATAATTGATTATATATTAAATATAATTAATTATATATATATATATATATATATTTTTAAATAATTATAAATTAAACCTCATTAATTTGTAAATTAAATATAATTAGTTGTAGATACAACTAATTATATTTAATTTATCATTAATTATAAATTAATATGCTCTTGCCTCGATGCATCATAAGTTGCACGAGCCATGAGCTAAACTATGAAATGTTGAACCTTATTCGCAATATACAAAGGTAAAATGGGGTCATGGTTCTCAAATGCATTAAATGATGCATGATTCTCAAATATATGAAATGATTCATCCTTGGATAGTGGAATGAAATGCTCATGAACCAAATTTTAGAGATCTAGTAATATCTCTATAATGATTATGTAAACATAGAAGCCTACAATGATTGTTCATATCACCTGTGCTAATATCGTGGCAAGCGTATATTCCCATTCCCTACAAGCACAAAGGAAATGATCATCGCAATATCCTAGCAGTCAACATCAACTAGCTAGTGAAGGGAGAATGAAAATCACTTACAAACAACTATGGGATACTTGTGATCATTCATGAATGATAATGGCATGCTTGAAGACAATACAAATAGAACTGGCAATCCACTCATAAGTAACATCGACTGAAATGATGTAGAAGTGATAGGTTCTATACAAATATAGCCATACACTCGTATATTCGACAGATTGTCCACAAGGTGGTGATGAAAGCCATGTAAATCAAGGGAAGATACATATGATGCAATATATAATGAAAAGAGCTTTTATAGATTATAGCAACATATATGCAGTGGGTATAATATCCTCATATAGTCAACACCAATCAGCGTGTATGGAGGGGTTGGTGACAGATGCATACTCCTATAAACTACTGTAGAAGACCCATGGTGTACCCAATATAATGTTCACTAGCAAAGTGCCAAAGAGTTACAATAAATGCAAACACCTACGGATCAAAAGCAGGAGATTCGTTAGTGCATTACGATCCACCTGCAGAAAGCAACGAGTAGTTCACGACAATCTACCTATACAAAGTAGCGAACAATTCTATCCAGAAGCTGCTACGCCACGCCACCGAATCTGCAACATTCATACAAGCAAACAGAAGGCGTCCACAACTACAACGCCACGCCACCGGATCCGCAATTTCTATGCAAGCAGACAGAAGGCGTCTACAAATACTTTCAAAGTACCCCCGCACGTACACAGTAGTTTGTATACACATATGTACACTAAAAGGGGTAAAAGCAATTATAAAACTCACATGAGCCCCGGCGAGCGTGTTAAAGAAATACACGTGACATCTAGAGATGTTGTGCGGGTTATCAAATTTTGAACCCGATCCTCTTAAGAAGATAAAAGGAGTGGATAGGGTTCAATTATAAAATGCCCTCAAACACCCGCATGGGCCCCGACGAGCGTGTTATTGGTACACACGTAACGTCTAGGGATGTTACGCGGGTTGACAAGTGAATTCTGGTTCGAACCCGATCCTTCTATACGAGTCAATAGAAGTCGTCAGGGTTCGAACCAACAAAAAAATATACGGTTGTGGCGACCGTCATATTTGTCTTTATACATTCATATTAGACCTTCAAGGCCTATAATAATGAGAATTCACTATCAAGGGCATAAAACCTACAAAACCCGATCCTCTGTCGACAGCCCGACAGAGTTGACATGGTTCATTCCATAAAGAAAAATGACCCTGAACACCCCGATGGTGGCCGTGTTGAATGCATATCTCAACCGGAGGGGTTCCCAAATATTTCTCAAATTCCTCCCAAAAGTCTATTCAAAAATCCAAAAAATCCAAGGCTCCACCCAAAATCCCAGAAAATTTCAAAAATCTTAAAAATTCCAAAAATATTTAAAATGAAATAAGTCCATCAACACACTTAAAACAAAATCCATCCACCCTCCGTAACAGTTTGTCGAGGTGGACAAATTTAAAATTTACTTCAGCTCACAAAGAGCCAAATGCCTAGTCGAAAATATCACTAGGATTCATTCTCAAACAGTCTCCTGCTAGTAAGGACATGGTACGTGTCCTCTGACCGGTGGTCTGCCGCCAAATGGCACCGCAGGATAAACGGTTATGACCCGGGGCCCTCTGAACCGAGTGGTTTTGCCGCCAAATGGCACCACAAAATACCGGTTATGGCCAGCATCGTTACGTCCCTTATTGGCATCAAATCCTTGAGATGTGAATCAACAGGATATGATCGATAGGGCACAAAGCCCTCTGTTAGCTAAGGTGGATTCAAATTTGTCCCCTTAGACAAACATTCACCCTAGGTCTACAAAGTCCCCTTGGATGAAGCAACCCATGGTTGCCGACAAGAATCCTTCTGACAAGTTGGGTTGACTACCTCCTCTGACTAAGTAGACCAGGGACCACGATGGCCCGGGACGACGGAACCATGGGATCTTGATCGGGTCTAGCATCCATTCCCCCATCATCCGCTTTAAGTGCAAGATGGTGAAATTTCTATTTTAAATATTAGATTTTCCAAAGCTTCAATTTTCTAATATTAAAACCTATGCTGCTACTATTTGCCAGATACCACGTATTTCAACGTATCTGATTGACGACTAGCCTTAATCGAAAGTTCTCTCTCGTTATCGAGAGGGGTAATTAACTATAGGGGCTTGCGCCTATAGGAAACCAGAACTCAGATCATAAAGTCCTCACAAAATGAGGGCGAAATCTCTGGGTAGTGTCTTATCTACAAACCCATCTGCCCTTGCAAAATTTACCTCGGAACTTATCAGTTAAAACTCCCTCGCCGAATAAAAGAAAAGCGGGCGGAGGCCGGGGCCGAATTTTCGGAGCCCACAATACACCAATGGCAAGAGGGAGGGAGGAGCTTGTCTTCTTCTCTTGGCTTCAACAAACATGAGAGATCTAGGGTTTCCAAGGGTGAAGAGGCAAGAGGAAAGGGGCGGCCAACGAGGGAGAGGGGACGGTTTGGGTGGGTGAGATCTAGAGGAGGTTAGGGTTGGGAAAAGATTTATTAAATCTGAAATTAATTCAGATTAAGGGGATTTGGAGGGAATTGAATTTGAAAATTTGAATCTAAATTCAATTAATGTTGAGAGCTTCCAAAGGAAAGTCAAGGGGAGCCCATTAAAGGGAGGCCGGCGGCATCATGATGGGAGGGATTTATTAGTTTCCAAAACAACTAATGTAATTTAGGAAAGGTAATAAGAACTCAAATCTAATTTGAATTTAAATTAGACTTAGATTTATGCACTCTCCTAAATTAGGGTTTGTAAATAAGGCAAGTATTTGAAATTTGAATTTGAATTTCAAATCAATTAACTCCTTTTCCTTCTTACTTGGAGCCAATTTAGGAAGGGAATTATGATTATTGAACTCATCATAATTGAAGGGGAGCAAGGGGGAAGGCTGGTGGCAATGGGGAGGGGGTGGCGTCGGGGTGGAGGAGAGGGAGAATTTGGGCCGTCGGTTGGAGGTTGAGGTGGTGGAACTATGGGAGGATTTGGGTGGGGGAGGATGGTCGGAGGTGGAAGGGGAAGGAGGAGCCGGTGGTTGGGGTGGGGAAGTGAAGAAAAGAAAAATAAAATAAATTAAACCACGAGCCACAGACTCTTCCAACGACTGCTGGGTATTGCGCTTTCTCTCACCTTGAGCTCTCTCTTCCTTCTCTCTAGTGCTCACACAAGAAGAAGAAGAAAACACATGAAATTTGCATTATCAAATCATCATCCTCTTACAACACATAAGGCCACTATATGTAGGTCTCAAACAAAAAAAAAGTACACAATTGCCCTCCAGGTTGCTATAACAAAACACTTCCCCATAGGGGTAAATTCGGAAAACAACAAAACTAAATAAAACATAAAGAAATGCATTAAAAGTAGAGATGTTGAATCGTAGTCGTCGATCTACGATTCCGTCGTCGGTGCACATATATGAATCTCTGAACGATGTCCTCATCATCTCCTCTCTTTTTACTGAAGCTTACACACTATCTCTTAAATTAAGAATGAGAGAAAAATCAATTTATATGATGTGCATTAGACAAAAATCCTAAATCTGTGAAATTAAATTTAACACTAATTAATATTACTGTACGATCTATATTGTATAATATGATCTATTTAAATAGATATAAATTAGATTGTTTTTTTGATATAACTACATAGTTAGATTAATTAAGAAAGTCTTTCATATAATACTATCTTTATTGCATAGTACAATCTATTTTAATTTTGAATTTAGATAATTATGAAAACGGTCAGTTTAGTGGGGATAATGATGTTGATCATTTGGTATGATATACATCCCATAGTATGGTTAATTCAAATTTTGAATTACCTTAATTAATATAAATTGATTACAAATTTAATTATACCAAATATAATATATCATACACTATATATATATATATATATATATATATATATATATATATATATATATATATATATATATATATATATATATATATATATATATATATATATATATATATATATATATATATATATATATATATACAATATAATATGTTTTACTTGGCAATTTTTGTTGATTTCATTCTTACTTATTTCACTCAATGTGCATTTGTTGATTATCTTACCAACTTCTAATCCTAAAACATATACAAATAAATGACAAATATATAATCAAAGCTAAAGCTCTTATCTTTAAATCTTTTTTGCTTGGATTGCTTAGCTGATGATCTACCTTGAATTGCTCGAGTTATAGGCTTGTTTGATTTGCTTGTATCTTAAGCTTCATTTGAGTCCTATATTTTCTCTAAACATCTTTAACACTTAAATTTTCTCTTCCTAGTTTATACCTAAAATTAGGGCTGTCAATATTTGACACGACACGACAACCCGACCCGGACCCGACCCGAAAATTTCGGGTTCGGGTCAACCCGAACCGGGTCGGGTTCGAGTTTTCGACCCGTTTAAAAAACCGGGTCGGGTTCGGGTTGACCTGGAAACCCGAAAATGACCCGGAATGACCCGCTGCCCGCCCTGACCGGAGCTGACCGCGCGGAGTCCGAGCGGACCGGGTCTGACCGCGCGTCGCATCGCGCGTCGCGTCGCGTCTGCTGGCGCATCACGCGTCGCTCGTCGCATCGCTCCTGCGGTGAACTGCGCCGCTGCCGCGCGCCGCTGGTTTGTCGCGCCGCTGCGGAACCGCTGCCGCCGGCCTGCCGCGCCGCTGCGCCGCTGCGGAACTGCAAACCGTGCCGCCGTCGGCCTGCTACGCCGCTGCGCCAGGATTTCGACCCGAATTCTGGGTCGTGTCGGGTTGACCCGAACCCGAAGCAGGTCGGGTTCGGGTCTAGGATTTCGACCCGTTTGCCTATCCGGGTCGGGTTAGGGTCGACCCGATTGAACCCGGGTCAGTTCCGGGTTCGACCCGAACCCGACCCGTGACCCGAAATTGACACCCCTACCTAAAATGTTAGTACAAATATGTGCGTATATCTATATTAATCATTGTTAGCTCAAATTAAATCATATTTATTATCATCAAAATGTTTAATATGAATTTATGCTCATGAGGTTAGCATTTAAGGCATAACTTCATCATTTTCAATAAGATATATTTCTATAAACAGTACCCATAATCTTATAATTATTATTAAAGATAGAAAAATAATGTTTTTTTAGTTTTAGCATCTTCTTGGGAGATTGATTCTCTATTCTAGTGTTACATCATACTTTCTTCCTCTGCACCTCTTACCTTCCTTCCTTTTACGCTATTTAGTTCTAACTCAAGAATAATCCATGCTTCCTCCATGAATCCACAACATCCTTTTGCTTGAGTTTTCTGATCCTCCATATGAAGTCTAGAGCCTAGGAGCTATTAAACATGAACATGGAGTTACACTCAATCTCTATTCGTTAAAGGAGGGTCCTAAAAAGCATGTTGTGGAACCTCTATAGCACTACTTGTCAGATTGATAACTTAGAGTGCTTGTCAAGTTCATTAATATTATATTTCTCTAGTTGCCAAGAAATCATGATAGTGACTAGCCCACAGTTGGAAAAGATAGCGAAAATTTCCTAGTGCTCTTATTTTAGCACGCAACCACATTCACATCTCTTTTACTCTCTTGTATCTATCGTTCATTCCCGTGTATCGCGCTGGCACTTTAATGAATTATATTGGCACTTGTGTCTCACACTAAGTTTTAACCCAACTGACTTATTCACATAACAAAGTTACATCATTCGGCATATCAACCCAAAAATATTCCCTCTATAGCAATTACATTATATCCAGACGCTTTTATCGTGCAAATCTTGAGCAGCTCGTGCTAATATAATCCCCGCATCTCTTATTTCATGCTTATCCTGCAAATACCTATACTATCCCCACCCACAAATCAGCTCACGTCCCACAACTACCTTTGTTGACTGGCATCACCCATTACTCTCTTGCTTCTATTGCAAGCCCTCATATCCTCAAACCCATCGCCCATCTCTATGCGAGTCATTTTGAGTGATATTTCAACTCTATAAAGTAGATTTTTTCATGCCAAGAGAATTGATACAGTCCAAGTATACTTTAGCGTTTAGTAATATAGTATATTTTTAGTGAATCATGTGATCATTTTAAGTTTATAATTAGTTATTTAAATATCATTTATAATTTAGAAACAGTTTAACATCTCTATACTTGCATAGAGGAAAGCTGTTTTATTTTTGTAATAAGGCCTACTTCTATAAATAGTGTGTACATAATCTTGAAATTGAAGTAGTTAAAAATGAAAATAAAGGTAAAGTGACCCATGACCTATCCGTTGAAGGAGAGACTTGTATCTTTATGGTCATGAGTTTCAGCCAAGCACTTTATGATTTATCACTTCAGTATTTTCTTAAAAAAAAAAGTTGGAATAAAGTTTTTTTTTTCTTTTCTGGGCATTCCCTCTATGAATTGATTCTCCCTTCCCACTTTTTCTTCGTTCTTTCTACAGCGTCTTCTCTTTTGACACGCTAACGCTCAGTCATCTAGTCTACTCAATGCATATTTCCCTTTATATAGTTTCTCAATATTCAGTTCTATTGCTTTTCGTTTAAGTACACCAATCACTTAATGCAGACTTATCCATTCAATTATTTTTTCAGTCAAGCTAGTATTCTTTCTGACAGATTTTCAAACATAAACAAAAACAAATGTTGGATCAATTTTCCATCTTTGAAAATTTAATCATCATTTTCATTTCTTAAAATTTATGGAGAGTTTATTTGCAGTTGGCCGTGATGTCTGCATTTCTTGGTTCAGACCAACTGGCAGTAGAGAATATGCTTGCAACTGATTCAGATGTGCGACCTTGGGTTGAGAAGTACCAGCGCAGTCGAGAAACTGTTTCTCAAACTGACTATGAGGTTAGATTGATTTAAATTTGTTTTGGCACTTTGAACTATATATCCTTTTGTTTATACAAACAATCAATCTGTATCTTCTTTTCGGACGAACTGCATGTATCCTCATCAGTAATTTTGACAGCTTCTCTTCTGGTTAAACATAGTTGATTGTTTTCTTGTTCTTGTGTTCTCCATACGATCTAGTAATTTGTTTTCTTTGACAGGTTGATCTCATAACAACTCTTACAAAATTAAGCTCTCTAGGTCAGCAAATAAACTACGAAGCCTACACATATCCAGTTCAAAAGATCCAGTTGAGTAAACTCAAATTATGAGAAGCTCGTGACACAGTTGAAGTTTTATTTATTTTTTTTTCTTTTTCCTTTTCTGTGCTCAAAATGTTGAGCTATCCGTTCTATTTCTATCTACCAGTGAATTAACTGAAGTGCTCTTATCTTTATTATGCTTGTTTTATCAACTAATGCAATCATTCTTGTTATTGTCATCTTTATCTTGTGAAAGAAGTATAGTTCCGGTTGTCATTTTGGATCGTCAACCCTCACACTTTTTAAGGCAACATTTTAAAATTTTCACAATAAAAAATAAGCAGCTGTGGTGCACCTAAAATCTTTGGCTTAGTTTCGAACAGCTTTTTTACTGTTTATGAAGCAGTTCATTAGTAAATTTTTTTCTTTTTGAATTTGAAAATTTTATATTAGAAAGCTGCTTCATAAAATAGGAAAAAAATTGTTTCAAATAAAGCTTTTAAATTGCGTGAACCCCTTGAAAGTATCAAAAACATTTCCATCGCGTTACGAAATATCAGCAATCCCATACGCTCTTCTTTCCAAAAATCCTATATTTCCTTCTTGTCGTACTTCTGTATAAAGTTTGCCAAGGTAATATGCAAGCGCTTGGTGGATGAATTTGGTGGGACTGAGTCATTCAGCAAAGTTAACTTCCATTCCATAAATATGAATAACATATAGGGAGATGAATGCTACATTACGCTTCCAAATATTTTTAGGACATGAGATGCCAAATACCATTTTAGAGGCATAAAAAAATGAGCTATCATAGTTGATTAACTTATTTCCCTACCTTAAGACAGGTTCAATGACAGCGTATGTGGTTTGTTTTTTTTCTCAACTGTTTCAACAGGCATTGATAAGAAAATATACGGAGATCACATCACTTCCTGTAATAAATTTCAAATCCAGAGCAAAATAATTTTTTTTTTATTGGAAGAGAAGTTAAAACGAGCCGGCATTGCATACAGGACAATGCACATTTCGTCGGGGTGTGAAATAAATGTTTTTTTAATCACACTTTGAGTGCTCGTTAATTATATCAAAATAAGTCAGATCAGTCCAAAATAACGTGAAATTAATTTCAGAATTTTGGAGTCTAAAGTGATTCAGATTTTGATTATCATTAACTTATCTATGACCCTTAAGAACTTTTTGGGAGGTGAAAGATTTCTTTAACACAAGGGCACTTCATTTGAATTTGTCATCAATCTTAGATTTTTTATAAAGGTAATTTATATTCGTTTACTACAAAAAAGTATAACATCTTCGACTATAAATCATAATAATTTGACACAACAAAATCATCCTAGTTGATTGGTGCAAATTTCAAAGAATATTTTCTTAGATTTTCTTAAGACGTCTAAAAATCACCCTCCATTATATGCTTGGTAAAAAAATAGTGTCTAAAATTTCTCTTCTTTTGTCTTGCACTCTTCATAAGTAATGCTACAATTTTCAAGTAAGCTTCCACTTAAAAATCTCTCTTTTTGTTTCTTTATGCCCAAAGTATGTTGATCAATACAAAAACAATGAAGCATATTCATCTTTATTTACAGCTTCGCAGCGATCAATATTGATGGCTGGAATTTCGATCACAACCTTAACGAAATACCGTGTTCTGTTAATAAAAAGATTAATAGTTGTTTGGCGTCAAGAATTAGCTGAGCTTTTCTGGGCTCAAAAAATTCGCACCAAGTTTTAATGAGATTATGTTTCAGGAAGATTTTTTAGAAGACAAATTAGATTTACATATATGACGCTATCGAGATATTTCACCCTCATTTTCTGAGTACTTTATGATTGGGGTCTAGGTTCTCATATACACAAGCCTTTATGATTAATTACCCCTTTTGATAATAAGAAAGATCTTTCGATTAAGGCTAATCATTAGTAGACACTTAGTACCTGGTGTATAGAAGCAATAACTTTTAGGATTTTATAATTGTATTTTTGAGATTTTTCGGGTTCTAAAATTTATCACTGCACACTTAAAGCGGGTGATGGGAGAATAGTGATAGGCACGATCAAGATCCTATAGTTCCTTTGTTTTGGACTATCATGATCTCTATTCTACTTAGAGGATGTAGTCGATCCAGCCTAACTAAAGAATACTTATCAGCTGTCATGAGTTGCTTCGTCCAAGGGGACTTTATAGACTTGGGGTGAATGTTTGCCAAGGGGGATAAATTTGAATTCACATTAGCTAACAAAGGACTTTATGCCCTATCAATTATACCCTACGATTACTCAAGGGCATTATCCATTCGAGAACATACAAGCTTTTAGATATGACTGTAATATGATGAATTCGTTGGGCCAAACCACCCGGTCAGAGCGCCTCAATTATAACCATTCATCATAAAGTGTTGTTAAGCTAAACCACCAATTTTGTCAAGTTGTTGGGAAAACCACATGTCTAATGGAGCTGTTGGGCCAAACTATGGATTTAAGGACATTTTGTCATGTCCTTACTAACAAGAGATTATTTGAGAATGAATCTTAGTTATATTTGTTGACATGTGTAAAAAAAATTAATTAAAAGCGCATACCTGCCCTGAAATCCCATGATCTTGGCACGTCACGCTTCGCACGATGCATGTCGTTGCCCACGTCTCTCGTCCTCTCCACGACCTCTACCCTCATCATTAAAAAGGAGAAGAGACAAGGGCTTCGGGGCTGCTCGGCTTCGCTCATTCTGTGACTTCCCTTTCGATTGGATCGAAAGTTACGATACTTTGATCGGAAGCAACGATCGAAGCTCGCTTCCAGTGAAGCCCATTCGTGTGCTTCTCCGGTCCTTCCGTGGTTGGATGACTTCGCTCCTTCGACGTCTTTGCTTTCCCTGCGGATCGGAAGTTACGACACTTTGGTCGGAAGCTACATGGGAGCTCGCTCACTATGGAGGAAACTTTCTCCCTTGCATCGCTACTTCGGCTCCTTCTTGGCTGTTCGACTTCGCCCCGATGACCTTCCCTTCCGGTCAGATCGGGAGTTACGACATTTTGATCCGAAGCAACGTTGGGAACTCGCTCGCTTGGAAGGTGACTTTCTCCCTTCTCGCGAGCTTATTTGGCTCCTTCGCTGTTGTTCGACTTCACTCCTACTACATCCCTTCCCGTCGGTTCGAAAGTTCTGACATTTTGATTGGAAGTAAGAACTTGAGCTTACTCTCTGTGAAGGTATATTTTTTCCCTTCGTGTGCTTATTCAGTTAAACCTGCATAAATCCAGTTGCTGAATGGGCCCTTGGAGCAAAGCAAAGAGGAAAATAGAGGATTTAAGTCTAATCCTGCTCAAATCATGTTCTAATCCAGCTTTAATCAAGTAATCCTTTTAGTAGTTTTAGTTAATTAATATTAATTATAATTAAATTAATTATACTTATAACTAATTTAATTTTAATTTTAATTAATTATCATTAATTATAATTAATTAGAGATTTTTATAATTAATTATTTTTTTTAATTTTAATTAATTAATATTATCATGATTAATTATAATTAATCAAAGTTATTTTTAATTAATCATTTTAAATATTAATTAATTATTCTTAAACATGATTAATTATAATCACTTTAAGATTATTATAATTAATTATAATTAATTAATATTAATCATAATTAGTTATATTTAAATAAGATTAATTATAATTAATTTTTAATTTTGATTAAATATTATTAATTATAATTAATTAAAGTTAATTACAATTAATTATTTTTAAATTTTAATTAATTACTATTAATCATAATTAATTATAATTAACTAAAATCTTAAAAAAGGAAAGAAGAGAAGCAATGTGCCCCTCTCTCTTTCCCTTGCTCGATCCTCATGCCAACCACCCCGCGAAGGTATGAATTCTTCAAAACTTAGATTCTTACTCTCAAAGTTCATGGTGCACCGGAAAACTACCTATTCATGCCTTTATTATGCGTGGTGGGATAGGACTCCGATGTGGCTCCTACGATGTGTTGCAAATCTATTTTCATGATTTATGTTTTGATGATTGACAAACACTATTGATTCTCTTGGACTGCCTGTTACTTCTAACTTTTCAGGAATCGAAGATCGGACGAACAAACGAAGCCAGTTCAAGATTGCGTAGGTTTAGGGTTGAGTCAGTCTGTACTTTATTTTTTTCTCTTCTTGAGTCTATTTGTAATGGTCAAAGAGACTGATGCTAAGTAACCCTACACACACACTTGAGAGGCTTAAAATTTTTGTTTTTACTCATATCGGTCAAGACGATATTTACATCGTCCTGGACGATCAGGCTTAAAACAGAAAGTCTAAATAAGGATTCTTAATTAAGGCAGCCGTCATTAACTGATCGGCCTGGACGATACATGTATCGGCCAGGACGATAAGCTCAAAATAGAAAGAAGTTACCGCCATAAACAATTAAGGTATACTGTATTTTTAAATAATCGGCCGGACGATCATTGATCGGCCTGGACGATAATCACAAATTATGCCTTAATTGATCAGGAAATCAAGGGAGTAATTAAGGATGATTGATACGATCATATCGTCCTGGACGATCACAGAATCGGCCAGGACGATCTATTCAAAAACCTTAGTTAATTCAGGACGATAAATATCGGCCAGCTCGAATTCAGGGCGATGCACTAGACGATTTTCCTCTGATTTGAACTGATCGGCCGGGACGATCGTGAGATCGGCCTGGACGATCAAGCCAATTTTAAATCGTCCAGTTTGCATTCAGGGCGATACTCTGGCCGATCTTCTGAGATTTGTACTGATCGGCCAGGTCGATGTTCATATCGGCCTGGACGATATAATCGGCAACTTGCAATTAATGAGCTCCTTTGAAGCTCTTCTATTTAAGAGCTCTTGTTCAACGTTTTGAAAAACCTTTGTGCTGCTGCCTTGACTTGAGAAGGCCTTGAGGAGAGAAAGAGAGAGAGGGAGAGAGAGAGGAGCTTGTGAGGGGATTCACAAGGATTGCTTCAAGGATCGCTCTGCTTCTTCTTCGTCTAGAGTTTCTCATCCGTGGAAGGGTCGGTAGAGGTAAGGAGTCAGCATCTGGTTATGGTTCTCTGCCAGCTTCTGAAGGAAGCAAAAGGAGATAGGTTCTCTGCCTTGTCGGGGTGGCAAAAAGGAGGTTCGTTGTAAAGGCTTCTCCGCCTAGCTGTGGGGGCTAAAGGAGAGTCACATTTGTAGTGCAATACTCGGAGGGCGCCTCCGGGGAGTGGACGTAGGTCGAGTTGACCGAACCACTATAAATTTCTATGTTCTTGTTTCTTGCTTCTGCACTTTTAATTTCCGTATTTATTTTTCTCGTGGTGTGATTTTGGTTTATGTGATTTTTATTCTTTGTGAAAAGAAATTTTTTATAATACCAATTCACCCTCCCCCCCCTCTTGGTTAGCTTGGGACAGTTCTATAGGGCTTAACATCCCTAATGAACTTTCACAATGAGACAAGTAATCACCTAAAAGCCTCATTTCGGTGTTCGTGGCACACCAAAAAATCGCCTATACAAGCCTTTATTGTGTGTGGTGGGATGGGACCCTGGTGCGACACTTGTGACAAGGCAGGGTCACTTATTAAGTACCCTCGAGCGGGGGGAAGCCAACTATTTTTCTAAATAGGTACATTCGAAGACCCCATACACCCCTTTATTGCGCGTGGTGGGAATGAAGACCACGACCGCAGTGTCTAAGGACACCTATCATACATGCCTTTATTGCGCGTGGTGGGAAGGCCTTGTTTCTCATATATTCCCCTAAACATGGGAGACATCAGGAGGCTGCCAAAATTTTGGGTGAACATAAGACCACACTTGAACCTGATGTGGACTCAAATGAATACAAACTAGTGGACTTAAGCATGAACTACAAGACTTGTATTTGAACGCAAATCAAATGATTAATTAAGGCTTGAACCTAAATAAAATAAGTTTGAACTTGAACCAGATTTGAATATCAAGTGAACATAATTTGAACTCAAGTAAAGACTTGAGTTAGACCATAGGGTACTTGAACAAGAACCTAAACTTTCAAGAACAATAGGAACTCGAATTGTACAACATCAAGTGAAAATTGGACTTGAATGTGACATAGTGCATATGCACTTGACTTGCAAACAAAATTAAAATGAGAACTTGAACCTCAATGAACCATGTCTTAAATATAAAATCAACTTCAAAATAAGCTTGAGCAAATGATGTTGAATTGGATTCGGATGCAAATAATAAATAACTTGAACTTGAGTCCGATCGCAGGAGACTTGAATAGCATAAACTATAAAGAACTTGTATGGAACACACAGGACTGGGCCTTGGATGAATAGGCAAATCAAAGTCCAAATGCATTATGGTCATCCAAGTGAACAGCAAGTGTTCAACTACCATGATGACTTTCATCAATTAGCCATGTGTAGTTTAGTTGCAAGTGGAAGCATAATGATATTTCAGTGAACAACACATGTGCAAGATGAGTTGAAGATGAAAACCAAGTAATCACCAATAAGAAGAAAGGACTTGTGGATCCAAACTTGAACTATAGTTAGAAAATCAAAATTTAATTTGATCGGTGTATGATTATCTTAAGATCGCAAGTATCGATCATTGAATTTGGCGAGCATGTGGAAATAAGGTGTTCATGATCATACCCTGTCTACAAATAATTCATCTCAATAATGAAGGATACACAGTGGATATGACGGGTCCTTCACATAACTACAGTGTGTTGTTTATAAATGAAGTCAATATGACGACCATAAATGAACAATAAATGTAACAACCTCCTCACATTCAACATCATATAGTCTGCAAATGAACACAACCACCTGTAAGTCAATGTATACGGAGAGAATATGCAATGAATGCAATTCACTAGGAAGCTAAACATCGATTTACATATGGGTATACTAACTTATTGACAAACAACAAAGTCATAAATAAATACTCACAGTGCAGCATGTGATGATCATCATGATGGTAGAAGATCTGCACTCAATATTAACATACGAACATGCATATTGGATTATACAAGTAATGATAAGTAAATATTGTACATCTACCATATATACAAGACAACTACACATCTGCGAGCTGTCGTAACAGAAGGCAATGAATGTTACGGCACCTCTATATCAACGTCACTATTCAATGTTAAGCAAACACATTGATTAGCTGTAAGTGGAAACAAAACATAAACAATTGATATACGCTCCTACGAACTGTCGTAGGAGACTTGTTGTACATTCAATGCATCATCCCCAACAAAATGTAATATGGCTACATTGAGTACAAATAACTACGAGCCATTGTGAGAAACTTGTGATACATATAATGGGCCATTTACAAGCATTTGAGATTTGTTAGTGCACTACAATCCACTTATAGAAAATAATAATTAGTATACAATAGTCTACTTGTATAAAGTAGCAAATAATTTAATCCATAAGTTGCTACAATGCGCCATCAGATCTGCAACACTCATATTAGCGGATAGAAGAAATTTATAAATATTATAAAAATACCCTTGCACATGCGCTGTAACATGTATACACATAAGTACACTAAAGGGATAAATATAATCGTGACTCGTATGGGCCCCGACGAGCATGTTGTAGGAACACACGTGACGTCTAGGGATGATACGCTAGTCAATAAATTTGAAGCTGATCCTCCTAAACAGTTAAATAAGAGTCGATAAGGTTCAACAAATGATTATAAAATACCCCCAAACACCTACATGGGCCCCAACGAGCGTGTTATTAATACACACATGACGTCTAGGGATGCTGCGTAGGTCATAAAGTGAATTTAACTTCAAATATGATCCTTCTACATGGATCAATAGAAGTCAACAGGTTTCGAACCATCAAATAAATATATGGTTGTGGTGACAGGTATATTTATTTTAATGCATTCATATTATGCCTTTAATGCCGATAATCAAGAGAATTCACTAATAAAGGCATAAAGCCTATGAAACTCGATCCTTATAAGCAGGTAAATAGGAGTAGATAGGATTTGAACCATCAAATAAATATACTATTGTGATGACCTGTATATTTATTTTAATATATTCATATTAGGCCTTCAAGACCTATAATAATATGAATTCACTAATAAAGATATAAAGCCCATGAAACCCGATCCTCCTAAGCAAGTAAATAAGAGTCGACAGGGTTCGAATTATTGGATAAGAATGCGATTATGAGGACCGATATATTTTTCTTAATACATTCATATTAGGCCTTCAAGGCCTATAACAATATAAATTCATTAATAAAGGCATAAAACCTATGAAACCCGATCCCTCATCGGCAAGTTAATAGAGACAACAAGGTTTAATCAAGTGGAAATGACCCCCTTCACCCTGATGATCGTCGTGTTGAACGAAGATCTCAATCAAAGGGGTTAATTTTAAAAATTTCAAGCTCCACCAAAATATCCACAAAATTTAAAGCTCCCATAAATCCAAAATTCCAGAAATCCCAAAATCCAAAATATTTAAAATTTGAAATCCAATCATCAATCACTTAAAGCAACATCCATTCACCCTCTGTAATAGTTTGTTGAGGTGGACAAATTTGAATATAACTTCATCTCACAAAGAGTCAAATGCCCAGTCAAAAATATCATTAGGATTCATTCTCAAATAATATCCTACTAGTAATGATGTAGTATGTGTCCTCTAACCGGAGGTTTTGCCGCTAAATGGCACCACAAGATAAACGGTTATGATCTAGGGCCCTTTAAACCGAGTGGTTTTGCTACCAAATGGTACCACAAAATACTAGTTATAGCCAGAGCCAATACGCTCCTTAGTGGCATCAAATCCTTGAAATATGAATCAATAATATATAATCAATAGGACACAAAGCCCTCTGTTAGCTAAGGTGGATTCAAATTTATCCCCTTAGACAAGCATTCCCCCTAGGTCTATATGGTCCCCTTGGATGATGCAACCAATGGCTACCAACAAGGTTCCTTCTGTCAGGTTGGGTCAACTGCCTCCTCTAACTAAGTAGACTAGTTGGTATGACGGAATCATAGGATATTGATCGGGTCCATCATCTATTCCCCCACCATCCGTGTTAAGTGCAAGGTGGTGAAAATTTTTATTTTAAATATCAAATCTTAAACTTCCAACATCCAAACCCTTCAAATTCCAAATTCTCAAGCCCTATGCTTCTAATATATGCTAGATAACATGTATTTTCTATATATTTGATTGACGACTAACCTTAATCAAAAGTTCTCTCTCGTGATAAAGAGGGGTAATTAATTATAGGAGCATGCACCTATAGGAAACAAGAACTCATATCATAAAGTCCTCACAAAATGAGGGTGAAATCTCTAGGTAGTGTCTTATCTACAACCTCATCTTCCTTCATAATAACTTCGAGGCCATGTGGCAAGCATCAAGGAGTGTCTCCAGTCGATCCCAACCATTCAAATCACCTAGGGACATTTGAATAGAGCAGAATCTTCAAAATTAACTCATTCTTTCATTTCACACTCTCTCATCACTCAAGCGTTTATAGACCAGAAACCCTATTTGTTTGAGCTCCCAAACAACCATTCTACATTTTTTAAGTTGAATCCAGCCATTAAAAGCTATCAGTGATGAGCTTTTCGGAGAACTTAAGATAAAGTCCATCCAACCTCAAGAGCTCTCAATCCAGCATATTTCAAAATACGATTTCTTCTATAAAGTTTTACATGGACAATCTATAAACTCAACCAAACCAAAATCCTAATCATCTAATGATAAAATCTCTCAAAAACTTAAGCCCTAGGTCACTACACTTAGGATTAATTAGGTTTTCATACAGTGATTTTTAAACTATCAAATGTATTCCCCATGATTTCTGTTCATGATTGCAACATATGTTTAAAATTTCAAGCAAAATGATCGATCTAATCGAGAAAAAGAGCTAAATAGAATTTCTAAGGTTTAACCATAACGTGCATTAGATATACATTTTCTAGATCATTGATCTCATGATCAACGGTCTAGATCAAGCTATTCTGTGACTCTTTTTAACACTGCGTTCGGTCTCACGGTCCATGAAACTACAATTAGGATAGAAACTTGGAATATAGGCTCCCTTCCAAGAAAATTACTGGAATAAATAGATATTATGATTCATAGGAAGGTAAATATTCTATGCATTCAGAAAATTAAATTGTTTGGAGAGAAAGCTAAGGAGATTAATAGGATATAAACTATGGTATTCAGGTAAAAGTCGTACTAGAAATTGTATAGGTGTAAAGTTTGAAGGATAATGTTATAAAAATTAATAGAATTGGAGATAGAATTATATCTTTAAATATTATTATTGATGTAAAGATTGTTAATATTATAAGTGATTATGCTCCTCAATTAGGTTTGGATATAGGTTCAAAATTAAAATTTTGAAATAACTAGAATAATTAATACATAAGATACCTCTTGAAGAAAGAGGTTTTATTGGAGGAGATTTAAATGGACATGTTGGTAGAGAGGTAGATGATTTTAAAAGCATTCATGGTGGTCATTGGTTTGGAACGACAAATGAAGGTGGTAAGACCTTATTAGATTTTCTTTAACTTATGATTTTTTTAATATTTAATACCTTATTTAAGAAAAGAGATGAACATCATATCACTTATAAAAATGGATTTAGTAAAATATATATTGATTATTTTCTTATAAGAAAATTAGATTATTTAGATTGTAAAGTTATTCCGAGTGAAAATTTATGTACCCAACAACGATTATTAGTTTTGGACTTTAAGATAAAGGGACAAAAAATAAAAAATAAAGTAAAATAATTTTCTAGGATTAGATAGGGACATTTAAAGAATATCAACAAAAAAAATTTTAGCGTAAGATTTTAGATCTTAAAATTTTATCAATGTATGAGGATGATAATGTTATGTGAGAAAAAGTGGCTAGTGATATTAAGATTGTTGCAAAAGATGTGCTTGGAGTTTCGAAGGAAAAAGCTCCTAATAGTAAAAATAATTTGTGGTGGAATCCAAATGTGCAAGAAAAGATAAAAATAAGAATATTTGTTATAAAAATTGGTTTAATTATAAAAATTTGAATAAATGAGAAAGCTACAAAAGAGGCTCATTAGGAATCTAAGAAAGCTATTTGTGATGCAAAGAGCTTAGCTTTTAATGATTTATATAATAGAATATATACTAAAGATGGAGAAAGATATATGTATAAGTTAGCCAAACAAAGAGATAGGAGTAGTAAGGATTTAGTTCAAGTGAAGTGTATTAAGGATGAAGATCAAAAAGTACTTTTCTTATAAGATGATATTCAACAAAGGTGGATAAGATATTTTTCTAAACTTTTTACGAAAATTGTGAAAATATGATTGACTTTAGTGACTTTACCACCCTAAACAAAAATAAAGTTTTTTATTTTTTATCGGTGTATTAGTAAAACTGAAGTTCGAGAGGCTTTAAAGAAAATAAAGTGTGGAAAAGCTATTGGACCAATAGAGATGTGGAAATGCTTAGGAGATGAAGGAATTTTTTAGCTTACTAAACTTTTTAATACTATTTTGAAGATTAAAAAGATGCTAGATCGGTGGAGATTGAGTGTGTTAATTCCTATTTTTAAGAATAAAGGTGATGCATAGGAGTGTGCAAATTATAGAGAAATTAAGTTAATGTGTCATACTTTAAAAATATGGGAGTGAGTTATGGAGCATAGGTTGCGGTGTGATACTAATGTTTCTCAAAATCAATTTGGATTCATGCCGGGTAGGTCTACTATGGAAACCATACATTTATTGAGAGGTTTGATGGAGAAATATAGAGAGAATAAGGAGGATCTACATATGATATTTATTGATTTATAGAAAGCATATGATAAAGTTCCAAGAGAAGTGATATGGAGAGTTCTTGAAAATAAAGGAGTTAATAACACTTATATTCAAATCATTAAAGATATGTACGCATGAGCTATTACTTGTGTTCAAACACAAGGTGGTTTGACTAGGTATTTTCCTATTTCGGTTGGATTACTTTATGGATCAGCCTTAAGTCCATATATTTTTGCTTTAGTCATGGATGTTCTCACTAGACATTTACAAGAGGATGTACCTTGGTGTATGCTTTTTGCTTAAGATATTCTTCTTGTTGATAAGATTAGAGAGGGATTTGAAGGTAAACTTGAATTATGGAGGTCAACCTTAGATTCTAATGGTTTTCACTTGAGTAGATCTAAAACTAAATATATGGAGTGTAATTTTAGTAGCAATAGACCTAATAAGGGTATTGTGACTTTGGGAAATCAAGTCATTAATAAGAGTACACATTTTAGATATCTTTGATCTATTATTCAGAGTGATGGTGAAATAGATGGGGATATTATCAACAGAATTCAAGTTGGATGGTTGAAGTGGAGGAATGCTTCGGGCTTGTTTTGTGATAGAAACGTCCCCCTCAAATTTAAGGGAAAATTCTATAAGATGATGGTGAGACCTGCAATGCTTTATAGTGCCGAATATTGGCCATAAAAAGAGAAGCATAATACTAAGTTAAGTGTTGCAGAGATGAGGATGCTTAGGTGGATGAGTGTCTTTATCCTTAGATATAGGATATGAATGAGCATATACATGAAAATGTTGGAGTAGCTCTAGTGAAAGATAAGATTAGAGAGAGTCGCCTTAGATGGTTTGGCTACATTAAACAGAGGCCTTCTGATGACCCTGTTAGGAAATTTGAGGTATTAGATTTGACTTATGTTAAGAAAGATAGAGGTAGACCTAAAAAGACTTGGTTAGAAAATATTAGAAATGATCTTTCTTTATTTGATTTAAATGAGAATATGACTTTTAACATAACATAATGGCGAAAAATGATTCATGTAGCCAACCCCACATAATGGGACAAATGCTTGTTGTTGTTGTTGTTGTTCGATATCCCGATCGATTTCTCCATCCGAAGCAATAAAGACCGTAATTCTCAAACCACAGAAGATCGGATGGTCCTGCGGACATGCTAACTCATTTAAGTGAAACCGTGTTACACGATTTACTTATTACAATTGAATGTCAGTGATGCAATCATAGATAATCAATGTGCCCCCGACCAATCATTACCATGCATTTCAAAAAAATTAATCCTGCATCACGGCCTATCCCCCATTGATGTTGATGCCACCGATCGTATTTTAATTAATTTTAAAGCTATTTTATTAAAAGAACCTTTAAAATTTATTTTAAAAAAATTATTTTTAATCCAAAAATTAGTATAATACATCAAAATTGCAAAAGTTTTTAAACCTCTTTAATTTAAAATTAAAATTAATTCAAAATATTTTATTTATTTAAATTTATTTCAAATATTAAATTTTTGATATTATTAATTAATATTTAACTAAACTAATCCAAATCTTTTTAAAATTTCAAGATATTTATTTCAAAATAATTTTTATATTTTTGTAAAACAATTTAAAATTATTTTAATTCTATTTCAAAATAATTTAAATTTTAATTATTCTTAATTATTTTAAATATATTTAATTACTATAATATTCAAAAGATTTATGAGAAAATCAAAATTTCTCTAAAAATTTAAGTATTTTATATCAAATTTTTCAAAATTTTAAATAACTTAATTTGAAATTACAATTAATTTAAAATATTTTATATATTTTAAATTATTTTAAACATTTAAATAATTAGATTTTAAATAATATGTACGTAAGTATTTAAAAATATTTTCTAAAATTCAAGCTTTTATTTTAAAATATTTTAAATATTTAGATAAGATATCTAAAAAAAATTATTTTAAAATAAAATTGAATTTATTGTATTTTCATTAATGTTTTTAAATAATTTAAATATTTAAATATTTAATTAAGTTTTAGTTATGTATTAAATTAAATATTTTCAAAAAAACTCAAAAGTTCATTTTATAACATAAGAAAAATAATTTTAAATATTTTTTTAAGTTTAAAATTAATTTTAGATATTTTACATTTATTATAAATGATTTTAAATGTTTTAATATTTGGATATTTAATATTTAATTTAAGATAAATTTTAATAATTTCAAAAAACTTTGAGAAAAATTTTCTTAAATTATTTAATTTTTTAAATATTTTTAAAAATTATTTTAATATGATTTTAAAATTTTTGTGAATATTAATTATTTTTTATTTTTTTAAATGTGGTTAACTACTAGAAATTTAAATAAATCACAAAAAATTAAAATTAAATAAAAAAATTAACATAATATATCAACAAAATCTTGAATTTTTAATATTTTAATTAGAAAATAAATTTAGTTTGATTAGATGTCTCTTAGGCATGAGACTTTGAACATTTAAACTTAGGCTTTGTTTGGGACAGCTTTCTTTTTGCTTCTCAAAGCAGCTTTCTAGTACAAAAATTAAAAAATTTTGTACAGAAAAGTTACTTTGAGAAACATGAAGAAAGTTATCTCAAATGAAGAGTTAATAAAATCTTTAGCCTCAAGAAAATTTCCAGCTGATTTTAAAAATCATTAAGCTATTTAATTAATTAATTCTTAAATTAATGTTTTAATTAAGTCTTAAAACTTCTAAAAATTCTAAAAAAATCAAATTTAATCATAAAAATAAAAATAATATGTTAAACTGGCTAAAATTTAACCCTTAATTAGAGAAAATTAAAGCACCTTGATTGCATTTCAATTTTAAGATTAATTTAATTTTAAGTGAAATTAATATTTAATTAATTTAATTATTTAAAATAATTAAAACTCCAAAAAATTCTCAAATACTTGACAACACCTCCTTAGACCATTTCTGACCTTTGGAGGCGATTTCAAAAAGTTTCGAATGCATTTGGATCAAAATCATCAAAATCTTCCCAATTAAACAAATTAAATAATTCAAATAAATGTCCAACTTTGAATAATCTTAACTAATTTTAGAAAATTCCGAATTGAGCAAACTTAAGGGCATTGGACTCCATTTGTGGTCTAATATTTATTTAAAATGTCTAACCACTAGAAACAATTCAAATTTAAAGAATCAACGTTTTGGTCAATTTTAAGTCAAAATTTTAACTCAAACTTCAAAAACTCATAACTAAATGTAAAAAAATCCAAAAAATAGTAAACTTAAATTCTATATACTCATCTTAAGGTCTAATATTTAAAAAAAATACTAAAACTTCAAAATTCAACTTTAATAAAAAATAAAAATTTGACCTTTTTATGAATGTAATTCAAATATTTCAAAAAATTCAATAGTTGAGTAAAATTACATAAAACATCAGTTCAAACTTCAAAAGCAATATCAAATCAATTTTATTAAAATGTATCAACCTTTAAGTTCAACTAATTAGATTCACTTAATTATACTTATTACGACTAAGTAATATGGGCCTGTGAGGTTATTAGCTTAGCCCCAAGGAATATGAAATAATCTTTACAACATCAATGAGCAATAAAGATGGTAGCCATCTAATATTTAAAATACATCTTAAAGGAAATTTAAATTATTATTATTTAAACTCTACCTAAACTTCCCCTAAATCCTTTTAACCAATCAGAACATCGAGCAACTTTGATGAATTATCCTATATAGGACATATCAAAATCACACATCCTATCTCACAAAATTTGGATAATTTTCTAGGACAACCAACTCTAGTCTTAGGTTGGACTAGTGTTGTACTTCCCTGTTATTGTATGTCAAAATTTTCAAGTTTTCATTACATGCTGGTTGCTACAACTAATTGATTTAATTATTTATTAAATTTTATGTAGTCTGTGTATTGATGTGATGGGAATTAGGTTAACCTTAGGTTAGGGACAATTTAAATGCTATCACATTTTTATGCAGGTGGTTATACTCATACAGGGCTCTAAAAATAAAGGAGGCATAAAAATATAAAGCTTTTAAAATTAACAAACATTTTACAGGTGCTACGCAATACTAAGTTCCCCTTTAAAATTAAAAGAGCATGGCCATGTGTAGTTGGGTTGAGCATTTTATTATTCTATTATATAATTACTTAGGATTATTTAAATATTAATTATTTAGGATAACTTTGCATGTGGTTTGAGTTTAGATTTTTCTTTTAATTTGAAAATTAATTTTAGTGTAATTAAGAGTTATAAAGATGACATTTGAGATGGGATATGCATCCAATTTGGAATTCAAGTAGGAAGGAACATTCCTTAGGAAAGAGTTCCTTTCCATTTGGAGATCCAAATTTGGATGAGTTCAAGTATTGAAGGAGAAAAGAAAACACCGTTTCACGGAGGAGATTATTTTCACTTGGATATCCAAACTTAACAGATCCAAGGAGTTTGTAAAAATATGAAGAAGTGAAGATTGAGAAGAATCCCATTCTCAAGATCACCTGTGTCTTAAGAGTAGAATCCAGACTATTATTAGTGGTACCCGACCACTTTTATTTTCTATAGATCCTAAGTTATAATATTAAGTGGCATTTATCACATGGACATTGAATTTATTTAATTATTAATTAAATTGAATATTTATATTGATTGCACTTAGAAATACCTATTTTTCTAGTTTTTTTAGTGCATGTTGATTTTGATTTAGCTTGGAATTTGATCGGAGGCTCGTGAGTGTACAAAATTTTCTTTTTTTTTTAATTAAATTAAAAATTTTAAGCTCAGATAAAAACCTTAATCGATTTTGATTTAGCTTAATGTTGAATCTTGATTAGGTTATTAAACATAAACTAATATCCCAAGGCTAACTAAGAGGGAGATGAATTGGTAATTTTTAAAAATTCTCTTAGATTAAAAAATTAAAAGCTGTTGAATTTTGAAGCAAGTTAATTAAATTTTCAAATTAACTTTTCAACCACAGAAAATTAACTTTCAATAAGTAAATGTGGAAATTTAAAAGACAAAGATTTATAGTGGTTCGATCAAACATGACCTACATCCACTCCCTAGAGACTCCCTCTTCAGGTATTGCACTATTACCAAAGTGACTTTACTTTTGCCCCCACAGCAAGGCAGAGAAGCCTGTATAAAAACCTCTCATCCACCAATCCCCGGTGTGGCAGAGAACCGTCGTCCTTTCACACTCTCCAAGTATCGGTAGAGAACCGTCATCCTTTCACACCCTCCAAGTGTAGGTAGAGTACCTTCATCCTTTTACACCCTCCAAGTGTAGGCAGAGAACCTTCATCCTTTCACACCCTCCAAGTATAGGCAGAGAACCTTCATCCTTTCACACACTCTAAGTGTAGGCAGAGAACCTTTATCCTTTCACACCCTCCAAGTGTAGATAGAGAACCTTCATCCGTTCACACCCTCCAAGTATCGACAGAGTATCAGTTCTTCTTCAAAGATCTTCACACGAGCAATCTAGAAAGATAAGAGGAAGAGTTATAAAAATTTTTAAATTCGTCTGAATAAAGCGTCAGGACAAAAAGAGACCTCATAATTTCGTATTGTATAAAGCATGTACAAATTGTGATCATACAGTATGATCTATATTTAAAAATATATATTTTTGAGCCAAAAGAGACCCGTCCATTTCGTACTCTAGAAGTTATATATGAACTGTGATCGTACAGTATGATTTATACTTAAAAAAATATTTTTGAGCGAGAAGGGACCCGTCCATTTCATACTCTAAAAGGCATGTATGAATGGTGATCGTACAGTATGATTAGTACTTAGAAACATTTTCATTTATATTTGTTTGACGGCTCATCGGGAAAAATAACTGATCAGATCGTCACGTACAAATGGATATCGTACAGTATGATCAGTTAAAAAAATGTGAATTTTAAACTCTCCCTCTATGTATATGTGCTCAGTTACTCAAATACAATCACACTCTCTCAAACTAAAGAAAATGAAAAATATAGACTTCAATTATAATAAATTTTAAATTGATCTTGATTTAAAGTCTTCAACAATCTGGAGTATGATTTTCCTGAAATATTAGTACACATAGGAGCAAAATAATTCTTCCAAAATATATTAGGAGAAATAATAATCAAAGTAATAATATTTGAAATCATAAAAGCATACAAGTTGCAAGAATATCAAACGTGCAAGAATTAAGTAGCAACTATCTCAACAATCTCCCTTTTTTTATGATGGCAAAATAAATATTTTTCTCCTTAACTCCCTATAAATGAATAAATATAAGGGAATTTCTGTAAGAACAAATCAATTTTTTTAACTTTTTATAAACGCACACAAAACACACAACACAAACAAAATATAAAAGAATAAATAGAAAAAATAATAATACTGACATAACTAAACAATCAAACGCAACCAAAAAATAAAATAACACTAACAAAACCAAATAATTAAACACAACAAACAGACGCAAATAATATTTCTCCCCTTTTTTAACAACAACAAAAAGAAGAAAGAAGAGAAAGTTGAAATGAAAGAAGTCAAATGTGATGCGTCCTGGAGTATTCACGACGGTAGAGAAATATAAAGTTTAATGTCTTAGCATTGTACAAAAATCTGGCATGCAATGAGATAAAAGAGAGAGTGTGTCATCCATTAGAGACAGCAATATTTTTATGTGGAAAACCCCTCAAAAAGGGAAACAATTATGGGGCCTAGCCCAGTTTAAATGAATCCACTAGTATTATAGTTGATTACAAATGAGGTCCTTCCTCGAGAGAAGGCCTTAGCTTGATGTACATCTTATAGAGTGCATTACATGGTGAGAATACATAGCATCATTATTGATGTGTTTGTTTGGTCTGAAAGACTATAGTTGGTGGGTGACCTAAGTCAGAAGGACCATAGTCAGCGAGCGACAAAGGTCAGAAGGACTGTAGTCGGTGGGTGACGTACATTAGAAGGACTATCGTCGGTGGGTGATGTAAGTTAGAAGGACTATAGTCAGCAGGCATGGAGGTCGAAAGGACTGTTATCTGATGATGGAGGTCAGAAGGACGGCATCAGGTAGAAGTTCAATAATGGATATAAATCCAATATCTGATAGATGTCCGGTGAATGTTCGACAATAAGCAAAAGTCCAATGTTGGGTAGAAATTTAGCGCAGTAGAGACCCGGTGTCGGGTAGAAGTCTGATGTAAGTTGATGGTCAAGGAGAACTTCGGCGTTATATGGCATTCGAGGAGAACTCTGGTATTACTTGGAGTTCAGGTGAAACTCTGGCTTAACTTGGAGGTCGGGCAAAATTCCAGTGTCACTTAGAGGTCGGGCAGAATTTCAGCTTCACTTGGGCGTTAGGCGGAATTCTGGTGTCACATGAACAGAATTTCGGTGTTACTTGGAGTTTGGGTGGAATTCCGACGTCACTTAGAAGTCAGGCAGAATTCCGGTGTCACTTGGAGTTCAGGAAAAATTCTGGTGTCACTTGGAAGTCGAGCAGAATTTCAGCATCACTTGGAGTTCGGGCAGAATTTTGGCGTCACTTGGAGGTCGGGCGAAATTTCGGCATCACTTAGAGTTCGGGCGAATTCTGACGTCACTTAGAAGTCATGCGGAATTCCAGCATCACATGGAGTTTAGGCAGAATTCCAGTGTTACTTGGATATCGGGCAGAATTTGGCCATCTCGTGGGGGTCGAACAGAATTCAAGCGTCCCGTGGAAGTCAGGCAGAATTTTGGTGGTGGCCGAGGAGGAGTTTCTTCCCTCCTATCCTTCTTCTCTTCTCTACTCCTCTTGCTTCTTCCTGCTTCCCCCTCCCCTTAATGAAGAATGAGGTATCTATTTATAGTTTTTTTAGAGTGGCATGGCCCGTAAATAGGAGGAGGAACAAGGGCAAATGTGGAGTGCACTGGATGGATTGACGATATTGAATCCCTTGATAATGGACCATGTTGAGTCCAGTAATTAGGTTGTTAAGCCTAAGTAAGTGTCCCAAGGCTACCAAGAGGGGGGTGAATTGGTAGTTTTTAAAATTTTAAACCCTCTTAATAATAAAGTTGAACCGAAATAAAATTTTCTTTTAAAGTTAGTAGAAAAATGTTTTTCAACCACAGAGTTGTTAAAACTGAAATTTAAAGTGCGGAAACGTAAAAGCTATAAAGTAAATGACACCAGATTTATAGTGGTTCGGTCTATAACCAGACCTACATCCACTCCTCAGAGGCACCCTCTGAGTATTGCACTAATACCACAAAGTGACTCTCCTTTAGCACCCACAGCAAGGCGGAGAAGCCTGTACAAAACACTCTTTTCACCACTACCCGGTGCGGCAGAGAACCGTCGTCCTTTCACACTCTCCTAGTGTGGGCAGAGAACCCTACGGCTGTTCACACTCTCCAAGTGTAGGCAGAGAACCTTCTTCCTTTCACACTCTCCTAGTGTGGGCAGAGAACCCTCGTCTGTTCACACTCTCCAAGTGTCGGCAGAGAACCCTTGTCTGTTCACACTCTCCAAGTGTCGGCAGAGAACCGGACCTTCTTGAATGATCTTCTCACAAGAATCTAGAAGGAAGAAAGAAAAAGAGTGAAGAAATCCAATTCCACAAGTAGAGACTCTTACCTTAGCAATCCAAGTGAAGCCTTCTCGCTCCAGTGGTAGGAATCCTCCTTTGAATGCTCTCTTCCACTCTCTTCTTGGCTATTCTCTCAAGAGGCACGAAGATCAAATGACAAAAAGATTGGGTGGCAGTCTAATTTGGACTATTTATATAAAAGACAAGTGAAACCGCCCAAAAACTGCAAATTTTCAATTCTGTACGCAGTGGATCGTCCTGTACGATTCTGGATCGTCCTGGACGATTTTACTTAAACGATCTGAAACGACCCAATTTGTATATGTTTACGAACTGACTTCGTACAGCTGATCGTCCTGTACGAACTTGGTTCGTCCAGTACGAACGGTTATTACAAGGTCGGTTCTAGAAACTGCTGAAAACTGTTCTAAGTCGGTTTATCGTTCAAACGAAAATGTGATCGTCTGGACGAAAATTTTCCAGAGAGCCGATCGTCCTGGATGATTATTTATTTCGTCTGGACGAAAATTTTCCAGAGAACCAATCGCCGCGGACGATAATTTGTTTTCGTCTGGACGAAAAATTTCCAGAGAGCTGATCGTCCTGTACGATATTTATTTTCGTCTGGACGAAAATTTTCCAGAGGACTCGTCGCCTCGTACGATGGTAAAATTCGTCTGGACGAAAATTTTACAGAGAACCCATCGCCTGGTACGATAATAAATTTCGTCCTGGACGAATAGGACTTAGAAAATTTTTCAAAGCAAGTTCCTATTCGTTCCAAGTGCTCTATAGGAGATAACTGACAGATCGTCCAGTACGATAAATATCGTCCTGTACGATCAGTATAGAATTTCAAGATCTCCTTGTTTGTGTGTGTGAGATTTTATTCACTCAATTACAATCACTCCCTTTCAAAATTAATTCAAAGAAAAGACAAACATCAATTAAACAAAATATCTCATGTTGAATTTGAATTGAACTTTTCGTAGTCTGGAGTCTGATTTTCCTGAAATGTTAGTACACACAAGAGCAAGTGCAAATCTTCTGAAATTGTTAGGAGATAACTATACATTTGAACAATAATGTTTGGAATCATCAAAACTACATAAGTTGCATAAATATAACTCATTCAAATAGCAACTATTCAAACAATCTCCCCTTTTTGATGATGGCAAAACAATTATTATTAGTATGGTTTCAAGTTAAAACACATCTTTTATCTCCTAAACTCCCCCTGAATTTATGAGTACATTAAAATAAGGAGGCATTAAAGAACAATATTTAACGAACAAAATTTTTGTTTTTTTCAAAAAATTTAACACAAACTACACAAAAGACTTGCAAACAGAACAACTAAAAAGAGAAAACACAAACATACACAAACTAATAATTTCTCCCCCTTTTTGACAGCAACAAAAAGTGAAGAAGAAAAAGACAAGAAATGTAAATAATTATATGAAATTCATTGTTAAAATTTAATCTAAATGGTGATTGACATAGGGTATGCAATTTTAAACTAAAGATATTAGGTCAATCATAGAAATTCATAAAATTTATGAAATGATATAACATTGTAAGTAAGAAGAATTTTTCAAAGACATGATTCAATTTAGACATTTTGATTATTGAAAATCATTACAAGTCAGATGTAAAAAAAATTCTATATTTCAAAGTTCAAGAGAATATGAATGAACATTAGATCAACTTGAATTAAGAGATTGAACGAATTTGGAAAGAAGAGAATTACCTCATGTGGTGCTTTGCACATCTTTTTAAAGTTTTGTAGCACATTTTTGTGCATTTTTCTTTGGTTGGGCTTATTTTGTGCCTCTTTTCCATTTTACAAATTTTTGTGAATCCCTTTTGATTTTTGTACATTTGTACACTGTTCAAGAGTAATTTGACCAATTCTTTCCAAAATCTATAATCTAAAATTTCAAATTTTTCTAGGTGCATAAATATCATTTGAGCATAGAAATACAAACTAAGAAAACATCAAAATTGTAATAACAATATTAACTTTTATGTAGTCTAAATGAATAGACATGAATTTAAAAGTTCTAAGTACAACAAGTTATAAACAAATTATAAATTTAGAAAGTCTAGATTTTCTAATATAGATAATCTCAAATTACAATCGAATTTAAGCACTATGTAGATTAAAAAATACTAATGAAATTCATAAATATTAGCCACATTTCAAAACAAATCTAACAAAAACAAACTTTCATTGAAAAGAAAAGATTACATAAACATTGAACTTAAAGACATAAAAACAATCACAATAACACATATAAGATAAAAACAAAACAACAAAACAAAAAATACAACAGACACACAACAACAAACAAAAAAAAAATTTTATTGTTCTGGAGGAGGAGGAGGTATGCCGCCAAAGAGGTTGAAGTAGGAGGCCATCAACATTACATTGGTATTAATTTCATGAACTTCATCTTTAATGTTACCAATGTCATGTTGCTGCTGAGTAAGTTGAGCATCAAATTGATCAAACCTTTGATCAATGTGAGTCTCTAGTTTATCAAATCTCTACATCAGATTCTGGTAATCTGATTGAGAAGCAGAAGCTTGCACTCCTTCTTCTTCTTCTTCTGAAGCACTGTCATGTGCTTCCCCTTTTTCTTTTTCTTCCTTGAAGAGTAGTCTGAATGATGTGTTGTTATAGTAAACTGGCTCTTCATATTCCTCATCAGGATGCACTATATTGTACTTCTTCTCCAAAATATAAGTAATTAAGTGCCCTAATGAAATGTTCTTCTTCCTCTTCTGATCAGCATGTCCTATTTCTGAAAGCCCATAGATATGATCTATGATGAGTTGGGCTTCATCAATAGGATGTCTTGACATGATTAAAAAAGTTAGACAAGAAAGGAGAGGAGTAATGTTAATCCTATCACCAGCTTTAGGAATAATTGAGGATCTAAGGATGTGCTGGATGATTCGGGCATCTTGGGTCATACCTGAGACTCTAGCAACATGATTGTCAATCGCATTTTTTCTAATTACCCTATTGATTTCAAACCATTTGAAGGAGGTTTCTGACATTAGGGTGTGGGCTCTATATCCCTCAGTTCTTAACTTTAAAAATGCACCAAGATCTTGCTTGGTGATCTCAACTTTTTTCTTAAAAACAAAAGAACTAATGATAGAGTGGTCAGAATTGAAACTCATGTTGGCTAGAAAGTAATGGTAGGTTTGTTTATTGTAGAGGTGGACGAGAGAAAGAATGAACTGAAATTGGGTTGAGGCGAAGAGGTGCATTACCCGAAATTTCAACTCTGTTGGGATAAGAATGCGAGACGGAGTGATTTTTGCGGAGGCAAAACGAGGAAAAGATTCCTCATTTGCCTTGGAAAGAAAGTTGTCTGGGGCATTCCTGTTTGGTTTCTTCACCAAAACCTTTTGTCTTTTGCTAGAGGAGGCCATTGTTGATTTGATGTTAAAAGGGATTGAAAAAGAAATTTGAAAGTGTGATTGTCAAGTTTGAAAAGCCTTCATATTTAAAGGAAAACGATACTTTCGTCCTGGACGAAAATATTCGTCCTGGACGAAACATAATAATTCGTCTGGACGAAGAAAGTTCGTACAGACGATCCAATTCGTCCAAAATGTAACGGCTTTTCGTATTCAACACAACTTACGATGCGTCCCTTCGTACAGGCTTTTTGACTTGACCAATCGTACAGACGAAAAAATTTCGTACAGACGATCGAAAAGTATTTCGTTTTAATGACTCTTGAAAACCGTCCCCTACAATGAATCGACACATGTTCGTCTGGACGAACTAAAATTTCGTACAAACGAAGTTCGTATTAAAAACTGTCTTATCCACTCAACCGCTGCATTCAATCGTTCCGACGTTTGAGAGAAAAAAAATTCGTCCTGGATGATCACAGATCGTACAGACGATCCAATAAAAAACTGCTCTAAAACGGTTTAAATTTTCGCAAACTGTTCCTTTACACATCGTCCCGTACGAAAATAAATCGTCCTGGACGATTTCCTCCAAAAAATTTAAATTTTTAAATTAACAAAATCAACAAAAACAATCAGAAACACAGAAAACATAAAACAAAATCATAAATCCAAAAACAATTCATTAAAAACACAAAATTCACAAAATTTCAAAAACAAAACATAACAAGTATCAATGTTGCAAAAACATTTTAGTTAAGCATTCAAATCAATAACACCAAGCCTTGTTCTTAAAGTACTGAAGGTATCAAAGGCTAAAGGTTTTGTAAAAATGTCTGCAAGTTGATTTTCAGTTGAAACATGTATGAGTTCAATTTCTCCTTTGGATACGTGATCCCTTATGAAATGATGCATTATATCGATGTGTTTGGTTCTAGAATGTTGAATAGGATTTTTTGAAATACAAATAGCACTAGTATTGTCACAATAAATTGGAATAGTGCCTATAGTTAATCCTAAGTCAATCAACTGTTGTTTTAACCAAAGTACTTGTGCCACACAACTTCCTAATGCAATGTATTCTGCTTCTGCAGTAGATAGTGCCACTGAATTTTGTTTTCTACTAGACCATGAAACTAATGAATTTCCAATGAATTGACATGTTCCAGAAGTGTTTTTCCTATCCACTCTACAGCCTGCAAAGTCAGAATCTGAGTAACCAATAATTTCAAATGAAGAGCTAAACTTAGGATACCAAATTCCTAAGTTTTGAGTTCCTAGTAGATATCTTAAAATCCTTTTTACTGCTGTCAAATGTGATTCTTTTGGATCTGATTGAAATCTAGCACATAGGCAAACACTAAACATAATATCTGGTCGGCTAGCAGTCAAGTAAAGTAAAGATCCAATTATCCCTCTAAATTTCTTTTGATCAACAGATTTTCCCTTAAGGTCCTTATCCAACTGAACTGAAGAACTCATTGGTGTACTAACAGGTTTAGCATTGTCCATTTCATATTTTTTGAGGATGTCCTTAATATATTTGTTTTGACTAAGAAAAGTACCTTCCTCAAGTTGCTTAATGCTAAATCCTAGAAAGTAATTTAAATCTCCCATTAGACTCATTTCAAATTCATTACTCATTGTTTTAGAAAAATCATCACAAAGATGTTTATTTGAAGATCCAAAGATGATGTCATCCACATAAATTTGAACAATGAGTATATCTTTTCCAATTTTTCTTAAAAAGAGAGTTGTATCCACACTTCCTTTTTCAAAAGATCTTTCAAGTAGGAAGGTGCTTAACCTCTCATACCAAGCCCTAGGTGCCTGTTTCAATCCATATAATGCCTTTTTTAATTTGAAAACATGATTTGGAAATTTAGAATTTTCAAAACCTGGAGGTTGTTCTACAAAAACATCTTCTTCAATTACTCCATTTAAAAAGGCACTTTTAACATCCATTTGAAACAATTTAAAACCTTTAAAACAGGCAAAGGCTAGTAAAACCCTAATTGCTTCAAGTCTAGCTACAGGGGCAAAAGTTTCCTCAAAATCAATTCCTTCAATTTGATTATACCCCTTAGCTACTAATCTAGCCTTATTTCTAATGACTACTCCTGAGTCATTCATTTTATTTTTGAACACCCACTTGGTTCCAACAACACTTTGATCTTTTGGCCTTGTAGTTAGTTCCCAAACTTTATTTCTTACAAATTGATTTAACTCTTCTTGCATGGCCAATATCCAAAATTCATCTGAAAGTGCTTGATCAATGTTAGTGGGTTCAATAGTTGAAATAAAAGCTGAATGATTGACTTCCTTGTTTAATCCACGCCTAGTTCTAACACCCTCACTTGGTTCACCTATAATTAATTCCTTTGGGTGATTTTTAGAGAATCTCAAATCTCTAGGCAAAGGGTCTTCTCTTTCTATAATTTCTTCTACATTTTCTTCCAAATTTAATCTATCAATCTTTTGGGAGTTTTCTTCAATTTCTTCTTCAACAACTTTTGGCTCTTCTATGTTTCCATTTTCATCAAAAACAATATGTGTGGTTTCTTCAATGACTAAAGTTCTTTTGTTGAATACTCTATAAGATTTTCCAACACTTGAATATCCAACAAAAATTCCTTCATCTGATTTTGGATCAAATTTTCCTAAGGCAGGTTTTCCATTATTATGTATGAACACCTTGCAACCAAATACATGTAAATGAGACAAATTTGGTGTTCTACCTTTTACCAATTCATAGGGTGTTTTATTCAAATTTGATCTCACATTTACCCTATTCAGAACATAGCATGCAGTGCTAACCGCCTCAGCCCAAAAATATCTAGGAAGAGAGTATTCTGCTAACATTGCTCGGGCGGCTTCTATTAATGTTCTGTTCTTTCTTTCAACTACTCCATTTTGTTGAGGAGTTCTAGGTGCAGAAAAATTGTGATCAATCCCCTTTTCTTTACAGAAATCTTCAAATCTTTCATTTTCAAATTCTCCTCCATGATCACTTTGTATAGAAATTATTTCACATCCTAGTTTTCTTTGTATCCAAGTTGAAAAATTTCTGAATTCCTCAAATGATTCACTCTTTTGAAAAAGAAATTTAACCCAGGTGAATCTTGAAAAATCATCTACTATTACAAATCCATATACCTTTCCTCCTAGACTAACCGTGCTTACAGGTCCAAAAAGATCCATGTGAAGAATTTCTAAAGGTTTACTGGTCCTAAGATCTTTATTGGACTTAAAAGAGGACTTCACTTGTTTTCCTAATTGACATGCATCACATAAGTGGTCCTTAGTAAAGTCTAGTTTAGGTATTCCTCTAACCAAATTCTTTTGGGTAATTCTTCTAAGATTTTTCATACTAGAATGACAAAGTCTCCTATGCCAAAGCCATGATTCATCAGAAACAGTTTTCAAACAAAAAGCAGTAGGAGATTGAATACAATTTAAATCTAGCATGTAGACATTGTTCACCCTTTTTCCATTTAAAACAATTTTCCCATTTAGGCTAATTATGCAGCTAGTAGGTAAAAATTTTACATTATAGCCCTTATCACATAGCTGACTTATGCTAAGCAAATTATGTTTTAAGCCTTCAACTAATAAAACATTATCTATGAAAAAGTTTTTCAAATTTCCAATCATACCTGATCCAACCACCTTCTTTGTGGTATTATCTCCAAGTGTAACCTTGCCTCCACTCCTGGCTTCCAGCGTTATGAATTGAGCAGTATCTCCAGTCATGTGCTTAGAACATCCGCTGTCCAGGTACCATATACTCTCACGAGGTCTTGTGTGAGAGTATACCTCTTCTTGATCTGATTGTTCAGCTTTATCTGCCATCAAGCAAAGGTTGGTGACTTCTTCTTCGTTTTCAGTCTCAGATGAGTCTGAAGCTGAGTCCGCCCAAAAAGCCTTTTGAAACTTCTTCTTGCCCTTTTTTACCATTGGTTTCTCCTCTACCTTCTCCTTGCTAGGAGTGGCTTTAAGTTTTGGACAATCAGTTTTTATATGACCTGGTTTCCTGCATTCATAACAAATCACTTCATTAGAAACCCTGCCATTTTTGTTATACTTACCTCTATTCCATTGCTGGCGTCTCTTCTGCTTCCTCTTTAAAAAGCTTCTGAATTGTCTAGTCATCAGTGCTATATCGTCTTCATCCTCAGGTTGTGAGTGTTCACTTTCTGACTCTTCCACATTTAATGCAAGATTCTTGTCCTTTCTTAGTTCACCTGCATCAATCTTTCTTTGACTTACTCCTTGCTCGTAAGCAATGAGTGAACCAAGAAGATTGTCAATAGAATAAATGTTCAGATCTTTTGACTCTGTAATTGCAGTAATTTTAGCATCGTATGCAGTAGGTAAACAACGAAGAATCTTATTAACCATTTCAGCATTAGTTAATTCCCTACCAAGTGCATGCAAAGAGGTTACAATTTGAGTGAATCTTGTGTACATGTCAGATATAGATTCATTAGGTTTCATGCGAAATAACTCGTAGTCATGTAACAAGATATTGAGTCTTGATTGCTTAACCTCATTTGTCCCTTCATAAGTAATACAAAGTCTATCCCATATGTATTTTCCGCTTTTACAAGTGGAAACTCGCATGTAGTCTTCAGATTTTAAAGCACAAAAGAAACTATTTAAACATTTCGCATTTAATTGTGCTAAGTCACGTTCTTCTATAGTCCAATCTGCATAGGGTGTATCTACCCTAATTCCATCAACTAATCTAGTTGGTTTTGTGTAACCTTCCTGGACTAGCATCCACATGCGATAATCAAGTGACTGTAAGAAAGTAGACATGCGTGTTTTCCAAAAATCAAAAGGAATATTATCAAACAGTGGAGGTCTAGTGATAGAGTAACCCTCAGGTGTGTTTCGGTTTCCAAATGTAGCCATCTACGTTAATCAAAAAGTAGTTCAAACTTATGATTTTGAAACTCTGCTCTGATACCACTTGTTGACTCCAGTAATTAGGTTGTTAAGCCTAAGTAAGTGTCCCAAGGCTACCAAGAGGGGGGTGAATTGGTAGTTTTTAAAATTTTAAACCCTCTTAATAATAAAGTTGAACCGAAATAAAATTTTCTTTTAAAGTTAGTAGAAAAATGTTTTTCAACCACAGAGTTGTTAAAACTGAAATTTAAAGTGCGGAAACGTAAAAGCTATAAAGTAAATGACACCAGATTTATAGTGGTTCGGTCTATAACCAGACCTACATCCACTCCTCAGAGGCACCCTCTGAGTATTGCACTAATACCACAAAGTGACTCTCCTTTAGCACCCACAGCAAGGCGGAGAAGCCTGTACAAAACACTCTTTTCACCACTACCCGGTGCGGCAGAGAACCGTCGTCCTTTCACACTCTCCTAGTGTGGGCAGAGAACCCTACGGCTGTTCACACTCTCCAAGTGTAGGCAGAGAACCTTCTTCCTTTCACACTCTCCTAGTGTGGGCAGAGAACCCTCGTCTGTTCACACTCTCCAAGTGTCGGCAGAGAACCCTCGTCTGTTCACACTCTCCAAGTGTCGGCAGAGAACCGGACCTTCTTGAATGATCTTCTCACAAGAATCTAGAAGGAAGAAAGAAAAAGAGTGAAGAAATCCAATTCCACAAGTAGAGACTCTTACCTTAGCAATCCAAGTGAAGCCTTCTCGCTCCAGTGGTAGGAATCCTCCTTTGAATGCTCTCTTCCACTCTCTTCTTGGTTATTCTCTCAAGAGGCACGAAGATCAAATGACAAAAAGATTGGGTGGCAGTCTAATTTGGACTATTTATATAAAAGACAAGTGAAACCGCCCAAAAACTGCAAATTTTCAATTCTGTACGCAGTGGATCGTCCTGTACGATTCTGGATCGTCCTGGACGATTTTACTTAAACGATCTGAAACGACCCAATTTGTATATGTGTACGAACTGACTTCGTACAGCTGATCGTCCTGTACGAACTTGGTTCGTCCAGTACGAACGGTTATTACAAGGTCGGTTCTAGAAACTGCTGAAAACTGTTCTAAGTCGGTTTATCGTTCAAACGAAAATGTGATCGTCTGGACGAAAATTTTCCAGAGAGCCGATCGTCCTGGACGATTATTTATTTCGTCTGGACGAAAATTTTCCAGAGAACCAATCGCCGCGGACGATAATTTGTTTTCGTCTGGACGAAAAATTTCCAGAGAGCTGATCGTCCTGTACGATATTTATTTTCGTCTGGACGAAAATTTTCCAGAGGACTCGTCGCCTCGTACGATGGTAAAATTCGTCTGGACGAAAATTTTACAGAGAACCCATCGCCTGGTACGATAATAAATTTCGTCCTGGACGAATAGGACTTAGAAAATTTTTCAAAGCAAGTTCCTATTCGTTCCAAGTGCTCTATAGGAGATAACTGACAGATCGTCCAGTACGATAAATATCGTCCTGTACGATCAGTATAGAATTTCAAGATCTCCTTGTTTGTGTGTGTGAGATTTTATTCACTCAATTACAATCACTCCCTTTCAAAATTAATTCAAAGAAAAGACAAACATCAATTAAACAAAATATCTCATGTTGAATTTGAATTGAACTTTTCGTAGTCTGGAGTCTGATTTTCCTGAAATGTTAGTACACACAAGAGCAAGTGCAAATCTTCTGAAATTGTTAGGAGATAACTATACATTTGAACAATAATGTTTGGAATCATCAAAACTACATAAGTTGCATAAATATAACTCATTCAAATAGCAACTATTCAAACAGACCATTTGTTTGACATTTGAAGGTCTTAATGATATTAGAATTCAGCGATCTTGGGCTTGTTGGATTCATCTCGTTGAGCCGCTCGATTAGACTATAAGCATGTCATATTTGCAAGCCATTCAGTAATCCAATTTATGGATTGAACCTTCCAACATTACTTCGGGACCTTGATTCGAACCCATATGGGCTCAAATTGAGTTGAATTTGGTGTCGTTGGGTTCATATTTCCGAGACGATCAGTTCGACTAAAAGTTTGTTGAAATCAGAGTTCAAACGGTCTCTGAATTAATTTTTGAAGTTTCTAACCACATTTTTGCCTCGAGATTCGTGCCCGATCAAGATAATTTTATGATGACGTATCAGTTGCCCCCCTATTTTTGGACATCAAAGATCTAGAAGTCCAAAAATATATGTGTCGACATTTTATATTGGCCAAATCACAAAAAATTGTGTTCCAAGAATAAAATATTGCTTAAAATTGATCATAGAGATCACGTTGAGCTCCAAAAGTGTCAAAATTGAGTCTGGAATGTCAAAAAACATGTTCGGGGACTCCAAAAATGTCAAGTTTGGATCATCCTGGCCAAAAATTGGGCCCAGACAAGCGTAAGCGGCCGAACCGGCTGGCCGGCCAGCTGACCGCCGCCCGCCACTACCGCCGGCGGTGGCACGCATGCCACGCACCAACATGGAGTTTTTAAAGTTTGAGTTAAATTGAGTACATGGAATTTAAGTTTGCTATTTTTGGATTTTTTACATTTAGTTATGAGTTTTTGAAGTTTGAGTTAAAATTTTGACTTAAAATTGACCAAACTGTTGATTTTTTAAACTTGAATTGTTTCTAGTGGTTTGACATTTTTAATAAAAATTAGACCATAAATGGAGTCCAATGCCATTAAGTTTGCTTGATTCGAAATTTTCTCAAATTAGTTAAGATTATTCAAAGTTGGGAATTTATTTGAATTATTTCATTTGTTTAATTGGGAAGATTTTGATGATTTTTATCCAAATGCATTCCAAACTTTTTGAAATCGCCTCCAAAGGTCAAAAATGTTCTAAGGAGGTGTTATAAAGTATTTGAGAATTTTTTGGATTTTTAATTATTTTAAATAATTAAATTAATTAATTATTAATTTAACTTAAAATTAAATTAATCTTAAAATTGAAATGCAATCAAGGTGCTTTTACTTTTCTCTAATTAAGAGTTAAATTTTGGTCAGTTTAACATATTATTTTATTTTTATGATTAAATTTGATTTTTTAGAATTTTTAAAAGTATTAATGCTTAATTAAAACAATAATTTAGAATTAATGAATTGAATAGCTTAAAGATTTTAAAAATCAGCTGGAAATGTTTTTGAGGCTAAAGATGTTATTAAGGCTTCATTTGGGATGACTTTCTTCGTGTTTCTCAAAGTAACTTTCTAGTACAAAATTTTTTACTTTTTGTACTAGAAAGCTGTATCGCGCGATTATGGCTTTTTAAAAAATTTTTTTTTAGTGGAGCCCATGGGAGTTTTTAATTTAAAGAATTTCAAAAAAAATCTCAAAAAATTACAAAAATTTCAGAAAATTCCAAAAAATTCTAGAAAAATAGGAAAAATTCCCTAAAACTCTGGAATGTTCTTTTCCCTCAAAAAAATATTATAAATACTCCCCCTGGGCCAATGGAAACTTGCACCTTCTTCCTTTCTCCTTCTGACTTTCTTACAGCCGAGGCATACCGCTATTTTTGAGTAGGTGACTTTCCCAACTTAATTCAATGCCCCTCCTCTTGTATAGAAGTCAGAAATTTCTCTTTTTTTTAAATTTTTCTCCCCCTTTTTTCTTCTTGCTCTAGAGGTCTTCCGTTGTTTTTCGTAGGTGACTTTCCCTACTTAATTTCAGTGCTCCTCTTTAGCGTAGAAGGAAATTTTTCCTCCTTCCACTGTCTTCTTCTCTGGCTAACTTCTTATAATTGAGGCATTACGTTATCTTTTGTAGGTGACTTTTCCTAATTAAATTGGCGCCCCTCCTCTTGTACAGAAGTTAGAAATTTCTCTTCTTTTTTAATTTTTTTCTCCCTTGTTCTAACTTTTTAACAGTTGAGGCATTACCCAATTTTTTATAAGCGCCATGCCCTACTAAAATTCAGGGCCCCTCTCTATGTGTAGAAGTTTAGAATTTTTATAATCGTTCATTTTCTTCTCCTCGAGTCTTCTTATTACATTCGAGGCATTTCACTATTAGTGATAGGCAATATTCTCCTATCGAGCTTTAGTGTCCCTCTCTCATGTAGAAGGAGATGTTTTTTTTTTTCTACTTGGTCTTCACTTACGAACTTCTTCTTATATTGGATGCATTCAACTATCATAGATAGGTGGCATTCCCCTATCAAGCTTTAGTGCCCCTCTCTTATGTAGAAGGAGTCCCGATGACAGGCTATCTTCTAAATAGACAACCCTTGATAGAAGAAGATCAATTGTTGCTTGTATGTGAGGGTGATTTGAGAAGATCTGACGGTAATAATATCCGAGAGGAGAACCAAATATGATGAGTAGATGGGGCAAATTTCAGCGCCATTTAAACAGTCTGTTGGCGATTGGCAACCGAGTTGAAGTTCGTTGGTAGTCAACGACCAGTGTAGAGCTGAAGGAGAAAGTTTGAGGGTACATTTCTAGTAGCAGTTGAGCAAGAAGCTGATGATGACTGATATAAAGTGAAAGACCGTCGGCAGATATCAGACGAATGATCGATTATGGTAGGAGTCCAGTGGCATTTTGCTAATGCAATATGCATCCATACTGAAGTGTATAGACATTAGATATCCCTAAGCCAAGGGACTGGAGCAGTGTGCTATGTTAGTGGTCTGGCGACACACATATAATGTCAATTGAGTTGAGACCTGATGAAGATAAAATTGTAATCTTTCTTTGAAGAAGAAGTTGTAGGAGATGCTTGTGTGCAGTAGAGAAGAAGTTACTTGAATCCACCAAGGATATTTGAATGCTTAAAAGTTTTTGTTGCTTGATGATAATAGCTTGTACAAAAGATGTCAATGTACTTTTTAATTCCCACTTATAGTGAGAATAAATATACAACTGAATCGAAATTTATGTAACTTCATTGATATTATATACGAAGTTAAGAACCTATCTCTTGGAAAAATGTTAAATTATTATTTCACCTTTTATGCATGATGTGTTTTTCGTGTTCTTTGATGTTTTTCAGCTTGCTAAAAATTTTTATATGCATGTGTGGAAGAGATCGAAATAATCCTCCAAGGATTTATGACCTTTCCAAAGTTGTATGTTAGAGTATTGCTCGATGATGTTAACATTTATAGAAGAGGTCGAGAGAATCCATATAGAATGTAAGACCTATCTGAGGTTATATGTCAGAGCATTGCTCGATGACGTTAACCTGTGTGGAAGTGGTCGGGAGAATTTTCCAAGGATGTGAGACCTATCAGAGGTTGTATGTTAGATTACTTTGCTTGATGATGTTAACCTGTATGGAAGAGGTCAAGAGATCCACCAAGGATGTGAGAACTATTCGAGGTTATATGTTAAAGCACTTTGCTCGATGACATTAACATGTATGAAAGAGGTCGAGAGATCCACCAAGGATGTGAGACCTATCTGAGGTTGTATGTTAGAGCCCTGCTCGATGATGTTAACCTGTGTGCAAGAGGTCGAATCGAATCCCCATGGGACCAATTTTTCCTTGATTGGGAGGGGGCGAATGCCGTGTGTATCCTGAAGCAAAGGTAAAAAAGGGGCTATATTTAGACTGTTACTACCTTTCTGAGGTCGAGATTAAGACCTTTCCCAAGGAGTAGAAGTCCAACAAAGTACTGTATAAAGATTGCGATTGATTAGAAGAATCCTTACATTTGCTGGAATTTTCTTGAAATATCATCTTGATGTTGAAAGCATTGGAGGAACTTTTTGACTATGATGGAGTCAAAGTTGCCCCCCAATTCGCATTTGGTTCTTATGAAATTGATGCAGTAATGGTTGATGTTAGGAAGTTGACATAAATGACCTTCTGAGATTGGAGCAAAATTTGCCCCCAGTCGGGAACCACATTCCCATAGACGAAGCTAAGGTGTTATGTCCTGGAGTATTCGTGGTGGTAGAGAAATATAAAGTTTAAGCATTGTACAAAAATCTAGCACGCAATCAGATAAAAGAGAGGGTGTGTCATCAACTAAAGATAGCAAGATTTTTACGTAGAAAACCCCTAAAAAAGGGAAAAAAACTATAGGGCCTAGCCCAGTTTAAATGAATCCACTAGTATTGTAGTGGATTATAAATGAGGTCCTTCTTCAAGGGAAGGCCTTAGCTTGATGTACATCTTATAGAGTGCATTACATAGTGAGAATACATAGCATCATTATTGATGTGTTTATTTGGTCTGAAAGAATGTAGTCGGTGGGCGACGTAAGTAAGAAGGATTGTAGTCGACGGGCAACGGAGGTCGGAAGTACTGTAGTCAGTGGGTGACATAAGTCAGAAGGATCGTAGTCAACGGGCGATGGAGGTCGAAAGGAATGTTGTCTGATGATGGAGGTCCAAAGGACGGTGTCAAGTAGAAGTCCAACAATGGATATAAATCCAACATCAAATAGATGTTCGATGAATGTCCGATAATAAGTAGAACTCCAGTGTCGGGTAGAAATTTTGTGACGACCGGAGGCCTAATGTCGAATAGAAGTCCGATGTAAGCTGATGGCCGAGGAGAACTCCAGCGTTAGATGGCATTCAGGGAGAACTCTAGTATTACTTGGAGTTCAGGTGAAACTGGCATAACTTGCAGGTCAGGTAGAATTATGGTGTCACTTAGAGGTCGGGTGGAATTTCGACATCACTTAGGCGTCGGGCGGAATTCTGGCTTCACTTGGGCAGAATTCCGGAATCACTTGGAGTTCGGGTGGAATTCTAATGTCACTTAGAAGTCGGGCAGAATTTCAGTATCGCTTGGAGTTCTGGCGGAATTTTGGAGTCACTTAAAAGTCAAGCAAAATTCTAGCATCACTTGGAGTTGTGGCGGAATTCCGGCAACACTTGGAGGCCGGGCGGAATTTTGGCATTACTTGGAGTTCAGGCAGAATTTCAACCTCACTTAGAAGTCAAGCGAAATTCCAACAAGTGGGTGAAATTCCAGTGTTATTTGGAAGTCATGCAGAATTTGGGCATCTCGTGGGTAGCGAACAGAATTTCGGCATCCCATGGAAGTCGGGCAGAATTTTGGTGGTGGCCGAGGAAGAGTTTCTTCCCTCCTATCCTTCTTCTCTTCTCTTCTCCTATTACTTCTTCTTGTTTCCCCCTCCCCTCAATGAAGAATGAGGGGTATATTTATAGTTTTTTTAGAGTGGAATGACCCATAAATAAGAGGAGGATCAAGGGCAAATGTGAAGTGGATTAGATGGATGGTTTATATGATATTAGAATTTGACAATCTTAAGATTGTTGGATTTGTCTCGTCGAGCCGCTCGATTCGGCTATAAGCATGTCATATTTGCAAGCCGTTTGGTAATCCAAATTAAGGATTGAACCTTCCAATAGCACATCGGGTCCTTGATTTGAACCCATTTGTTCTTGGATTGAGCTGAATTTAGTGTCATTGGGTTCTTATTTTTGAGACGATCAGTTTGACTATAAGTTTTCTAAAATCGGAGTTCAAACGGTCTCTGAATTAATTTTTGAAGTTTCCAATCACATTTTTGCCTCGAGATTTGTGCCCGATCAACTTAATTTTATGATGACGTATCAATATGAGAAACTTTTAATAATTTATCTTGAAAGAAATTAAATTATAATTATAATAATAAGATTAATGTCCATTAGATAAAAATAAAAGTTCAAAACATTTAAATTAAAATATAACATAGACAAGAAAAGTAGATCAAGGTCATGAAACATTCTATACAATTAGATAAGGAGAATTATTGCAAAAGTGACGAAATAATAATTAGATAAAGCCAATTTTCAATGCAAAATATAATTTAACATTATATTGATTTGAATTTATAGATTAAACGATAGAGAAAAGAATATATTTAATTGGCAACATTGCACATCTTTTTCATTTATTTCTAGCACACTTCATGCATCCTTTTGTATTTAGGCTAATTTTGTGCCTCTTTTCAATTTGCAAACTATTGTACATTCTTTCGATTTTTGTACACTTGTATATTTCTTCATTTTTTTTTAATTGATCTTTCCAAAATCAATAATCTAAGAACTCAAACTTCTCTAAGTACAAAGATAATTATATTGAAAAGAGAAATAAAAAATAATAAGACATCAAAATTGCAATAATAATATTTAAATTATGTTTGCCTAAAAAGAACATGAGATTAATAGCCTTAACTTGATCAAGTTATAAATTAACTTAAATTTTTGATAAATTAGATTTCATAATGAAATTAATTTTTGTATTACAATTTAATTTATAACATTTTTTAGATCAATTAAGATAGAATTAATATATAGGCAGACTAACATTTCACATAATGAACAAAAGCAACTAACAAAAAATTAGACATATTTTATTGATATCAATTTAATAATGGAATACATTGAAGCACAATTGATATCAAAACAAAATACAATGATAACAAAACATTAATACAAAAGCTAAATAAAAATAAGTATACAAAGCATCTAAAATATCACTAAGATCAACACATCTCAAAGGACTCGCAAAGACAACACACAAGAAGTATATCTAGAAATTTGAGGGGCCCTGGTCTGGAGGAGGAGGCTGATTAAACATAGAAAAATAACTATTCATCATAGCCACATTGGTGTTCACCGAGTCGAATTGGCCTCGGATCCAACCCATGTCCTGCTGGTACTGTGCATCCTGCTGATTAAGGTGAGTCTAAATTTGATCAAAATGTTGGTCAAAATGACTCTCTAATCAGTCAAAGTGCTGGATTATCTCCTGAAAGTCATATCCCTGAGTAGGTGCAGGTGTAGGTGCTCCCCCTTCTCCTTCAATATCCTCACTTGAATTATTAATTTTCCCAAAGAGTGCTCAAAAAGAGGCATCGATAAAGTAGATTGGCAATTCAAGCGGAATTTGAAGGTGAACAAGATTGTACTTCTTCTTCAGAACATAGGTCACTAGGTGTCCTAAATCAATATTCTTCTTCCTCCTATGAGAAACATGCCTAATTTTAGAAAGTACATGAATATAATCAAAAATAAGTTGTGCTTCATCTATTGTTTGTATAATCATGATAAGATAGGTAACAGTGGGCAGAAGAGGAGTAATGTTTATGCGATTACCATCCTTAGGAATAATTGAAGTTCTAAGGACATGCTGAATGACCCTTGCATTTTGGCTTAAGGTATAAACCATAGGCAAATAACCTACTTGTTAAACCTCTCTAAGAACTTTGTTTATTTCGGACCAGTCAAAATCAAATATAGAAGTCAATGTGTGTTCTAATTCCTTGAGTTCTTAAATCCAAAAAGGTTTCTAGATCATCCTTCATGATTTCTACTCGTTTCTTTAGAGCATATGATCTTATCCTACTCTCATTCTCACTAAAAGTCATGTTTGCTAAGAATTAGTGAAAGGTTTCTTTATTACAGGCATGGATTAAAGTCAGAATGAAGACAAATTAGGTTGAGACAAAAAGAGGCATTACTTGAAAATGGATATCTTCTTGAAGTAAGAGTCTAGAAGGAGTAATTTTAGTAGAGATAAACCAAAGGAAAGAATCCTCATTTGCTCTAAATAGAAAGTTTTCATCTCCACTCCTAGAAGATGATCTCTTAGTGACTCTACCTCTTTTGCTAGAACTGGCCATTACTAAGATGAACCAAATGATCGTGTAGACAAACAGGTGTTCGTCCGGGATGATCAATTATTTAAGATCATTTTAAAGACGGTTATGTTCGTCCCCCACATCAAATTACACATGATTCATATGTACGAAATAAAATTTTGTACGTACAATCAGTTATAATAACTGATTCTGCCTGTATAACTGTCTATATGCGTACATACAAATGATCCGGGATGATATAAATATTGCACAGTAAGATATGTAAAAGAAATTGAAAACTTTACGTATTCAGTTAGAAACAACGATCGACATGCTATAAAATTCGTACATGATGAAAATAATTTCATACAGTACGAATAAAACACTTAGAAAAATTTGCACGATCATTCAGAAACAAGAATTTCAAAGTGTGAAAAACATGTCTGAAACATACAAAACATAAAATAAAACAAAAACTAAAAATTACTTACACAAACAAGCATATTGAATACAAAATAGAAAATATACAAAAACGCGTATCAAGTTTGCAAAAAAAGTTTAGTTAAGCATTAAGATCAATCACACCAAGCCTTGTTCTTAATATGTTAAGAGTATCAAAGGCTAGTAGTTTTGCAAAAATTTGTACAAGTTAATTTTTAGTAGAAACATAGTTCAACTCAATTTCTCCTTCGGATACATGATCTTTAATAAAATGATGCCTTATGTATATATGTTTGGTTCTAGAATATTGAATAGGATTTTTTTAAATGCAAATGGCACTAGTGTTATCACAATAAATTGAAATTGTACATATTGAAAATCCTAAATCAATCAACTATTATTTCAACCAAAGAACTTGTGCCACACAACTTTCTAAGGCAATGTATTTAACTTCAGTAGTAGATAAGACTACAGAATTATGTTTTCTATTGGACCAAGAAACTAAAGAGTTTCTTATAAATTGACAAGTTCCAAATGTACTCTTTTGATTAACCCTATAATTTGTAAAGTCTGAATCATAATATGTAATTATTTTAAATGAAGAGATAAATTTAGGATACCAAATTCATAAGCTCTGAGTTCCCAAGAGAAATCTCAAAATATTTTTTACTACTGTCAAATGTGACTCTTTTAGATCTAATTGAAATTTAGTACACAAATAAACACTAAACATAATATTAGGTCTGCTAGCAGTCAAGTAAAGAAAAGAACCAATAATTCTCTTAAATTTCTTTTGATCCACAAATTTTTCCTTTGGGTCCTTATCCAACTAAACTAAGGAACTCATAGGTGTACTAACTAGTTTAGCATTGTACATTTTATACTTCTTGAGGATGTCCTTAACATACTTCGACTGACTAAGAAATATTTTCTCCTCAACTTGTTTAATGCAAAAACCTAAACAGTAACTAAAATCTCTCAATAGAATTATCTCAAATTCACTACTCATTGTTTTAAAAAAATCATCACAAAAGATATTTATTTGTAGATCCAAAGATGATATCATCAATATAAATTTATATAATGAGTATATCGTCTCCCGATTTCTTCAAAAAGAAAGTGGTGTCCACACTTCTTTTTTTAAAAGATCTCTTGAGTAGGAAAGTGCTTAACCTTCATACCAAGCCATATGTACCTATTTCAATCTATATAATGTCTTTTTTAATTTAAAAATATGATTTAGGTATTTTAAATTTTCAAAACCTGGAGGTTGTTCAACATAAACATCCTCTTGAATCACCCCATTTAAAAAGACACTTTTAACATCCATTTGAAATAATTTAAATCCTCTAAAATAGGCAAAGGCTAACAAAACTCTAAATATTTCAAGTCTCACTACAGGGGCAAAAGTCTCCTCAAAATTAATTCTTTCAATCTGATTATATCCCTTAGCCACCAATCTAGCTTTATTTTTAATGACAACTCCTGAGTCGTTCATTTTATTTTTGAATACCCACTTAGTTCCAACTATATTTTGATCCTTTGGCCTTGTAATTAATTCACAAACATCATTTCTCACAAATTGATTTAATTCTTCTTGCATTGCCAATATTCAAAATTTATTTGAAAGTGTTTGATTTACATTTGTGATTTCTACTATCGAAATAAAAGTAGAATGATTGACTTCTTTGCTTAGTCTACACATAGTCCTAACACCCTCACTAGGTTCACCTAAAATCAATTTCTTAGGATAGTTTTTAGAAAATCTCAAATCTCTAGAAAATGGGTTTTCTAACTCCAAATTTTCTTCAAAATTAACCTTCTCAATCCTATGGGAGTTAATTTCCAAATCATCTTCTTCCAAAATTGGCTCTCCTAAAATTTCATATTCATCAAATACAATATGTGTGGTCTCCTCAACTACCAAAGTTCTTTTGTTAAACACTCTATAAGAATTTTTAACATTAGAGTATCAAAAAAAATTCCTTCATCTAATTTTAGATCAAATTTTCCTAAAGAAGATTGTTTATTATTATGTATGAATACCTTACATCTAAAAACATATAAATATAACAAGTTAGGTGTTCTCCCTTTAAGAAGCTCATATGATGTTTTATTTAATTTTGATCTAAAGTCCACCCTATTCCCTATTCAAAACATAACATGCAGTGCTAATTACTTTAGCCCAAAAGTATTTATGGAGTGAATATTCATCCAACATGGCTCTAGCAACTTTAATTAATGTTATGTTCTTTCTTGTGACTACCCCATTCTGCTGAGGGATTCAGGTGTAGAAAAATTATGATTAATCCCTTTTTTATAAAAACCTTTAAATTTTTTATTTTCAAATTCACTGTTGTGATCACCTTGTATTGTTAAAATCTCACACCCTAATTTCTTCTGAATCCAAGTCAAAAAAATCTCTAAATTCCTCAAATGACTCACTTTTATGAAATAAAAATTTAACCCATGTGAATCTTGAGAAATCATCTACAATTACAAATTTGTATACCTTCCCTCCTAGACTAATAGTTCTAATCGGTCCAAAAAGATCTATATGAATAATCTTCAAATATTTACTAATTCTAAGATCCTTATTAGATTGAAAAGAGGACTTCACCTATTTTCCTAATTGACATGCATCTTGAAAGTGATCCTTAGTAAAATCTAGTTTTGGTATACCTCTAACCAAATCCTTTTGGGTAATTTTCCTAAAGTTTTCCATGCTAACAAGATAGAGTCTCCTATGCCATGACCATGAATCATTAAAAACAATTTTCAAACCAAAAGTATTAGGAGATTTAATACACTTCAAATCTAGCATATAAATGTTGTTTATCTTAATTTCATGCAAAATATCATTTCCATTTAGGCTTAATATACAGCTAGTGGGAAAAAATTTTACATAATACCTTTTATCATATAGCTAGCTTATACTTAACAAATTATGCTTCAAGCCTTCTACAAGCAGTACATTTTTATGAAAAAGGTTTGCAAGTTTCCAATCATACCTGATTCAACCACTTTTTTAGTGGTGTTATCTCTAAGTGTAATCTTGCCTCCACTTCTAGCTTCCAGTGATATAAATTATTTAGTGTCTTCAGTTATATGCTTTGAGCAATCGCTGTCCAGGTACCAAATGCTCTCACGAGGCCTTATATGAGAGTGTGCCTCTTCTTGATCTAACCGATCAAGATTATCATCCATTAAATAAAAGTTGGTGACTTCCTCCTCCTTTTTTATTTCTAACGAATCTGAAGCTGAGTCTTCCCAAAAAGCCCTTTGAAATCTCTTTTTGCTCTTCTTTATATTTGCTCTCTCCTCTACCTTCTCCTTACTAGGAGCAGCTTTAAGATTGAGGTAGTTGAATTTAATATGTCCAGGTTTCCTGCATTCGTAATAAATCACATCATTAGAAACCTTAACATTTTTATTAAACTTGCCTCTGTTCCATTGTTAGGATCTCCTCTGCTTCAATTTAAGAAAACTCTTGAATTGCCTAGTCATCAAGGTAATATCATCCTCATCCTCAGGTTGTGACTGATCACTCTCCGATTCCTCTACTTTCAGTGCTATATTCTTCTCCTTTCGTTGTTCTCCTGCATCAATCTTTCTTTGACTCACTCCTTGCTCATAAGCAATTAGTGATCCAAGAAGATTATCAATAGAGTAAATATTTAAATCTTTAGACTATGTTATAGCAGTTTTCTTAGCATCATAAGTAGTGGGTAAACAACGAAGTATTTTATTCACTAATTCAACATTCGTTAATTCCCTACCTAATGCATGCAAAGAAGTGACTATTTGAGTGAATCTTGTATACATTTCAAAAATGGATTCATTTGGTTTCATGTGAAATAATTCATAGTTATATAAGAAGATGTTTAGTCTAGATTACTATACTTCATTAGTCCCTTTATAAGTAATAGAAAGTCTATCCCATATGTCCTTTCCACTTTTACAAGTGAAAACCCGCATGTAATCTTCTAACTTAATGACACAAAAGAAATTATTTAAGCATTTAACGTTTAACTATTTTAAGTCATGTTATTCTATAATCCAGTCAGCAAAGGGTGTTTCAACTTTAATGCAATTAATCAATCTAGTTAGTTTTATATACCCTTCTTGAACTAAAATCCACATGGGATAATCTATTGACTTCAAAAAAATAGACATGCGTGTTTTTCAAAAATTAAAAGGAATATTATCAAATAAAGGAGGTTTAATGATCAAATACCCTTCAGGTGTGTTACAGTTTTCAAAAGTAGCCATTCTCATTTTTCAAAAATAGTTTAAACTTATGATTTTGAAATAAAGCTCTTATACCACTTGTTGAATCTTGATTAGGTTGTTAAACCTAAACTAATATCCTAAGGCTAATCAAGAGGAGGGTGAATTGGTAAATTTTATAAATTTTCTTGGATTAAAAAATTGAAAGCCATTGATTTTTGAAGCAAGTTAATTAAAGTTTCAAAATAACTTTTCAACCACAGAAAAATAACTTGCAATAAGTAAATACAAAAATTTAAAAGACACAAAGATTTATAGTGGTTCGGTCAAATACGACCTACATCTACTCCCTGAAGACACCCTCTTCAGGTATTGCACTATTACCAAAATGACTCTTCTTTTGCCCTCACAGTAAGGCGAAGAATCCTATACAAAAACCTTTCTTCCACCAATCCCCGATGTGGCAAAGAACCATCATCCTTTCACACTCTCCAAGTGTCAGTAGAGAACCATCATCCTTTCACACCCTCCAAGTGTAGGCAGAGTACCTTCATCCTTTCACATCCTCTAAGTGTAGGGAGAGAACCTTCATCCTTTCACATCCTCCAAGTATAGGCAGAGAACATTTGTCCTTTCATACCCTCTAAGTGAAGATAGAGAACCTTCATCCTTTCACACCCTCCAAGTGTCGGCAAAATACCAGATCTTCTTCAAAGATCTTCACACGAGCAATCTAGAAAGATAAGAGGAAGAGTGATAACCAAAATCATAAAGAGACCCTTACCTTTGAGTAACCTTGTGAACCTTTCACACTCCACTTACAAGAAATCTCTCTCAAACACTCTCACACACTCTCTCTTTCAATTGCCCTTGAAAAATCATGAAGACAGGACTTTTTCATGTCAATTTTTAATGGACCTTTTATACAAAAGACACGAAAAATCATCTAAAATTTTGAAATTTTCAATTTTGAGCATCCACAATCATACAGTATGATCGGATTTCATACGTATGAATAGTTCAAAAATTGTTGCGTACGAACTTGTTGTGAATCAGTATGAAATGAAATCATACACGGTCATCGTCAGGTATAAACCAAGTTTTTCCTGTATGATAGTTAGAAAATTTTTTACTTTCCTCTAGATGAAGAGGGACCCTACCATTTTGTACTCTGGATGGCATATGTATGATGACGTCATCGTCTGGTACGATTAGTAATAAAAAATTTTAAATTCGTCTAAAAAAAATGTCGGGAAGAAAAGAGACCTCATAATTTTGTACTCTGTAAGGCATGGATGAACTGTGATTATACAGTATGATCCATACTTAAAAAAAATATTTTTGAGCCAGAAGGGACCCGTCTATTTTGTACTCTGGAAGGCATGTACGAAATGTGATCGTACAGTATGATACATACATAGAAAAAATATTTTTGAGCAAGAAGGGACCCGTCCATTTCATACTCTCAAAGGCATGTACGAATGGTATTTTTACAGTACAATTAGTACTTAGAAAAAATTTTTATTTTTGTTCGTTCGACTGCTCATCAGGGAAAATAACTGATCATATCATCCGGTACGAACAGATATTGCATAGTACGATCAGTTTAAAAAATTTGAATTTTAAACTCTCCCCATGTGTGTGTGTACTCAGTTACTCAATTACAATCACACTCTCTCAGACTCAAAAAATGAAAAATACAGATTTCAATTACAGTAAACCCTAAACTGATCTTGATTTGAAGTCTTCAACAATCCGAAGTATGATTTTCCAGAAATATTAGTACACACAAGAGCAAAGTAATTCTTTAAAAATATGTTAGGAGAAATAATAATCAAAGCAATAATATTTGAAATCATAAAAAACATATAAGTTGCAAGAATATCAAACAGACAAAAATTAAGTAGCAATTATCTCAATACTTGAGAACGACCTGGTAGTTTGCATGCATTCATTTTGAACTTTCTCTTCCTTGTTAGGCACCTCACTGCCTACAGGTTTTGGCAGGCCACTTGATCTATTAGTGTATAGCCCTATCAAGGGGATATTGTGCAATCTCTATGAAAAAATCTATTTTTAAGCCTTTTTTAAAATCGCTTCATTCTGATTCTAGCATTCAAAGTTAACTAGCATACATTGCATTAAAAAAAATTAAAATAAAAAAACAATTAAATTAGAACCCTATTTCCAAAATCAAGAAATCCATAATAAAAGCACTTAAATTAAAAATAATAATAATAAATAATAATAAAATAATAATAATAATAAAAGCACTTAAGTTTTTTAAATTCATAATAAATTCTGAGAAAATCTTTAAAATATAAGGAAAAGTGCATTGAACTCATGATGAACTCTAGAATTAGAGAAAAAATAATTTTAAACCAAATAGAAAATAGTAAACACACCTTATAAATTTTAAAGATTAATGAATAAATAAATTCAATAAATCCTAATTAATCATATATAGCTTCATATTTCTTAGACTTTTTTAGGGGATGCTCTCTAACTCATCCTTAACTTGTGAGAAAAGTTTCAAAAAATTTAAGTCCATTTGCAAGCTCAAAACATAAAGCCTAATATCTTGGTTTACTAGGTTGCCCTTCTTTCTTCATTGTTTCCTAATCTCTATTGAATATTGACAATTCAACATGAATTTCCTCTTCTTATTTAAGGTAAGCCGCCATGATGAAATTGGTAGACACGCTGCTCTTAGGAAGCAATGCTAGAGCATCTTGGTTCGAGTCCGAGTGGTGGCATAAAAAAGAATTAATATTAAGAATAATTTTTATTCTATTTAATCCCCTCCCCGATTTCAATTATTTAAAAGGGACTCGGATTTCCTTTTTGATCATCTCAATTATGATTATAATTCATTTGATGAACTTATTAGTATATGAAATCGAAGGATTACATAATTCGTCAGAAAATGGGTTGAATGAGATTAAAAACTTAAAAAAAAATTGTTGAATGAGATTTTAAGAAATTACTAAAAATTTAAATAAATCCCTAAGATTTTAAAATAAAATATTTGAAGTTTTGATGATTTATGAAATTAATCTGAATCAAAACTTTAATAATTTATAATTTTAAAATATGTTTTTTAAAAATTTTCTAATAAAATGAACCAATATATCAAATGAAAATTAAAAAAAAATACCATTGTATAATTTTAATTTTTTATGAGAATTATTAAATTTTGAGTTTATTAAATTAATAAAATAAAAAAACAAAGTAATTTAATAATATCAAAAAAAGTTAATTGGGTATGACTGAAACAAGTTCTTGTCCAAATGATCCATTATTTTCTACTAAAATTGTGTGGTTTGTTTAATCTTTTGTTTAATAAAAAAATAAAGCTATCAAGAAGAAATAATAATTGATGCACTTGATATATATTTTTGAGCTTCTTCATTATCTTAGGATCTTGAAGTAAAGCGATATAAGAAATGAGATGAGTAGGCTTTGTTTGTGATAAATTTTGGCCATTGTTTTTTCATTGATTTCATGAAATTTTTGTGTTAGAAAACTACTGTAGAAAGCAAGAAGAAATTTGCCTTAAATGAATCCTAAACTAGATGATGACCCATCCTTACTTTGAATATCTTTAAAATCTTTGTAAATCTCGCATATGTAAAAATAAATTCTTTTCCCTCATATATTGACCATCTCATCAAAATATTTTGTTTTTGGGGTTTTAATACTATCTTATTGAATTAATAAATTTAGGAAGTGTGAACACAATAATCTCATTGCCTCATTTTTCTTACAAATACAAGGAGTTCCATATGTGCTTTGACATAATGTACAAACAAAATTTTTGACCATTCCTTTTGTTTTCTTGATTTTTTATAATGAAATTTAATGCTTCATAAACAATACACTCAAAAGATAAACCCACAACCCATGCAAAAACACTTCTTCAAATAATGAAAAATTCTTACGAAAATAAATTTAGCAGCTCATTTTATGATTGGACTGTTTCTCACTATGGGCGCAATTGACTAACTGCTTACTTAAAAAATCTTCATCATCTTCTCTTGAAATATCCATCACTTTCTCTAAGTTTAAAAAATAAGCAATGTTAAACTAGTTGGTTTATAAATATCATGGCATAAATTGATGGTGGGCTCATAACATTCTATCTATAAAATACCTATATAATGAATTCTTAGTAAAAATAATTGACAACTATCCTCTGATACTATACCACTTATTTACTCTAAGATGACTATATAGTTAGCCTTCATTAATTTTATTAGATAATATTTTGTCAAATTATTCGTCTAAGACTTTGTTAAAAGTCTTAAATATAACTTTGGTCATTGTTTTTTTCCTACTTTCAAAAAATTTTTGCGTCAGAAACTGCTATAGAAAACAATAAGGCTACCATACAACCTAAATCACGCTTGCTTGGGCATTTGTAAAATAGTCTTTTGTACATAGTTATCACGATCAAAATGGTGAACTTTTGTAAAGCTTTCTTAGTTATGTACAACTGATATAGTTTATTTAATTTAAAGTATGTAGTAATGCATTTTTAAGGGCTCAAGCCATAGCCTGGCCCTGATTTATTAATATAATTACTGGATATCATAATTATAAATGTTTCAATGAATTATCCTAATTAGAATAACATACAAAAACAAATATTTTTCAAGTCAGGGTTGACTCTAAAAAATGGAACACAATCACAATTATATTTCTTAAGTTTATATATACATAATTATGCACTTCATTTATTTTGAGTATCTCAGATAATGTGGATCGAGCCGTGGTTCAGGAACAATTATTACGTCCTCCGATCGGACGTAGAGCTACGTCCGGTCGGAGTTAAAATCGCGCCAAAAAATCAGAAATACCGAGCAAATACCGAGCAATACCAAACAATAACGAGGAATACCATCATGTGAAGACCCAATACCGAGTTATACCGAGCTATACCGAGCAATACCGACTTATACAAAAAAAATACCGAGTTTTTCTCGGTATTTTTTGTATAACTCGGTATTGCTCGGTATAGCTCGGTATAACTCGGTATTGGGTCTTCACATGATGGTATTCCTCGTTATTACCAAATAATACCTAGCAATACCGAGCAAATACCGAGTTTTTTGGCGGGATTTTAGTGCCGACCGGACGTTCCTCTACGTACGTTCACCGGACCAAATAAAAGTTCGTGGTTCAGGGGTTAAGATTAGAAAAAAAATTCATTCAACGAGGTCTGCGCTCCAATTGTTTAAACTGCCAAAACATTTAGGGTTAATTTTTAAAACAAATTTCAGAAAACCAAAAATCAAATTGCCTTTTTTATAGAAAACACAAATTGATTTAGGGTTTTCTTAGGAAATCCGATCTTGATTTCCATTTTCTATATGAAATCACTGTTCAACATTTAATTTAATATAAATAAAATTATAAACTTATGAAAAGATAAAAAATTCAACGGATCTTACAAATAGTAATACGTACAGAAGTTTTTTTTTTTTTTTGTTAACTTATAATAAAATTAAATATAAAAAATAAATTTTATTTTTTAAATTATTAATATAAGATTAAATATATTTGTAAATAAGTTTGTTAGTTTATAATGAATTTTGTAATATACAAAATTTAAGAATAATTTTTACTTCAAACTAATTAAGAACTTTTAGATAGTTAATTTGAATATTATTGTATTTTAAATTAGAAACAAATTAATATAGTTTTGAGAAATTTTCAAAAAAAAAATATAGTTCGATAATGTTAAATGTAGTATGTGTATTGATATATCCTCAAAAAAAAATTTGTTTGGGCACGAATCTCGAAGCAAAATCAAGCTAGAAACTTCAAAAAATTAAATTCGAAATCGCCTAAACTCCAATTTCAGTAAACCTATGGTCAAACTGAGCGTCTCAGAAATACGAACCCAACGACACCAAATTCGACTCAATCCAAGCCCAAATGGGTCCAAATCATGGACCTGAAGCGGTGTTGGAAAGTTCGAACAACAATTTGAGTTACCAAACGGTTTCCAAATATGATGTTCTTATAGTCAAATGGAGCGGCCCGACTAGACAAATCCAACAAGCCCAAGATCGCCAAATTCCCATATCATTAAGACCTTCAAATGTCTGACAAATAGTAAATGATCAAGGGATTCAATATCGGCCATCCATCCGACCACTCCCTATTTACCCCTGATCTCTCACCTATTTACAAGCTATGCCACTCTCGAATATCTATAAATAGACCCCTTATTTCTCATGAGAGGGGACCCAAGTAAGAAGAAGAGAAGAAGGAGAGAAAAAGAAGAGAAGGATAGGAGGGAAGAACTCCTCCTCGACCACCGCAAGAAATCTGCCCGACGCCAGAATTCTGCCTGACTTCCGTACGACGTTGGAGTTCTGCCCGACGCTCAAGTGATGCCAGAGTTCTACCCGACGCTGAAATTCTGCCTAACTTTCAAATAACACCGGAGTTCTTCCCGACGCAGGAATTCTGCCTGACTTCTGAACGACGCCGAAGTTTTGCCTGACGCCAGAGTTCTACCTAACAGTTTTAATTAAAAAAAACATAGTTTTCGAAAAATGTATTAATTTTCTTTGGGAATATTAAATTTTTGAATTTTAAAATTGAACACGTCATTATGAATAGTATATCACCTCGGGAGATGATCATATCGTTCTCTAATAGGTTCAAATTTCAGAATTTCAAATTTATCTGAATTATCGTAGTCAAACTCAAAGGGAGAATCACATTTGACCCCGGAGAATCAAAATGGAATTTAATCAATTATTTGACCATGCTAATTTGGATAAAAGATCATTAATTTCATAATCAAAATCACGATAGTAATTGATATATCAATCCGAGGAAAGAAATTATTAATCACTATTGATCGTTTGAAAATGATCGTTGAATTTAAATTTCCCAAAGAGAATTAATTAGAGTTTTTAAAAAATTGATTTTGAAAATCATGTCTGGGTTTCTAAATCTCCTACGAGCGCAAGCCCTCGTAGTTAATTACATCGTAGGAAAATTAGAAATTTTCCTACGAACACTCTCGATTAAAATAGCGGTGTAAATTTCAATTTGGATTTTTAAAGTTTGACATCAAAGGAAGAAAAGGGTAGGAATTTCAAGTGGTATTGGTTCAAATTTGAGCAGTTGTTTTTAGAGTCAAAGGAAGAGGAGTAGGGAGTGTTTTTGAGATTCTAAAACAATTCAGAAAACACTCCAGCCTATCCTAAGCGTTGGGCTTAAATTTGATGGAAAGATATATTTAATGTAATGGTCAATTTTATTAGAAAGTTGGGACTTATATTCTTGATCACCAGATCGGGAGAATGCCTAGGAGGTAAGGGTGAAGACTAACCTACCAAGTGGGTATGACGTCCCTGATCAAGATCCCATGGTTTTCCATCGTCCCAGGTTCGTCGATATCCTTAGCCTACTTAGTCGAGTGCCAACCAGAGGATCCTTGTTAGCAACCATGGGTTACCTCATTCAAGGGAACCTCGTAGGCTAAGGGGTTGAGGACCTAATCCTAGGCTGACAAACAGGAAGTGCACAAGTCTGTGGACAGTGAACCTATGTCTACGTTATCTAACCTAGGATGCCACTCTCATTTTATATGCATATCAATCCATCTCAAAAAAAAAAAATAGGAGGAAACACCGGCCTAACCTAAAGCTAGAGTCCGTGTCCTAATAGGTCAATCTAGGTGTGTGTAGCAGGCTGTGTGGTTTAGATATATCCTAAATCGGGTAATTGGTTAAAGTTGCTTAATGTTCTGATTGGTTGAAAGGCTCAAGGGAAGATTTTGGTTAAAGTTTAAATCTTAATGATTCAAAATTAATTTTAAGATTGATTGCTAGTTTTAAAGTTAGATTGAAATTTTCTGGATTTTGAATCAAATATTTAATGTTCTAAAATTATTCGAATCATTTAATGATTTTAATCAAGGGGTTAAAATTTGAATTTTAGATTAAGAATGTTTTCTGAAAAGTTTGTATTTTATTAAAATATTAGATCTTAAGATGAGTTGAATGCCTTTAAGTTTGATTGGTTTAGAGTTTGTTTGAATTAGTTATGAATTTTCAAAGTTTTGATCATTTATTAGAATTATTTAATTGTCTTAATTAGAGAGGTTTTGATGTTTTGAATCTAATTGAGTTCCAAACTCCTTGTAATCAATTCCAAAGGTCATGAATGACCCAAGGATAGATTCCCAAGTGTTTAGGAACTCTCTGGAATTTTAAATTATTATTAATTAATTAATTATATTAATTAAAAAAAATCAGATTCTAATGATTATTAAGTTATTCTTAAACTTGAAGTCAAATCTGGTTGATTTTAATTTTAATGAGTTAAGGATTCAAATCTGGTCAGTTAGAGGGGTTATTTATAGTTTTTGGATTTAAATTTGATTTTTTAAATTTTTTGGAAGGTTTTAAGGTTTAATTAAGGTTTAAACTTAAGGGGTTTAATTTAAGGGTTTGAATTTTAGTGACAATTTTCCCTAGAGCAGGGAAGATCACTAAACTTAAGGGGTTTGAATTTGTAGTCGATTGGGTTTAAATTTTATCCTTTAATAATTGTATGTGTTGATTGGGAAAGATTTGATTTTTTATAAATTTTATTTGAGTTATTATCAAATATTTAAGTTTTCAAATTTTAAAGGAGAAATTAAAGATTAATTGTTGTTTGAGATCAAATCGATTCTGTATATTAAATCCTAAGATATGATGTCGCTATATTATCTATGTTTAATGTTTCATCCCTAAAGGACGTATGTGTGAACCCTAGAGTTTGTCTAAGTTCTCTAAGACTCATCCTTAATTATTTTCCTCAAAGATGTCACTAGGTTTAATGGGTTTGAATCAGTGTCACTAACCCTTTGGACATACATACGAATCTAAACAAGCTGTGTCGATGGGTTTCGAATTTGTAAAAAGAAGGAAGCAAATATTAACTAAATGCAGGAGTTGCTATAAGAATTTAAGGTTGGGAAGAATAGCTTAACATGTAAATCTAGAAGCCCTATGCTTTTCTAAGTTTTAAGAAAACTTACCTGATCACCGGAGATAGTCAACGGTGACCGGCAGTAGCATGCCGTTTAGAAGAAACGGGGCGACTGAAGCTTCTTGCCTCCTCCTCCAATCAACTCCATCCATGGTTTAAAATTGCGCAATATGAGGCTCGTCTTGAGGCCCGCCTTTGCGCAATTCCAGTGAAAAGCGCCTTGAGGCTTACGCCTCAAGTTTTTTTTATGAGGCTTGCGCCTCAACTTGGTTGAGGCCCGCCTTAAGGCGCACCTCGCCTCATTGGTGTGAGGCTTACGCCTCACCCAATATATATTAAAACTTATATAAATTCTGAAGTAAAGCCGCAAATAAATCACACTTCGTGTACCCCCTAGTCGCAGCAACTTCCTCTCAACTTCCTTAACCTCTAACCCGTCGCCGTTTTTAACATATTATTTAAGTATTATATAAAAATTTATTTTTAACATTTATTTACACTTAACACAATTTTTTTATTATAAGGCTCACGCCTCAAAATGCCTTGAGGCTTACACCTCGCCTTACAAAAAAAAACGCCTCAATACCTAATTGCACATTTTTAAACATGATGATGACAGTGCTGATGACTTATGAGTTCTTATGTGATATGTCATTGCTATTTATTTTTGGAATTATATGTTAATGAAAAGAATACTGTGATTTGGGAAAGATGGAGTTTGAGTTGGACTATATTTCATGTTGTCTTATTATTAGGATATTTTGATTTCACTTTATATATTGTACATTTTTATGTTTTATATATTATTTAATCATTAGTATATACAAAATTTATCATTTTATGTTTACGCAATTTTTTAATTTTGAGGCTTACGCCTCAAAACGCCTTGAGGCTTACGCCTCGCCTCACGAACGAAAAACGCCTCAATACCTGATTACGCAATTTTAAACATTGGCTCCATCAGTACCTCGCAAATAAGGCAACGAGAGAAAAAGGTGTCAGAATATCATATATTCAAATATAAAAGATGTTATGGATTGAAATATGAGCGAATATTTAAAAATATGAATCAAATCAAATTATCGAAGCTATTTCAAAATGTATGTAACCTTGCAAGAAATAATTTCAATGTATGTGACATCTTACATGAATAATTTTAGCACATGTAATGATATGCAATTGATGAATTAAGTTTACATGCTATCTTATAAAAACAATAGACATATGTAACCTTTTTTTTTACATGAATCTAAATATGTGTGTGTGTGCGTGTATATATATTTTGATTCACAACATTCAAACTCAAGTCAAACCAAACAACTTCAGTATATGCCAAGGACATTAGGATATCATGAAAGTTAAACTGTTAGGATATCACATAATATAAAACTTAAACCCAAAAGTAAGGCAAGCATTTGTATGGCAAAGAGAATAAACACAATCATGTTCTATCTGAGACTTCTCCACTTTAGAAATAAACAAAATTTCATTTTTAAACCCAATTTAAAAGTCCACTGAGTATGGATTCTTAGAAAGAAATGTTCGAATCTGAGAAATATATATCAAGGAGATGCTTATGTACAAGATGTTCTGCACAATTTCAAATCGATAAACACAATCATATATATATTTATGCTGAAAGGCTTCTTAACTAACCCCTGATTTCTCACTATTGCAAGCTAAAAAGCATCATATCTAAAGTGGGTATTCAAATATCTTTGTAGTTGCAAGTAATCCAGTGAAAATAAATAAAATATGGCTTCACTCCATTCACATTCATTTGCTCAAAAGCTTGTGTAGGAATTCTTCCAAGTTTCATGGTAGTAGAAATACATGTCGTTCAACATATAACTTAGCAGCTTATAGGAGCGGATGTTTCAAAATATTCAATTAATATTCAGAACTAAGCACTCAGTGGGAATACCTCTCAAAATGAGACTCATGGCGATGTGGATCAAGCCATTCACGTGGAGAGTTCTTTGGCATGGCTTTGCTCCTTACCTTCAAGCAACCGGCCCTCAGGAATAGCAGCTAACTCAAGAAACTTTGATCAAGATTCGCCTTAGCAAATGCTAAGAGAGGAAATTGTAACTTCCTTCTCCTCGTCTTTCTTCAATAGATTAAGTGGAGGAGCATATTTGCTGATCTCCAAGTTGATGGCTGCTCCACTGCTATATCCGTTTTCTTGAGCAGCTCAGCTTCTCATATTTCTCCTAGGCAATAAATGGCAGCTCCAGCTGCCATTATTCTCGATCGACCTCAATCTTCTTCAACACATTTGCATGGAGACCTGCATATGATTCATATCCAAATAGGCTCGTAGAAGGCGAAGTGCTTCTCCAGATCAAGCAATCCTTTTCCCATCTTTGGGCTTGCTGATATTTGTGCTTATCATCCACATTTTAATTCCAACCAACAACTCTCTATCTTGATCAAAATCTGCTATAGGGGCTGGAGTCATATGGAATTTGCTTGGCTTGAAGACGTGAGCAGCAGGACTGATTGTAAGGCATCTGGCTCCAAGAGACATTGGCCGATCCTAACAACTTTAAGAACGGGTGGGAGAAAGGTCTCTCATGAGAATGAGAGGGAGATCCATTCCAAGGGGCGGCTGCTTCTCAGATTGGAGGCGTGGAGTGCATATCTTGCTAGGGCTTGAAGTTGCTGCAGCTGGTGAGGAGTTGAGCTACTGCAGGAAGCAGATCGGGCTGGAGGCCGAGGCTTGCCGCTGCTGAGGGAATGGAATCGTGGAGTCCCCTTTCAGCCGGCCCTAGAAACCGATATCAACGTGGTGGCTCTAATGCTTGTAGAGAATGGAGTCGTGGGATCTCTCTAAACCCAGCAAGCCATATCTAGCCCTCCATCTCCGATCCAAAGGTTAACATTAGATGCTTGATTTTTGAGATATTAAAGGGCTAAAGCTTAAAGGATTTTGAGGGATATTTAGACATCAAATTGGTAGGCTTTATATTTTAAATTAATTATTCAAAATTTATTAATGTTAATTGATGTTGATTAGACTTTAACTAAGCCAAGACATGTTAAATTAACTCAATCGAAACCGTTGAAGACAAACTTTCATCAAAATTAATTCAAATCATCTCGAAAGCACTTGATTAAATTTGTTTGAAGAAAATTCAAAGGGTTTTGATTAATCTAGATTTCGCTCAACTCAACATAATAATAAATTAACTCAACTTCACAATTGACGACGGCATCGAGGAGAACTAACTTCAAAATGAGTCGAATTGAAGTTGACATCTTTCAACACGACTTATGTGAAAATATCAAAATCAATCAATTTGCACGTGGTTCAATGTAGATTTAAAGAAAGATCGACAAGATCGATCGCAAGCTAAATTATAGACTAGACTGAATGACTGACTGATTTGATAATGATCGATTGATTAAAGACTTGAGGTTAAACATTAGATGATTGAAATTTGATTCAAAAGTGATTGAGGGTTGAGGTTAGTCCAAGTGACCTCATACAAAAATGAGGTCAACACTAACATCAAAATTTTTCTCAACTTCCGAATGACGCTGAAATTCTGCCAAACCTCTGAAGGATGTCGAAATTCCGCCTGATCGAAATGATGCCAGAACTCTGCATGACATTGTAACTGATTTTCAGTCCTGAAGTGATTCATTGTAATCTAATCATCTAAAATTTTAAGGACGAGTCAGCCTCTTGTATTACAAGCAAACACTAGTGGAAATTTTATAATTGGGCACGACCATATGATTTTTCAACTTTTAGGGTTTTCCATGTAAAAATCTTGGTGTTGTTATTTCTCCTATATTAACGTGCTAGATATTCGTACAACACTGAGACATAAATTTTTTAACTCTATCGTCACATATATTTTAGTCTGCAATAGTTTGGCGCTGTCTATGGGAAACATTATCCCATATTTTTAATTATTTCTTCAATGGTCAATAGACCTAGCAATTATATTGTTGGCGCATCTCGCTCCAATTCCCACTAGTCTAGAAATCAGTCTATGAATCATAGACGCCAGATGTCTGCCTCTTTTTATCCTAGGGGGAAAAATTGCTACTATAGAAGGAACCTCGGGACCTTCCTTTGAAGAGAGAATCCGAAAGATGGAAGAATCCCAAAACGAGATCCTTCAGCTCCTGCGAGAGACTTAGCAGCCAACACTAGCACAACAAGAGGAAGTTCTTCTCCCTCGAGATCCACCACTAGTCGAAGATATTCAACTTAAACATCTTCACGTTGAGATTCCTCTTCCTCTGCCAAGGAGGCATCTACAATCACATCAGAACAACTAACTTGCCTATAGAGCAAGTTCTACCCATCCCTCACACAATGGTCGACAACCTCGCATTCTCCTAGATCTCCTTGAAGATCAGCACAACCACACATTGCTTAGCTCCCTCACAACGCCCTACGTCATAAACTGCAGAGATTAGTACGGGAAGAGTTCTCCTAAGGAGATGTGAGGCAAACTTTCTGACAGAGGAATTTCTATGAGTCATCACCTTTAACTGAAGCCATTCTTCAGCACCCCATTACGGTTGAACTCAACGTACTGAGCGTCGAATCCTATGATGGAAAATCCGACCCTTATAAGCATATCGATCACTATAGAACCATCATCCATATCCAGTGAGCCTCGGATTCACTCCTCTGCCAGGTTTTTCCTGCCACCTGTAAGGGATAGGCTCGAACATGGTTCTATTCACTTCCATCTGGAATAATCCCCTCATTTATCAAATTGGTCAAAGTGTTCATCGAACAGTTTATGGCCAATTGAAGAATTGTTAAGAATTCTTCTTACCTCTTTGGGATCCGTCAAAATGAAGGAGAATAGTTGAAATCATATTTTAAGCGATTTTCCACTATGGCTCGACAAATTCCATAAGTAGATCCTGAATTACTGAGAGGGGTCTTTCTCGAAGGCCTTCATCCTGGCCCCTTCTATTCGGCACTGATGCGTGACATTATTCATTCATATATTGATCTGATCCATTATGTGGAGGCACAAATCTCTACATATAAGGCCATAAACACTCATAGAAAATAGTTTGAGCAAACCAACAGGAAGCGCAACGGTGAACCTGGGGTGGATAATTTATCCTCATAATAGAAGAAGCAAGGGAAAAATAATCTACCTCCTAGGCCTTCATTGCCACGATGGGAACCTTGACACGAGAAGGAGTATACCCCACTCAACACATCTCAGGCAAATGTATTAATGGTCATTCGAGATCAAGATACAGTAAAATGGCCAAATCCTTTGAAGCCAAATATAAAAAATCAAGATCAATACTTTCACTTTAATCGTAGTCGTGGCCACACTACTAAAGCTTATAGGAAACTTAAAGATAAGATTGAAAGACTTATCCTCCAGGGCTATCTTCGATAATTTATTTGGAATCCACCTACCCGAGAGGAAGGTCATCCTATTGGAGGGAAAAATCAATAATAGAGACAACCGGTGAATAACCAAGTAACAGTTGGTGAAATTGAGACCATCGTAGGAGGCCCCTTAGTATCTGATCTGATCATTTTGGCTATAGATGAAAACTCGTTGCCAAAGAAGGCTCGTATATATCACTCTATCACCTTTGATGATTTTGATTTAGAGGGAATAAAAAACCCTCATCAAGACCCGCTTGTGATTAATATAGGGATAGGTGATTCATGTTACAATGTCAAAAGAATTCTTATGGATAATTGAAGCTCCGTAGATGTCATATTCTACTCCACTTTTCTCAATAAGGGTCTCACTAGAGAAAAGCTTTAACCTGTTGCAGATCTACTGTACGGATTTGATAACCGACATGTAAGAGCATAGGGGATAATCAGTCTCCCAATTGTAGTGGGCGAATTTCCTTGACAAACTACACACTCTATTTAGTTCATTGTTGTAAAGTCAGAATCAGATTACAACGCTATCTTTGGGAGGCCGCTCCAGTCAATTTTTTGGATTATCACCTCTATCCCTCACCTTAAGATGAAGTTCCTTGCCCCAGCAGGAGTTAGTGTAATATGTGAAGATCAACAAATAGTATAAACTTGCTATCTTAGGCAGGTTAAATCATGCCAAATAGTTATCCTGAGCATCGACAACTTTGAACTCCAGAGCGAGGATATCCCACAAAGAGCTTCCCTGTAGAAGATCTCACTACTGTATCCATATTAGAGGAACACCCTTCAAAGATAGTACAGATTGGATCCCTTCCCTCTCATGAAGAGAAGAAAAAATACGTAGATTTTCTACATGAGAATCAAGATGTTTTTGCATGGAGTCTGGCGAATATGCCCGGAATCGACCTTGAAGTGGTCGTACACTCTCTCAAAGTCAATTTGACGTGCAAACCGATTCACAATTAGTCGCCACTCAGGTGGAGGGGGAGTTTGATATCCACAATCCTCTACTGGCCCAATATTACAGCTTCGTGAAGTTACTCTTAACTCGTATAAAGAAGTATCAAATTATTCATATTCTTTGAAAGCAAAATGATAGAGCAGATGCTCTTTCCAAACTTGCTACATCAATGATGAGAGATGTTTACAAAATAAAGTATATTGAGGATATTCACTTTCCAAGTATTCAAGGTCCATGGACATCCAATCAATCGATGAACCAAGAGATGCGTCATGGATTGATCCCATCTTATCCTTTCTACAGGATGGAATACTACCTAAAGAACTCATGGTTGCAACATGACTTTGGAGACAAGAAGCAAATTTCATCATTATTGGTGATGAGTTGTATAAGCATTTTTGAAACTTGTTATTTATGAATTAGGTTGTTATACCTAAGTAAATGTCCCAACAGCTAATCAAGAGGGGTGGTGGTTGGTAATTTAAAAAATTTTCCCACTTTAAAAATTTTTGGTCAAATTTTATAAAAAGATTTTTCAACTGCAAATTAACTAAAACAGTAAAGTAAAGAGCAACAAAAAAGAAAAGACACAAGATTTATAGTGGTTCGGTTAAACACGACATATATCCACTCCCTGAAGTCTCCCACTTCAGGTATTGCACTATTACCCCAAGTGACTCTCCTTTTTCCCCCATAGTAAGGCAGAGAAGCCTTCACAAAAACTCTCTTCCACCACTACCCGGTGCAGCAGAGACCGTTGTCCTTTTACACCCTCCAAGTGTTGGCAGAGAACTGTCATCCTTTTAAACCCTCCAAGTGTTGGCATAGAACCATTGTCCTTTTACACCTTCCAAGTGTTGGTAGAGAAACGTCGGCTATTCACACTCTCCAAGTGTAGGCAGAGAACATTCGTCCTTTCACACTTCAACAAGTGTAGGAAGAGAACCTTCCGTCCTTTCACACTCCTCTAGTGTCGACAGAGAACTGGATCTCCTTGAAAGATCTTCTCAAGAGAAACCTGGATTGAAAAGAGAAAAGAGTGAAGTGATCATAATTCATAAACGAGGATCCTTACCTTTGAGTACTAAGTGAATCCTTCATGCTCGAGTAGTAAAAAACCTTCTTCAAATACTCTCTCAAACTCTCCCCTTCAATCTCTCTTCAGTTTGCATGAAGACCAGAAGACAAAAAGATCAAGTGACTGTCTTAAGTGGACCTTTTATATGAAAGACATAAAAAATTGTCCAAAAACTGCAATTTCTCAAATATGTGCGTACTCGATCATCCCATACGATCCTAGTTCGTATGGACGAATAGTGTAACTACTGATATGAACGAACTGAATGTGAAATGGTATGATTTCACTTCGTACCCGATCATCATACCATATGAACAACATTCGTCCGGTACGAACGATTATGTACACAGTTCATTTTTTGTGAAAGTTAGAACGATTCTTAAGTTTCCAAAATAGAGAAGATCGTCCTCGGACGAACCATATTATTCCTGGACGAACAGTTCATTTTGACTATTCCAAAGCACATCGTCCTAGGACAATCAATAAACATCATCTGGATGAAGTGACCCAGAGAGCATCATCCTGGGATGTACGTAAATATCATACGAATGAAAACATTCAAAGAACATCATCCTGAGACAATAAAAAAACATCGTCTGGATGAACTGACCCAGAGAGCATCGTTCTGGGACGTACGTAAATATCGTGCGAACGAACACGTTCAGAGCACATCGTCCTGGGACAATCAAAAAACATCGTCTGGACGAATAATACTTAGAAAAATTTTCCTTCTCCCCATTCGTTTCATATGCTCTTTAAAAGAGTAAAACTGACCAGATCTTCCCGTACGAACTTGGTTCGTACCGTACGATCAGTCATAAAACATTTTTAAAAAAATTATGAATTTTAAAGCTCTCCCCCAGTGTGTGTGTGTGTGTGTGCTAAGTTACAATTACAAACACACTCCATCAGACTTAATAAAAAGAAAAACACTGTTGACCTCATTTTTATATGAGGTCACTGGGGACCCACCCAGACTTCAGATCGATCCTAACCCTACATCAATCTAGACCCCAGACCCTAGGATCTACCTTGAACCTAGGATTCTCCCAGATCAATCTAAACTCTAGGATTCTCCTAGATCTAGACCCTAGGATCTACTATAGACCCTAGGATTCTTCCAGACCAATCTATACCTTAGGATCTACTCTAGACCCTAGGACTCTTCTAGACTTCAGACCTTAGGATCTATTCTAGACCCTAGGACTCTTCTAGACTCCAGACCCTAAGATTTTCCTAGACTCTAGGATCCTTTGAGATTCAAGACTTCAGGATCTATCTAGGCCCTAGAACTCCTTTAGATTTTAGACTCTAGAAATTTCTTTAGATTCTAGAACCAATCTAAACTTCAAAACCAATCCTGACCTCAAGCCAATCCAGATTTCAATTCAATTCAAGCCTCAATCAAAATCCAGACTCCAGTCTAGTTTTAGATCTTAATCTCTAGTTCAAACCTTGATCTTATTTCTAATCAAACTTCAACCTTATCCAATCAATTATGATCCTCCAAATGATCATAAATGATTTAGATAACTCAAACATAATCAATCAAACTCAAAATCCAGATCAAATCCAAAATCCAGACTCAAATCCTAATTCCAAAGGCCCTATCCTAAAGCCTTTCCTAGAGATTTTTTTAAACACTTAAAAAACCCAGTCAAATGGCCTTTGATTCAGAGTCTATCACTTGCAAAGTGGTAAGACATGTCTCTGGAGGCTACCCTTCAAATTTGAGCCCATTCTGAGGTCTCTAACCCTAAAAACTAAATCAAAATCCAAAGGCTATAAAACCTTTAAATATTTACAGCCTATGCCACTAGACCTACCATCCAGCGGATTTTGACCTTGGAGCTTTCTATACAGATTCCAATCACTTCTAGACCTTTGTTCCTGACCTGATGAGCAGTAAACTGCATTTTTGTGGACCCACTTTGTCCCCTAGTTGACAAGGGGTCAAATAACCAAAATGCCCCTTAAGAGCAACATTGAAATTTTCTCCATACTTCAATATGACCTTTTCAAATCAAATCCCAGAACCTACTTCAATGCATCCTAATCACCCTTAGGAGGGCAATGGACTCAAACTCTGACCCTGTTTAAGCCTGATTAACTAGATCGACCCTTTTGACCAAAATACCCTTTAGGGGTTCAAACATCGATTTCAAACCAAACGACCTCCAAATGGCTTGAAACCACTTCCAGCAAGTTTCAAATATCAAACCAAACTTATCAGACCCAACCCCAGACCCTGGGTCAACCTAGTTGACCAAGTCAACCTAGGTTGTCCAAATAGGCCTTTAAGGGTCAAAACGAGTATTTTGACCAAATTGACCTCCCCAGACCTTGGGATCACCTCTGATGGTCTCCAAATATTATTTCAAATTGATTGAACCCATTTCCAGACGGACCCACCTGGTTGACCAAGTCAACCAGGATTGACCTAATGAGCCCTTAAGAGTCCAAATGGGTCATTTCAACCCACTTAGTCAAATCTACCCTTTAAGCTCTCAAACCTATTCCAAAAGATACTCCAAACCCACCCAAACTCATGTGAGGCGAAATCACATTGAGTTTGACTTGGTCAACCCAACAAGACTTAGTCAATTTACTTCAATTCTTCACTTTTATTCAAGTTCAAACCCTTTAACTTCAAGCCTTTTTTCCAAATCAACCCAACCAGCTCCTCAAGCTTCTTTGGTTGCCACTTCAACACCTATTTGACTGTTTTGACTAGTCAACACAAGTCATTATATAGGTCAAAGAGGGTCAAAATAACTCTCAAATGACTTAAACCCTTGAATAAATCCCTTAAACCCAAATCCCATTTAATTCCATCTGCCAAGGCTTTTTCTGGAACATTCTTGAGTTGATTATAAGCCATTGGATCAATATCAAATGGCTTAGATCACTCCATGTGTCCAAATGAGGACCAAGAGGCCTTTCCACCTCATGTGTCCTCTTGTCCTTTGATCCTCTGCTCTCAACCACTCATGGGACACATGGCAACATCCCATCAACCGTCCAAACTCTTCAAGTATACTTGAATAGAGGGAAAATGCCCTAATCAAGGAGAATTCTAACATAGAGCTTCTCTCACTTAATTCCTCATCTCAAAAGCTCTCCCAGCCTCCTCCTCTTAGAGCTTCTCCAGATGATTTCCTAGCTTTCTCAAACCATTCTCCACCAAATCCAAGCCACCAAAGCCCCATTGGTGAAGAGAGAAGAAGGTAGAGAGAGAAAGAAGCTTTTCGAGAATAACTTCTAATCCGGAAAGAATCAACTCTCAATGTCTTCTACAATGTTGTAGAATATTATAGCAGATTTCCAACAAGCCCAAGAATGTCAAAATCCGACCACCGGTTAGAAAGTGATTTGAGTTTTAATTTCTATGATCAAACCTTGATATCGCAAAATCCTCAATGCATGGAGCCTTGAAAATCCATGGATTGCAAGATTAGGATATCTAGATGCTACGTTTCAAATTTCATCAAATATCAACGGTTGGATCGAAAGTTATGGGCATTTGAAGTTTCTAGTTCATTTTGAACTGGAGTGGCTCTGGTTCAATCAGAGCCGTCCGATCGCACGTTCTACGTGATCGGATGGCCCATAATCGGCCACATCACCAATTTCAAATCACGCATCTCCAGCGGGATTCGAACTTGGGTCACTTGAGAAGAGGCACGCCTACGGGGCATGATCCTAGCCGTCGGATCATGCTGTGGTGAATTGGACGGTCGATCTGACGTCCGACGTGTTTAAGTGGTGCGCCGATGCAAGCCATGTGTCTGCCACGTGTCAGAACGCCACCCAATGATTAAAATTGATTAAAAATCAATTTAAAAATCATTTAAAATGCTCAGAACTTTAAAAATTCACCAAAAATCCATTTTATGTCTAAATTTGATGTTCTTGGGTTCATTAGAACCGTCTTGATCCCAAGTTTATTTTAAAATTTTATTTGAATAAGTTTGATCATTGTATACAGAGTTATTAAGGTTTTAATGAAAATTTAATTTTTTTGATAACTCTTAATATAGGGATTTGATTGTTCTCAAATTTGGACAGAACACACTATGGTGTGTTACCCATATGCCATAAAATTCTTAATTCAATTTAATGGCTGGATTTTTGTGAATTACATTGTCAAAGTTTTTGGCCAGATTTTGACCCCAAACTTTGAAAATTTATAACTCACACACCACTAAGGACTAGGCTTGCATTTCTCTGTGGTATATGTGATATAGTGTCAGGGTTAGATTACCAAAGCCTTAAGCCCAATTGAACACTAGCGTCACCTAGGAAAAATAATTAAGGATAATGTCTAGTCAACTTAGAAAAATCCTAGGAAATTCTACACATACCCAATAGGGGTAAAACATGAGAACATTAAACTTAGTGACATTATAAACCTTAGGTTCAAATTTCATCCAATTTGGAGCTCATTAGTTAAGAAAATTAAGCAAATCAAAATCAGCCTCATTAAGGACTTTAAAATTTCCAAAAAATACAATAAATCAATTTTAAATCCAAAAAATACAAACAAGACCTCTAACTGACTATAATCATGTCCTTAATCAATGAAAATTAAAATCCCCTTGATCTGACATCAAATCAAACCTTAATTTAATTTTAATTGAAAACCAATATTTAATTAAAATAATTAATTAAAAATAATTACAAATTCTAAAGTTTTCCCAAACACTTGGGAATCTCTTCTTGGATCATTCCTGACCTTTGGAGGTTATTTCAAGGAGTTCGGAATTCATTTGGAGCAAAATCAAGAAAACCCTTCTAATTAAACAATTAAATAAATTTCATAAACACATCAAACTTTGAAAAATCATAACTAACTCTAGAAAACTCCAACTTGACCAAACTCAATGGCATTCAACTCAAAATCAAGTCTAGTATTTATTAAAAAATTCAAACCTTCCAAAATCAGTCAAAATCAAAAAGTCAACAAATTGGTCAAACTTAGGTCAAATCAAGTCAAATCTTCGAACCTTCATAACTAATTGTAGAAAAATCCAATTTCAGCATACTTATATTTTAACTGATTATATTAAGGTCTAGTATTTTAATAAAATTCTAATTTTCTAGAAAACATTCTTAATCAAAAAGTCAACTTTTAACCCCTTAATTAAATGATTAAAATAATCCAGAAAATTCATAAAAATCAAAAATCACTTTAAAACTCCTTTTAATCTTAAAACTAGTAATCAACCAATAATTAAAATCAACCTTAAAATCAATTTTAAAGTATTAATACTTAAACTTAAATTTAAATCTTCTATTAAGCCTTTCAACCAATCAGAACGTCAAACAACTTTAACAATTTGCCCTCCATAGGACATATCCAAACCACACAGCCTATCTCACACACTTTAGATGATTTGCTAGGACAACCAACTCTAGTTTTAGGCTAGGCTGGTGTTTACTTTTCTGCTGTGTGCCTGGTTTTCGTGCTTTCACTGCATGCTGGTTGCTAGCTTAGAATTGATGTGTTTGTTTACTTACTTTTCTGCACTCTGTGTTGTGAGTAATTAAGCATTTTAAATTTCAAATATTAACTTCTTGAGATTGATTATAACTGCTTGAGATTGAATATTAACTGCTTGAGATTTTATATAACTGCTGATTATTAGGATAACCCTGCAGGATCGAGTCTAGAATTCTATTTTTCAAATGTAATTTGATTATATCATGGTTGTAATGTTTAAAGTGCTTTGAGAATGGGATTAGATATCCAATTTGGAATCCAAAGAGGAAGGAACATCCCTTAGGGGAGAGTCCCTCTCCATTTGGAGATCCAAATTATGATAACTTTAAAATATCTAAAGAGGAAAGATAACACCCCGTTCAAGGGGGAGTTACTTTTCATTTGGATATCCAGACCCAACGATCCAAGAAGCAGCAGAGGGACAAAGAAGTGGATAACGAGAGAACCAATTCTCAAAGTCACTTAAGTCTTAGGAGTAGAATCCGGGTTGTCGTCAGTGGTGCCCGGCCACTTTACTTTTCTACAAATTCTGGTTTGTAATAATAAGTGGCACTTGCCACATGGACATTAAATTTGAGCTATTAATTTAATTGATTTATTTATTAATTGATGCATTGACTGCGATTAGGATCTGCCTGCTTTTTCTAGTTTTTTGACGCTCTTGTATGTCGCATTTTGATTTAGCCTGGAACCTGATCGTAGGCTCTTAAGGACTCGTTAAAACTTTTATACTTAAATCAAATAAAAAATTTTAAGTCAACATAGAAGTAAGCCCGGGACCACCGGGAGTTCTCATTTCATAACTTCTTCTTTTCAAATTTAAATCATTTAATCGAGTCAATTAGCATGCATCTCATTAGCAACAAATCAAAAATCTCTAAAACTTTAATTATATTTATTTAGACATCAAAACCCGACATAAGTTAACGGGTCAATTAAGGATATGCTCTAGAGGTCGACCCCATTCCTTTAAACTTTTCTAAACAACATCCCGACCACTCAACATTAAAAGACTGGAGTCATATTTTAAAGTGCCTTGGTGGTTTAGCTGGCTCCCCAATCCAGGTCGGGGTAAGACCAGATTTGCATTGCACTAGTTAGGTTCGGGCTACTTTTTAGTGCCCAATTTAGACTAAGGTTCTGAGGCTGGGTCGGGCCATAAGACCTCAACCTCTGGGAATCGAATCTCAAATTTCTAATAAAATTGATAATTCAAACTTAAATATCTTTTAATCAAATTCAAGCCAACACTTAGGATAGACTGAGGTGTTTCTGAAGTAATTCAAAATCCTAAAACACCTCCTACCTTTTTCCTTTGACTCCAAAAATAAGTGTTCAACCTTGATCCAATCTCAATTGAAAATTCCAACCTTTACCTCCTTTGATATACAGCTTTGAAATCTTAAATGAAAGTTCTACCACTATTTTAATCGAGAGTTTTCGTAGGAAACTTTTATTTCCTACGATGTAATTAACTACGAAGGCTTGCGCTCGTAGGAGATTTAGTAACCCAGACCTGATTTTCAAAATCAAAATTTTCAAAACCTCTAATTAATTATCTTTGGGAATTCAAACAAAAATGACGATCGTTATCATCATATTCAAATAATCGGTAATAGGTAATATCATCTTTCTTTGGAAAGATACATTATTTTATTATCATTATTTTGATTATGAAATTAACGATCTCTTATCCGAATTATTATAATTAAACAATTGATTGAACGTCATTTTGATCTTTCGAGATCATATGTTGTTCCCCCTTAAGTTTGACTACGATAATTCGGATAAATTTGAAATTCTGAAATTTGAACCCATTAGGGAACGATATGATCACCTCCCGAGGCGATATACTGTTCATAATGACGTGTTCAATTTTAAAATTCAAAATTACATATTCCCAAAAATAATTAATCCTTTTTCAAAACTATATTTTTCAATCAAAACAAACACAAACTTCATTTTATAAAAAGTTTCTAAGTTGAACTTGATTTGAAGTCTTTAACAATCCGAAGTATGATTTTACTAAAAGATTAGTACACACAAGAGAAAAAATAATTCTTCTAAAAATGTGTTAGGAGAATATAATAATCAAAATAATAATATTTGGTATCATCAAAACATACAAGTTGCAAGAATGTAAAACATGTAAAGCTAAGTAGCAACTCTCTTCAACAAGCGTGCCTTCACCGGATCGTATCACAAATGTCTCCCACTTTCATAAGCTGATTACGCACTCCGAAAAGTTCATTCAGGAGTATGTGGAGAACATCTAGGAGGAAGGGCATAAGCTTACAATATTACAAAATAAGGATTCTATTGGCCTACAATGAAATAAGACGCAATTGAGTTTACTCAAAAGTGTAAAAGCTGCCAATTGTATTCCAATCTCGTCCATACACCTGCTCTGGATCTTGCATCACTTCAGAGCCCTTGACCTTTTGCCTAATGGGGAATTGATATAATGGGACCCTTCCCTATAGCCACTGGATAATAAAAATTCATTATCCTGGCTATGGATTACTTCACTAAATGGGTGGAGGCAGAACCTTTGGCAAAGATTACTGAAGCAAATGCCAAGCAATTCTTGTTGAAGAATATAGTCCATCACTTTAGCATTCCTATAAAAATCATCACTGACAACAAGAAACAGTTTATTGGGAAGATCTTTATATATTTTTGTAAGGATTTTCATATTCAGCTCATCCACATAGTTGTCACCCATCTTCAGGTAAATGGGCAAATAGAGATTATAAATCGAATAATTTTGAAAGGGGTGAAGACACGCCTAGGAAAGGTTGGGGGATAATGGGCTAAAGAACTCCCAAATTTCCTTTGGGCTTATCAAACCACTGCCAGAACTCCTACAAGAGAGACCCCACATAACATTTATTTTGGTATAGAAGAAGTCATACCGGTTGATATCGAAGTCCCGAGCAACTCAGTTTAGACTATTTACTTTAGTAACAATGAGGAAAGACTCAAAACAAATTTGGATCTCCTCTTAAAAGTAAGAGATAAAGCTTCACTCAAGACTACTGCATACCACCAAAGGATTGCTCGTCACTACAATCGGAGAGTGAAACCTCGACTTATCTCTATTGGGGACTTAGTTCTATGCATCATCGAAGCAGCTGGAAAATGCCCTTAGCATAATAATCTCTCTCCCCTCTAGGAGGGTCCTTGTTTGGTGGCAACCATGGTCAAGCCTAAAACTTTCAAACTACATGATGCTAGTAGAAAATGCTCCCCCAGACTTAGAATATTGGCAACCTTTGTAAGTATTATCAGTAGGAGTTGATAATACTATTTATCTTGTGTTATATTATTGGCAGTATTTATCTTGCGTTATGTCCCCCCAAGTGATTAGGCTTTGTATCTTTCAAATTTTATGCTGGCTTTTTATGCACCCCTTATATATTAATTGTGGGAGAACTCTTTTTTTGTATCCCTAAGTTATACTAGGGAATTGTCGTACTGTCTTACATAATATAGTAATGTGATGTTCACTTTGTTGTGATACTATTTCTTCTTATAAAAGATAAAAAACTTTTCAAACTTTTTTTCTATGATTTGAGAAATACACAATCTGCATTATATCTCAATCATCAGATGATCAATCCTAGGGGGATTTGATTAACAACCTTGGATAGGTCAAGATATCCATGAAGGATATCTCTCGCATTCACTTTAGTAAAAAAAGAATGTCAAAATATTTCTCGTTGAAATAAAACTAAGTCAATTTTATATACATGTGAGAAAAAGAGAAATATCAATAATTTCTTTATATATCACTGAATATCAAGTACATCATACAAAAGCATCAACACCAAACACACATATAATCACTAGAAAGAAAATAAAGTGATACAAAATTACATCAAAGCAATCCTATAGGATCTTAATATCATCTTCGTCCTACTCCAAGGAAAAAGCCTTCTGCAACTCACTCTCTAATTTTTCACCACCAAAGCCTAAAGAAGGAACACCAGAAGCCTGGCTAGGAGTCACCCCTCGATATTTGCTCCAGTCCTTCGCTGCACCACACACACGCCCTTCAAAAAATCTTTGATGAAGCCATCCTCCATGCACTCTGCTTCTAAAGCCTTCACCTCCATGTCATAGATATGATTGCGAGCTTCCTGAACATGATCCTCAATAATTATCTTAAAGGCAAAAGTCTTCTTGAATTCTTCTATGACTTTAGATGGTAGCTGCTGGGATTCTTTCTCTGACAGCATAGTCTGGATCCTCTTATTCTCAGTTTCAAGGATCTACTGATCTCTCATCTGCTGGTTGATCATCGCCTGTGCATCCACCAACTCTATATATAGGCGATCCATTCACTCATTCTGTGAGGAAGCAGAAGTTATCCTATTTGCCAGCTCCGCTCTACACTTTTCTAACTACTTCTCCACTGCCTGCATTTCCTTGACTTTTCCATCGTATTTTTTCTCGTATTCTCCCTGATGAAATTTGACCTTTACAAACTCATTGTTCCAATCATTCAAGGTCTTGGTCATTTCAAGCTTGAAATCAATATGCTGCTTCAATTGAAATAATAAAAATGTAATTATAAGATATATATCTTTTGAAATAAATACAAAAAGAGAGAAGGAAAGATAAACTCACCAACTCCTCAGCCTATCGACTGCCAACGCACTGACGTTTCAAAACATCTTCTGGAATGTATGACTTAGATGGAGAGATATGAGCACCTTTGCTGGCGACTGTCAAAATTTCATCCGCCTTCTTCTTCTTTGATGCATATAAATCTCTCTCACTCCCTGGTCACTTAGAATAAATTTTTGAAGGTTGGGGAATAGCCTCTGGAGCTTTTACATACCTCATTAACATTTGTGCATGTGATCTTTCTTCTTGAGTAGATAATCCCACCTTGAATAATTATTCTTCATCTATATATCTGCTCAAATAAAGCACCTCATAATATAGGGCGTTGATATCAGGAAGCTTGAGTATCTTCAATAAATCTTCTACTCTAATATGAAGGAGAATGGGTAACTCCTTTAACTCTCTCCATTTTTCTTGAAAATTTCAGTTATTTTTCCCAAAAAAAAGTTGCTAATCCAACCTTTCGACGGGTCTCAAGTATGAATATCCAACCATTCGAATCTAAAAGAGATATAACCTTGCATATCACTATTGAGATGCCCCATCCAAGAAAGGCATTCTGAATATAAAACCACTTCACAATCTCTAAAAAGTATGACTAGTCCCATTATGATTGAAATAGCCCTATAGGAAAGTTGAGATAAACTCACTCCATAAATCGTTAGAATATCAATCAATTTGAAAGATGGTGGAAACCACAGCCCCACTCGCAAACTGAATTCTTACACTGTCACATATCCTGGGGGAGGATAACGGGCACGATCAGATCTCGTCGGCACCTTCATCACCAGATCATTAAGAAAAAGAAATTTTTTTCTAAAGGATATTAAAGAATCGTCAATGATGGTGGAGATAACATCATCAATCTTTGGCATCTTATGAGTCTTTTTGAAACCTTTAGATCAGGCAACATGGCGATCTTCTTTGGTTGGGGGATTTCTTGTGAATGTATGATCACCCATTTCAACTCCTTTGCTAAGAGGGGTGCTAAATCTAACTAGGGAAAATCAACTATGAAAGTAATAAAAGCCTCTAGAGCAGGAAGAAAAATAGGGGAGAAAGAAAGAGGAGGAGAGGAAATTTCTAGCTTCTAAACAAGAGGAAGGGTGCTGAATTAAGTAGGGAAAGTCACCTACTAAAAAACAGCGGAAGGCCTTAACTGTTAAAAAGCAAGAGGGAGAATAGTAGAAGGTGTAGGTTTTCCCTTAGCCCAAGGGTCTATTTATAGTATTTTTGGGAGAAGAAATGAAGTTTCTAGAATTTTCTGGAATTTTTGAATTTTTTTAGAATTTTTTTGGATTTTTTACAAAGAAAAAAAATAAAAAATATTTATTTTGGGCTAACAGTTCGGGCAACCGCCAGCGGCGAGCCCGAACCGGCGCTCAGCCGCCAAACAACGTGGGTCAAGACGAATGAATGTGGGCAAATACTAGACCCAGGCAAGCCGTGGCGTGAGCTGCGGGATGGCTGAGCAGGGCTGTGGGTGTGCCAATCGATCATGGGCCAGGTGAGGCCCAAGAGAGCAGTTCCGTGCTGCCGGTGGTGGCAGCGGTGGCCAGTCAGCTGGTTTGGCTGATTCGGCTACCTACTCAATTTTAGGTCTGAATTTTGCCCGGGAAAGGCCAAACCAGACATTTTTGGGGTCCCCAGGACCATTTTTCAATGTTACAGACTCAATTTTGGTGGTTTTAAAGCCATTTAAGGCTCCTACAAGCAAGATCTAATTTCGAATCACAAGGAAAATTCTCCCAAGTTTGTGATGCATATTTTTGGACTCCTAGAGCTTTGACGTCTGAAATATGAGGGCAACTGATATATCCTCAAAAAATTATCTTGATCGGGCACGAATCTTGAGATAAAATTAAGCCAGAAACTTCAAAAATTAAATTTGGGATCACCTAAACACTAATTTCATCAAACTTATAGTCAAACTGAGCATCTAGGAAATACAAACCCAACGACACCAAATTCGACTCAATCCAAGTCCAAATCAAGGACCTGAAGCGTTCTAGAAAGTTCAAACCACAATTTGAGTTACCAAATGATTTCCAAATATGATGTTCTTATAGTCAAATTGAGCGGCCCGATGAGGCAAATCAAACAAGCCTAAGTTTGCCGAATTCTGACATCATTAAGACCTTCAAATGTTTGACGAATGGTACATGATCAAGAGCTTTAATATCGGCCATCCATCCAACAACTTCATATTTACCCCTGATCTCTAACCTATTTACAAGCCATGCCATTCCAGAATATCTATAAATAGACCCCTCATTTCTCATGAGAGGGGACCCAAGCAAAAAAAAAGAGAAGAAGGAGAGAAGAATTAAAGAAGAAGAAGAGAAGGATAGGAAGAAGAAGAGAAGGATAGGAAGGAAGAGCTCCTCCTCGACCACCGCCAGACTTCTGCCTGACACTAGAATTTTGTCTGACTTCCAAACGACGCCGGAGTTCTGCCCGACGCTCAAGTATCGCCAAAGTTCTGCCCGATGCCAAAATTCTGCCTGAATTCCGAACGACACCGGAGTTCTACCTGATGCTCATGTGACGCCAGAGTTCTACCTGACGCCAAAATTCTGCCTAAATTTCGAACAATGCTAGAGTTCTTCCAGATGCTAAAGTGACGCTAGAGTTCTGCACGATGTCAGAATTATGCCAACTTCTGAATGATGCTGTAATTCTGCCAGACCTCCTAAGGATGCCAAAAATTTTGCCTGGTCTCCAAGTGACGCCGGAACTCTACTCGATGTTGTAACTGATTTTCAGTCATGAAGTGATTCATTGTAATCTGATCATCCTAATTTTTAAGGATGAGTTGTATTTCAAGCAAACACTAGTGGAACTCTTTAAATTGGGTGTGGCCCCATGGCTTTTCACCATTTAGGGTTTTCTACATACTAATCTTGGTGTTGCTATTTCTCCTCTGTTTGTATGCTAGATATCCTTACAATACTGAGACGAAAAATTTTTAACTCTATCGTCGCATATATTCTAGTCCGAAACATGTATATACATATTTTTAATACAAATTTTTTAAAAGAACATTAACCATGCATATAATTATAATTAAATGTGTTAGGCATATACATATTTATATACTATTTTTTTTAATTTATTTTTTCTTATATTAATCCTTTATTATTAAATATGTAAATTTTAAAAGGATATTTTTTATAAAATATATTCAATTATACTACATTATTCACGGTGGGGGGGGGACTAAATTAAAATAGTTCTGTTTATTTTCTAATCTGGATTGTTATAATACATTAAAATAGTTTTATTTGTCATCTCATTACTGGATCCCAGAGGAGGTGTAAGATCAAAATTAAGAATGCAAATAACATTGTTCTTTTTGACTATAGGCATGTTACTTTTGGAAACTGTTTGATAATCCAAATTATGGTTTGAACCTTCCAAGTATGCTTCAAGTCTTTCATTTGGACTCATTTGGGCTCGGATTAATTCGAATTTGGTGTCGTTGTAATCGTATTTTTGGGGCATTTAGTTCAATTGTAAGTTTGCTAAAATCTGAGTTCAGATGATCTCTGATTTAATTTATTAAGTTTTTAACTTAATTTTCTCTCGAGATTTGTGCCAATCAAGATATCTTTTTGATGATATATTAATTATTGATACAACATTATTAAATTATTATCAAATTTGAAAATCATTAATAATAAATTAAATATGCATGAGAAGAATGATATATATTAAATTATATATTAATATTAATCAAGTTATTTATAACTCAAAAAAAAATATTAGGGGGGGGGGGGGGCACATGCTCCCCCTTGACCTTGGTGAGTTTGAGTTATTGCTGGGCTTTCTAGCTCATTTTGTATATTTTAATGATTTTATGTTAGGAAATGTATTAGGAATAGTTAGAGTGTGTTTGATAGAGATTTTAGGGTATTTCTTTAGATTTCATTATATATTTTCTTTAACTCTTTTATAGTTACGAGCTTGTTATAGGTTATTGATTGTAGTGATCTCCTAAAAAGTGTATGCAAAATTTTGGTAAATAAAAATAGTGAAATATTTTAATGTATATGTTTTAATTGCTTTTATTGGATATTTGATTATATTGATGATTTATAGAAGCTCTGATATATTATTAAAATGATAAATATATAATTCTTTTATATTTGATTATGAGCCATAATAAATTTTTATCAGGACAATTACTGGAAGAATTGATTAAATTATTACCAAAGCGATTGAAAATAAATTACGAGTCAGATAGATTGGGTATATTAAAATGTGATGGTTTGCATCCATAATTAATTTCATTAGTGAATGATATGTGATTGAGTGAACTGTATGAATATATGATAGGAATTGAGTGAGTTTAATGAGTTTGATTTGTGATTTATTTTGATTCAATTTGAGTTTTGATTTTACAAAAAAAACTTATATTGATTATGTGCCCAAATCCTTAAAGAAATTATCAAGGTTGACTTTTTTTTTCAAAGATTGGTAGATTGTAATAACTCAAATTTTGAAATAATTTTTTTAAATAAAAATTTTAAATTTTAACATCGTGTTTTACCAAAGAAGGAAGAGAGAGGGAGGAGAAAAATAGTTGTTTATGAGCTTTTCTTCTGTCAATTTTGTTTAAAGATTTCTTACATTCGTTGTATGTAACTAAAATCTTATTTTAGTTTTTCATGATTTTGAGTTTGACAGATTTCTTCTTACCTTAATCGATAAAAATATATTTTTTGTTCTAATTTATTGAGTTTTTACCATATAACGTTTTTTGTATATAATAGATATGAATAGTGTGGACATTTTGATAGCAACATCATTGAAGTTAATTGGGTAGAATTAAAGTTATGATTTTTTTTTATGTGATAGATATTATATAATTTTTTTATTGAACAGAATTGACTATTTATTACTATATTTTTATTGTAGTATTGGTATAAGCAGGATAGGCTGGTTGTTAATACTATAAAATAGATTGATTGTTAAAACATAGTACTCTATATATGAGGGTGGGCTGACAGACATTTCTTTAAAGATGATTTATGATATTATTCTAGTTGTAGGATATAACAGATGAACGAATTACACCCAAGGGTAAAGGTGTGACTCTTAATAATTTTTTAAATTCATATGTAATAATAATGATAAAAGATGAATGATAAAGATACAATTATATAACGAATGAACAAATGAATGGATGAAAATACAATATTAAAAATAGATGTCCTGCCAAGCTGAACTATATCATGATGCATGTATATACTAATAACATTGATAAATATAGTAGTAATATGTGTACATATATAACATATGAATGGATATAAGAACTTATTATATATGATTGAGATGATGGGTGTAAGAGAATAAGACTGATAATATTGGTAAATGTGTACCTATAATTATTTTTACTAATGCTTGAATGATTGTAGTACTGTTATTTTATTGATTTATTAATTCTCATACCCATAATTGATTCCTAAATTCATTGTAATGATTTCCATACATCTATTATTGTTTTCTTGAGTTATATAAATGATAATTCATCATTGATGAGATTGATTTTATTAACGGAATTGAGTATGCATATTAATTCTTCTAGCCTTGTGTTGAAATCTTTGGTGAGTTTTGAGTTATTGTTGGGCTTTCTAGCTCATTATATAGATTTTAATGATTTCAAGTTAGAGAAGATATCAGGACTAGATGGATTGAGATTCATAGATATTTTTATATCTTTTTTTAGATTTTTTTTTTTTTTTTTTTTTGTATTTTCTTTCAGTCTTTTGTAGTGAAACTAATAAAATAAGAAAAGAATGAAAAAAAGAAAAATAACAAGGACAATGATAATAAGAAATTCAAATTTAATTAACGAGTTTTAGGTTCCCGAATATCTAAAGTTTGTGATAGATTAGTGGTTGTAGTGATCTCCTAACAAGTGTATATAAAATTTTGATAAATAAAAATAGTAAAATATTTTAATGTATATTTTTTATCGATATTTGATTATATTAATGATTTATAGAAGCACTGATACAATTTATAATGATAAATTTATAATTCATTCAAATTTATTTTTGAGCTATGACTAACCTTTTAGGTACAACATACATGAAGCAATACTAAAGGTTCAAGGCTTAAGGCTATGTTCTGTCAATGTGTGAGTCAATTCATGTCTCAAAGAGTTTGTTATTTTCATTTTTTTTAGTCTATATTATTGATATGTGTATGTAGGCTTAGCAACATGCACACACAAGGTTGAGTGTACTTAAATATTTTAATTTTTTTGAAGATCATACTAGATGATCTTGATCGTATTGTAAAATTAGTATAATAAGATTTTAATTAAAATATTTAATTGAATGATAGAAAATTATAATGGGCTATAACTAATCATATTGTATAATTTTAACATCATACAGGACGATCAGCTTTATTTATTAACCCCTCCATCAATCAAATTAGGCAATAATTTAAATTTTGAAAGTTGTTCTAATCGTATTGTATAAACTTGTTCATACTATTTAAAGTTTAAATATTTTTTTCTAATTTCATCTCTTTGATTAACCAATCAAATTAAGATTAATTATGATTGATGGTCATAAGGTATGATCTAGATAATATTGATGATCGATAGAGTGACCTTCTGGATGATAATTAATCATCTTAGAATTAGCCTTGTATGAAATAATATTTGATTGAATTAATCACATTGGACAATTTTTTATCATATAATGGAGAATGAACTAATCTTATTGTATGATATGAGTATCGTATTGTACAATATAAGCATCATATTATATGATATGAGTATGATATTGTACAATCAAAGGAAGTTGAATTGAAAATTAGGGTTTAAAACCAATGCTTTTATTTCATCTGTGAGAGAGCATAGAGAGAGAGTATTGAGCAAGGGAGAGAGAGAGATAGGGTGAGGTTGTGTGAGTGGAAGAATAGTCTAGGGAGATTCAAGGGAGTATAAGAGGGGTTTTCACATATTTACTACGCCTAACCCACACATGAGATCCTCTGCAATATATTACTTGTTATTTTCTTTCTACTGAGGTAGATCCTTACTCAGCTCTTTAAGATTATTGCTGATATGCAAAATGCTTTGAATTTCTAAAAAAAAGTTTCTTGCTTATATATTTGGTGTGTCTTTATCATATATGGAGGGAAAGAGCTAAAGGGATGTTTGGGAATAAGATTAATTGCATATCCACACCATCCCAAATTATTAAAAAGGTCATTGCATCTAAAATAAGGCATTAGGCTTTGAGCTTCTATCTCAATTTTGCTTGCCTGGATCGTGATTAATGAGAATTATCTCTTTTGAGCTTTATTAGTAGCTTGTAGGTGGTCATCCTATCAATTGTGGCTTCTATATGCTGACTTCTGTTATTACTATTTGATTTTGGATTTTTTTTTCTCTTATAAGTCCATAATTTCTTAAGCAATAAAAAAGTCATCCCAAAGGAAGCCTTTAAGGTCCATTTTAAATTAAAAAACTATTCTAAAAGCTGAAATAAAAAATTTTATCTTCTTCATCGTTTGGCGATTTCTATGGACATGCCGGGGAGCTCTTCGATCAACGTCTCTAGTGCCGAAAAGCACTTGGAATGGAGGACCAGGTGTCTATTAGCAATAATCAGCATCTTCTGAAGGAGATACAAGGTGGTTGTTGTCCGTTGGTGATCAAGGAGCAATCAGATTCTCTAGTTAAAGAAAGAGAACAAGTCAGTGGAAAAGGAAAGAAGGTGATCAATAAGGGTGAAGCAAGAACTCCTAATTCTTTTGAAATTTCAGGAAAGATTGACTGTGAAGCTTCATCATCAACAGGGATGAATCTGATTGCGAATAAATTTGGCAATTTGGTGTCGAAAATAATGGCACCTATGGAAGGAGTCCCTTGAGCCCAAAAGAGTATGGATGGCACGAACACTGTTTGTGAAATTGCTGAAATAGAAGTTTGGCATAAGGCTAACCAAGGCATCGCGGAGCTAGACGACAGCACATTAAAATTAATCTTGCTGAGAAAGATTTATTCATGTCGGAAGATGGTGTAGCGATGAAACTTCATGAGCCTAATGTTCTATCCAATTCAGAGAAGCTCAAATTCTCGTTAGTGGTAAAAGTTTTTGGCCGTGAAATCCCCGGTCACCTAATAGGAACTGAACTGAGAAGGCAATGAAATCATATTGGGAAATTTTATATGACGGTGTTGGGATCAGGATGGATCTTGTGTTCTTTCAATTCGCTAAATGCAATGGAGGAGGTTTTAGCAGGAGGTCCATGGTTCGTAAATGGGCATGTTGTGGGAATGGATAGATGGTCCACACAATTTTCTACAACTTCACTTAAGGGCCACTCTTCTCCAATTTGGATAAGAATGCCTAATATTCCACTATACTGTTGGGATGAGACCAACATTGCAAGGATTGCATCGCTCGTAGGCACACTGCTTATGTTTGACGGCAACATGTTTCAATGGGGAAGACGCAAATTTGCGAGGATATGTGTCCGGTGGAATTAGATAAACAACTACCATTGGGAGTTTATGTGGAGGGAAGAGATGGAAGATTCTTTCAAAAGTTAGAATATGAGAAGATATCATCCTTTTGTTACAAATGTGGAAAGGTCGGTCATCTAAGCTTTAATTGCAAGAACAAAAAGGGAGAAGATATGAGCAGTAATCAAAAAAATGTGAAAGGAGAAGATATGGGCAGTAATCAAAAAAATGTGAAAGAAGATATAAATTCAAAAAGTGGAAGACAGATTGAAAAGAAAGTAGAAGTGAAAAAATAAGATTACTATGGACCTTGGTTCCATGTTAATTAGAAAAGGAAGATGAAGACAAAGATGAATCAGAAGAAGCTTATATATGTTCCAAAATCTGGGATAGCCAAAGACAGATCATCAGAAAGAAGTGAAGATGTAAGTAAAATAAATGCTGAAGAAGATTTGGAGGAAAAATTAATAGCTAATGGAGACAAGCTGGAAATAAACAAGTTGAAGAACCCAGGATGTTGTGATCATGATGAAGGCAAATGAAATGATCAAAGAAAGGAAATTGATGACATATCTGATAACAATATGTTCAGACTACTGGATGGTATGGAAGAAAATGAGGTGATTAATAATAATGATAATAAAAATGTAAGCTCTGTTCTGGAAGAAGGAGAATTGGATACTACAATTACTATGGAGGATGGCAATAGAGAAGTGGCAACAGAAAAAGGAATTTGTATAGAGAAAGATGCTGGAACTGTAGCAGATAGAGGTGCAATTTCTCTATTAGCGAATTCTAAAATCAAACTAAGCAAGGAGATCAAATCTTTGGGTCCAATTAATTCTTCCATGAGAAGTAACAGGAATGAAAATGGGAGAAGGAGGAGAATCGAGGGTCCATCCCTCTCAGTGCTCAAATGAGTTATATTTTCTTCTGGAATTGTAGAGGGGCCAATAAAAGGGAGGCCTCTCTTTATTTGAAAGAGGTTGTAGAGAAATGGGATGTTTTGTTTGTTGGCTTAGTTGAAACAAAAATTGCATCTTCTGATAAAGAAGAAGTATGTAAAAGTTTGGGGAGCAATTGGGATGTTTTTTATCTTCCCGTCTGATGGACAATCAGGAGGCATTATGGCTATGTGGAGGATAGATTTAGCTATGTTCTTAGTTTTAAAAAGTTTCTCTCAATGTGTAGTGGGGGAACTGATATCTTTGAAGAATAATTCTAAGTGGTTGATTTCTACTATCTATGTAGAATGTGATTTGTATAACAAGAGAAGCTTATGGGAGCTTTTGGAATCTATGTCTTGCAATAATCTTCCCTCTATTCTAGGGGGAGATTTTAATTGTATCTTATCTCAAGATGAAAAAAGAGGAGGGAAGAAGTTTAAATTTTCCCTAGGACCTCAAGAAATGAAAAATTTTATGAATTTGAATGATTACCATGAAATTGGATTTGTTGGACCAAGGTTCACTTGGTGTAACAATAAAAGCGGAAGTGCAAGAAGATTGGAGAGGCTAGATAGTGTTTGTTAAATACTATATCTCTTCAAGTTATTCCCCAAGCTGCTACCAGACATTTGAATAGGATTGCATCGGACCATTGTCCGATCAACCTGAAGATCTTCAATTCTATTGAGAGAATGGAACATTGCCGGAGGTTTGAAGATGTCTGGGTATCTTACCCAGCATTTGCTACTATTGTTTAGAAAACCTGGAATAAGAGGTATGAAGGAAATCCAATGGAGAGACTGAATTAAAAGTTTGAGAGAACTCTAAAAGCGCTTCATTTTTGGAGTAGAGAAAAAAATGAAAAATTTGTCTGAATTAAAAGACAAATTAATGGTTGAAGTGGCTGATCTGCAATTGGAGGAGTCTAATAATGGACTAACAGAGGTAAAGTTAATGTTACTTCAGGCAAAGGTGCATGAGCTCAATGTTACACTTGTTAGGATCAACCCTTGGTGGAGGCAAAGAGCTAAAGTCAAATGGTGGAGTGAAGGAGACATGAATTCAAAATTCTTTCATGCGGTGGCTAATGGCAGGAAGAATTATAATGCTATTAATCAAATGAAGAATAATCAAGGTAAATTGGTTGATTCTCAAGCTGAAATAGAGAGTATTTTGCTGCAGTTTTTTAAAAACAAATGGAGAGAAAGGGATTGTAATCTATCTGGATGGCCTAACTCTCTATACAAATTAAGCTCAGAAGAATCGAATTGCATGGAAACGGATCTGTCTTTCCAGGAAGTGGAGGTTGTAGTAAGAGAGCTTGGCTCGAACATTGCCCCAGGTATGGATGGGATAACTTATTCTTTTTTTAAGCATTACTGGAAAGTTTTCAGTCAGGATGTTTGGATTGCGATCCAATATTATTTCATTTATGGGAAGATGAGTGAAAAATGGAAGAAGACTATGGTGGTTCTCATTCCCAAAATTAAAATCCATCTCTTTCTTCTCACTACCGTCCAATCAGTTTATGTGTGTTTGTTTATAAGGTGATTGCTAAAATCCTTTTAAATAGGCTCATGAAAGTAATCTTCAAATTGGTTTCAGAGGAGCAAATGGCTTTCATTAAAGGAAGATCGTTGTCAGACAATATCTTCTTGGTACACGAAGTGTTTAACGATCCTTATGTATATTGGTACGAACTATGTTCGTACACGATCATCGTCCCGTACGAACTAGGTTCGTCCGGTACGATCCGTTATACCATAAGTCGGTTTCCAAATAACTGCATGGACGTAATAAATTTTGGTAAGTCGGTTCACATCGTATTGGGATGAACAGGACTTCGTCCGAACAAAATTTTTATAGAGAGCAATTCGTCCTGTTACGATAATGAACTTCATCTGAACGAAATTTTTACAGAGAAGAATTCGTCCTAGGACGATTTAGATTTTGTTTGGACGAAATTTTTACAGAGAAGAAATCATCCTGAGATGATTTAGATTTTGTCTGGATGAAATTTTTACAGAGAAGAAATCGTCCAGGGATGAAAATAAATTTGACCTGGACGATCTGGACTTAGAAAAATTTTCTCTAACTCCTGTTCGTTCCATTGCTCTTACGGGGAGAAAACTGACCTGATCGTCCCGTACGAACTAGGTTCGTCCTGTACGATTAGTACAAATTTTGTAAGATCTCCTTAAGTGTGTGTGTGTGTGTGTGTGTTTTTATTCACTCAATTACAATCACTCCCTCTCAATTCAAAGAACAATTTTGAGCTCCAATTTGTAAAAAATTGTATGCTGAATTTGATTTGAAGTCTTCATAGTTTGGAGTTCAATTTTCCTGAAATGTTAGTACACACAAGAGCAAAAACAATTCTTCTACAAAGTGTTAGGAAATAATTGCACATAAAACAATAATATTTGAAATCATCAAAACTATACAAGTTGCAAGAATGTAACATATGTAAATAGCAACTCTCTTAATAATCTCCCCCTTTTTTATGATGGCAAAATAATTATTGTTTGTCGAATTTCAAAATCTAAGAATCTCCTAAAATCCCCCTGAATTAATGAGCAAGTGAAAATAAGGGGTCATTGAACACAAAAATTTTTAAATTTTTATTTTCAAAAATTTCAAAAATACCCAACAACGAACAAAACACAAAACAAAACAAAACAGACAAAACCCAACGACACGATCACAACAAACAAAACAAGATAAAACAGACAAAATCAAACGACGCGATCACAACAAACAATTATTTCTCCCCCTTTTTGACAACAGCAAAAAGTGAAGAAGAAAAAAGAACTTGAAATGCAAGAAGACATATGAAAATCATTTGATAATTCATTCTTAAAAGTTATTGTAATAAAGTTATGCAAATAAAATTAGTACATTAGACAAATTATAATAATTCATAGAATTCAAGAATAGACATAACTTAAATAAATAACAAATTTATCAAACAACATGATTCAATTTAGACATTTAGATAGAGACATCATTGCAAAAAGGATGAAAAGAAAAATTGTATATTTCAAAATTTAATATACATGAATGAACACAAGATCAATTTGAATGAGAAGATTAAAAGAGTCTGGAAAGAAATAACTACCACAAGTGGTGCTTTGCGCATCTTTTTCAAATTTGTGACACACTTTTGTGCATATTTGCATTTATTGGGCTTATTTTGTACCACTTTTTCACATTGCGAACCATTGCGCATTCCTTTTGATTTTTGTACATTTGTACATTTGTCAAAAGTAATTATAAGTTTTCAAATTAATCTAAGTGCATAAATATTAATTGAAGAGTGAAATACAAAATAAGAAAAATATCACAATTGCAATAATAAATTAATGTAGTCTAAACAAGAGACATGAAATTTGACAATCTTAATTATTATCAAGTTATAAGCTAAACTTAAATTTAGAAAAAATTAGATTTTCTAATGAGTCTGATTTTTAATTTGCATTTTAAGAATTATAGCATTGATAAGAAAATAAAATCCAAAGATTTTCATAGTTAAACACACATTTCAGAAACAAGATAAAGATAAGACATGTTTACTTATATTGATATCAAAAAGATATTACAATCACTGCAATCGATATCAATACACACCATATAGAGAAAAAAAAATAGAAAATACATCAAACTAATATAAAATCCATCCAAAAAGATACAACAAAATAATAACTATAACATTCACTCTGAGGGACCCTGATCTGGAGGAGGAGGAGGTTGAGCATTGAAGAAGGTAAAGTAACTTCTTACCATAAGCATGTTACTGTTCAAATCATTCATTTGCTTTCTTATGAAGCGCATATCCTGATTGTAGTGTTTTTCAAATTGATCAAAACGTTGATCAAAATGAGTCTCTAGTTGATCAAATCTTTGAACCAAATTTTGATAATTTATATCATTGGTCGGTGCTGGTTCGGCTTCAGGTTCCTCCTCGGTGTCACTGATGACGTGTGCCTTACTTGTGTCATCAATTTTGAAGATTTCTCTGAATGATGCATTATTGTAATAGAGCAAATCTTCAAACTCCTGATCAGGATGAGTCAAACCATACTTCTTCTCCAGAATATAGACAACTAGATGTCCTAAAGCAATATTCCTTTTTCTTTTCTGATCAGCATGACCTATTTCAGAAAGCCCAAAAAGATAGTAGAGAATTAACTGGGCTTCATCTATAGGTTTTTTAGTCATGACCATAAAAGTGACCATAGAAAGAAGTGGAGTTATGTTCACTCTATCACCAGCCTTAGGGATAATGGAAGTTCTAAAGACATGCTGGATGATTCGTGCAGTTTTCACAATACTGGATACTCTAGCCACATGTTCATACACATTATTCCCTATAATCACTTGATTGATTTCAGACCATGAATAGTCATCGATAGTTATCAGATAATTTGCTCTTTCCCCTTCAGTTCTTAAGTTTAGAAATGCTCCTAAGTCATGCTTAGTAATTTCTACTCTTTGTTTAAAGACAAAGGAGTGGACTACAAACTGACGAGGGCCAAAGGACATATTGGTCAGGAAATAGTGAAAAGTCTCTTTGTTGTAAGGGTGGACCAGAGTAAGAATGAAACCAAATTGGGTCGAGGCGAACAGGTTCATTACCTGGAAAGTAAGATTTTCTTGAAGTAAGATCCTAGAGGGTGTGATTTTGGCAGAGGCAAATCGAGGAAAAGATTCCTCATTTTCCTTAGACGGAAAGTTCTCTGAAGGATTCCTATGTGGTTTCTTTGCAATGACCTTCTGCCTCTTACTTGAACTGGAACTATCCATCTAAAAGGACTGATCTAAAGAATAAAAGAGATTGAAAGTGATGTTTAGAGTGTGATAGTTAAGTTCAAAAGCCCGCCATTTATTGAAAAATAGCATACTCGTACTGGACGAAAAAAATTCGTCCTGGACGAATAAAAAATTCATCCCGTACAAAATGTTTTGATGATTCAATGCGTCAAAATGAAACGGCTTTTTGTAATCAACACAACTTACGATACATCCTTTCGTATAGACTTTTGACCAGTCTAATCGTACAGACAAACATGTGTTCATCCCAGGAAGATCAGAACTTATATCATTTTAATGACAGTTGAAACCGTCCCCTACATCGAACCGACATGTGTTCATCCAGAAGAACCAAATGTTCGTACAGATGAAGTTCGTATTAAAAACTGTCTTATCCATTCAACTGCTCCATTCATTCATCCCGTCATTTGAAAAATATTTCATCAAGGATGATCGTGACGATCGTACAGACGAAGTACATTAAAACTGCACTTAAAATGGTTCAAAATCCCACAGTTTGTCATACTACACAAATCGTCCCATACGAAACGATTTCGTCTCGGACGATGATGACTTAAAAAAAAAATTTGCACTCAAACAAAAACTACAATTCAAAAACAAAACAAAATAGATACAAAAAATAATAAAGAAGCACAGACTCTAAAAGAAAAAAAAATCACACAAACAAAATTATAAAACACATAAAAAACATTTAATTAATAAACAAACATCAATGTTGCAAAAACATTTTTATTTAAGCATTTAAATCAATCACACCAAGCCTTGTTCTCAATGTACTGAAAATATAAAGGCTAAAGGTTTTGTAAAAATGTCTGCAAGTTGATTTTCAGTTGTAACATGAATTAGTTCAATTTCTTCCTTGGATACATGATCCCTTATGAAATGATGCCTTATGTCTATGTGTTTGGTTCTTGAATGTTGAATAGGATTTTTAGAAATACAAATAGCACTAGTGTTATCACAATAAATTAAAATAGTGCCTATAGATAATTCTAAATCAATCAACTGTTGTTTTAACCAAAGTACTTGTCCCACACAACTTCCTAATACAATGTATTCAGCTTCTGCTGTAGATAGGGCTACTGAATTTTGTTTTCTACTGGACCAAGAGACTAAAGAATTTCTAATGAATTGACATGTTATAGAAGTGCTTTTCCTATCCACCCTACATCCTGCAAAGTCGGAATCTGAATAACCAATTATTTTAAATGAAGAGCTAAACTTAGGATACCAAATTCCTAAGTTTTTAGTTCCTAACAGATATCTTAAAATTCTTTTCACTGCTAACAAATGTGATTCTTTTGGATCTGATTGAAATCTAGCACATAAGCAAACACTAAACATGATATTGAGCCGGCTAGCAGTCAAGTAAAGTAAAGATCCAATTATTCCTCTAAATTTCTTTTGATCAACAGATTTTCCCTTAGGGTCCTTATCCAACTGAATTGAGGAACTCATTGGTGTACTTACAGGTTTAGCATTATCCATTTCATACTTTTTGAGGATATCCTTAACATACTTTGATTGACTTAGAAATATTCCTTCCTCAATTTGCTTAATGCTAAAACCTAAAATATAACTTAAATTTCTATTAGACTCATCTCAAATTCACTACTCATTATTTTAAAAAAATTATCACAAAGATTTTTATTTGAAGATCCAAAAACGATATCATCCACATAAATTTGAACAATGAGTATATCCTTTCCACATTTCTTTAAAAAAAGAGTTGTATCCATACTTCCTTTTTTAAATGATCTTTCAAGTAGGAAGGTGCTCAACCTCTCATACCAAGTCCTAGGTGCTTGTTTCAATTCATATAATGTCTTTTTCAACTTGAAAATATGATTTGGGTATTTAGAATTTTCAAAACCTGGAGGTTGTTCTACGAACACATCCTCTTGAATTACCCCATTTAAAAAGGCACTTTTGACATCCATTTGATATAATTTAAATCCTCTAAAACAGGCAAATGCTAGAAAAATCCTAATTGACTCAAGTCTAGCTACAGGAGCAAAAGTTTTCTCAAAATCAATCCCTTCAATCTGATTATACCCCTTTGCAACTAATCTAGCCTTATTTCTGTGACTACTCCTGAGTCATTCATTTTATTTTTGAATACCCACTTAGTTCCAACTACACTTTGATCTTTTGGCCTAGTAGTTAATTCCCAAACTTTATTTCTTACAAATTGATTCAACTCCTTTTGCATGGCCAATATCCAAAATTCATCAGAAAGTGTTTGATTAATATTAGTGGGTTCTATAGTTGAAATGAAGGATGAATGATTGATTTCATTATTTAATCCACGCCTAGTCCTTACACCCTCACTTGGTTCACCTATGATCAATTCCTTTTGGTGGTTTTTAAAAAATCCCAAATCTCTAGGCAAAGGGTTTTCTATCTCCAAATTTTCTTCCACATTTTCTTCCAAATTTTCTTCCAAATTTATTCTTTCAATCTTTTGGGAGTTATCCTCAATCTCATCATCTATAATATTTGGCTCTTCTAAATTTCTTGATTCATCAAATACAACATGTGTGGTCTCCTCTATTCTCAAAGTTCTTTTATTGAATACTCTAAAAGATTTTCCAACACTTGAGTACCAAACAAAAATTCCCTCATCTGATTTTGGATCAAATTTTTTTAAGGCAGATTTTCCATTGTTATGATTAAACACCTTGCAACCAAAAACATGCAAATGAAATAAATTAGGTGTTATTCCTTTTAGCAACTCATGATGTGTTTTATTTAAACAAAATCTCATATTCACCCTATTCAGAATATAGCATGCAGTGCTAACCGCCTCAGCCCAAAAGTATTTCGAAAGTGAGTATTCTGCCAACATTGATCGGGTGGCTTCTACTAATGTTCTATTTTTCCTTTCGACTACCTCATTCTGCTGAGGGGTTCTAAGTGCTGAAAAATTGTGATCAATTCCTTTCTTCTTATAAAAATCTTCAAATTTTTCATTTTCAAATTCTCCTCCATGATCACTTTGAATTGATATAATTTCACAACCTAGTTTTCTTTGAATCCAAGTCAAAAAAATTTTAAATTCCTCAAATGATTCACTCTTATGAAAAAGAAATCTAACCCATGTAAATCTTAAGAAATTATCCACAATTACAAAACTGTATATCTTCCCTCCTAGACTCATAGTTCCAACTGGTCCAAAAAGATCCATATGCAAAATCTCCAATGATTTATTTGTTCTAAGATCCTTATTAGACTGAAAAGAGGACTTCACCTATTTTCCTAATTGACATGCATCACAAAGGTGGTCCTTAGTAAAATCTAGTTTTGGTATACCTCTCACTAAGTTCTTTTGGGTAATCCTCCTAAGATTTTTCATGCTAGAATGACAAAGTCTCCTATGTCAAAGCCATGACTCATCAGATACAGTTTTCAAACAAAAAGCAGTAGGAGCTTGAATGCAATTTAAATCTAGCATATAAACATTGTTTATCCTTTTTCCATTCAAAACATCTTTACCATTTAGGCTTAATATGCAGCTAGTAGGAAAAAAATTTACACAATAACCTTTATCGCATAGCTGACTTATACTTAACAAATTATATTTTAAGCCTTCAACCAATAATACATTGTCTATGAAAAAATTATTTAAATTTCCAATCATACCTATCCCAACCACTTTCCTTATGGTGTTATCTCCAAGTGTAACCTTGCCTCCACTCCTGGCTTTCAGCGTTATGAATTGAGTAGTATCTCCAGTCATGTGCTTTGAACATCCGCTGTCCTGGTACCATATGCTCTCACGAGGTCTTGTGTGAGAGCGTCCCTGCAAAATTATCAAATGTTAAACCTGGGAACCCAAACAAGTTTGGGTTCACCTTTTAGCAATTTATAATCAGATGCATGTATGATATGTCTAGATTTATGCATCTTAGGTTTCCACACCAAATTAGTTTTTATCTTCAAAGTACATGTGTGAGCTATATGTCCAAACAATCCACAATTATTATATTTTACTTTAGGAAATGGATTGTTAAGTCTTCTAACATTCATCTGTCTTTTTAGGGATTGCATAAATTTAGGATACATAATAGGATTAGTAAAATCATTAAGTTTAGGTGGTATCCTATTATCCTCGAGAGCTTCTATCATTAATTTGTAAAATGAATTTATATCTTCCAAAATTTGATTTGTATAATTGGTTCTATAAAGTTTGCTCTCAAATTTATCCTTAGAATTCTTAAAATCTTTCTCGCGTTCTGCATAGGATGATTTTAAATTCTCATGATTTTTATTAAAGTCATCAAACTCATCAAGTAATTTCATGTGGTTGTTATCAATCAAAGTATGATCTTTCCTAAGGATTTCATGTTTCTTTTTAAGTTCTTCAAATTCTAAACTTAAACTAGCATGCATTTTCTTCATTTTTCTATATGCATCATGCATGTGTTCAGAAACTTCAAATAATTCATCATAAGTTAGTTACATACCTCTTCTTGATCTGAGTGATCAAGATTATCAGTCATTAAGCACAAATTAGTGACTTCCTCTTCTTTTTTAATCTCTAATGAATCTGAAGCTGAGTCTGTAGAGAGAGTTGCTATTTGCATGTTTCATATTCTTGCAACTTGTATTATTTTGATGATTTCAAATATTATTGTTTTTATATATCTCCTAACACTTTTTGGAAGTTTTATTTTTTGCTCTAGTGTGTACTAACATTTCAGGAAAATCAACTCCAAGCGATGAAGACTTCAAACTATTCATTTGTAAATCATATTTTTTTACATGAAAGGGAGTGATTGTAATTGAGTAAAAAAATCACACACACTCTTAGGGGACAATTTTTTTGTGAATTGATCGTACGGGACGAACCATGTTCGTACGGGACGATCATGTCAATTAGCCCCTCAAAAGAGCAACGGACTGAATAGATGAGGAGAAAATTTTCTAAGTCCTATTCGTCCTGGACGAATTTAATTTTCGTACCGGGACGAAACTCTCGGGATTCTCACTCGCAATGTTCGTCCAGACGAAAAATAAGGTTCGTACCAGGACGAAACTCTCTGTATGAGTTCGTACCGTACGAAATTAATTTTCGTACCGGGACGAAACTCTCTGTATGAGATCGTACATGACAAAATTTATTTTTGTCCCTGGACGAAACTCTCTATTTAAAATCATACCAGGACGAAACCTGTTCATCCCAGGACGAAACCTGTTCGTCCCAGGACGAAACCTGTTCGTCCCAGGATGAACTGAACAGACTTAAGTCAGTTGGTTACATCCTGAAGAATTTTTGGAAACCGACCTATGAAATAACCGTTTCATACCGGGCGAACATAGTTCGTACGGGGTGATGAGCATGTACGAACATAGTTCGAACCAATTTACATTAGGTTCGTTTCCAGCACTTTAAGTAAAATCGTCCAGGACGATCCATAATTGTACGGAACGATCCACTACATACATAATTGAAAACTTGCAGTTTTTGGGCGGTTTTTCTTGTCTTTTGTATATATAGTCCAAATTAGACAGCCACCCAATCTTTTTGCCATTTGATCTTCGTGCCTACGGAAAGAAAAGTCAAGGAGAGAGTGTGAGAGAGCATTCAAAGGAGGATTCCTACCACTGGAGCGTGAAGGCTTCACTTGGTCTTTAAAGGTAAGAATCTCTACTTGTGAATTGGGATTACTTCACTCTTTTCTTCCTTCTTTCTAGATTTCTTGTGAGAAGATCTGTCAAGGAGATCCGGTTCTCTACCGACACTTAGAGAGTGTGAACAGCCTAAGGGTTCTCTGCCCACACTTGGAGAGTGTGAACAGCCGAAGGGTTCTCTGCCCACACTAGGAGAGTGTAAAAGGACGAAGGGTTCTCTGCCCACACTAGGAGAGTGTGAAAGGAAGAACGGTTCTCTGCCAACATTGGGGATTGTGTAAAAGGACGACGGTTCTCTGCCGCACCGGGTAGTGGTGAAAAGAGTGTTTGTAAAGGCTTCTCCGCCTTGCTGTGGGTGCAAAAGGAGAGACACTTTTGGTATTAGTGCAATACTCAGAGGGTGCCTCTAGGGAGTGGATGTAGGTCTGGTTTAGACCGAACCATTATAAGTCTTGTGTTGTTTACTTTACTGCTTTTTATTTTCCATATTTTTCTTTTGTTTTAAAAATTTATGGTTGAAAAACCTTTCTATAAAAAAAATTATATTAAAAGTTTAATTTCGGTTCAACAAAAATTTAAAAGAGGGTTAAGTTTTAAAACTACCAATTCACCCCCCCCCCCCCGCTTGGTAGCCTTGGGACATTAACTTAGGTTTAACAACCTATTCACTAGACTCAACAAGTGGTATCAGAGCTTCGTTTCAAAATCATAAGTTTAAACTACTTTTTGATTAACGTAGATGGCTACATTTGGAAACTGAAATACACCTGAGGGTTACTCTATTACTAGACCTCCACTGTTTGACAATATACCTTTTGATTTTTGGAAAACACGCATGTCTACTTTCTTACAGTCACTTGATTATCAAATGTGGATCCTAGTCCAGGAAGGTTATACAAAACTAACTAGATTAGTTGATGGAGTTATGGTTGAAATACCTTTTGCAGATTGGACTATAAAAGAACGTGACTTAGCTCAACTAAATGCCAAATGTTTAAATAGCTTCTTTTGTGCTTTAAAATCTGAAGACTACATGCGGGTTTCCACTTGCAAAAGTGGAAAGGATATATGGGATAGACTTTGTATAACTTATGAAGGGACTAATGAGGTTAAGCAATCAAGACTTAATATCTTATTACATGATTATGAGTTATTTCGTATGAAACCAAATGAATCTATTTCTGACATGTACACAAGATTCACACAAATTGTCACTTCTTTGCATGCACTTGGTAGGGAATTAACTAATGCTAAAATGGTTAATAAGATTCTTTGTTGTTTACCTACTGCTTATGATGTTAAAATTACTGCAATTACAGAGTCTAAAGATCTAAACATTTATTCTATTGACAATCTTCTTGGTTCACTCATTACTTACGAGCAAGGGGTTAGTCAAAGAAAGATTGATACAGGTGAACCATGAAAGGAGAAGAATATAGCACTAAAAGTGGAAGAGTCTGAGAGTGAACACTCACAACCTGAGGATGAAAACAATATTGCATTAATGACTAGACAATTTAGAAGCTTTCTGAAAAGAAAGTAGAAGAGATGCCAGCAATGGAATAGAGGTAAGTTTAACAGAAATGGAAAAGTTTCTAATGAAGTGATTTGTTATGAATGCAGGAAACCAGGTCATATCAAGACTGAATGCCCAAAACTCAAAGCCACTCCTAGCAAGAAAAAGGTAGCAGAGAAACCAATTATAAAAAAGGGCAAGAAGAAGTTTCAAAGAGCTTTTTGGGCGGACTCAACTTCAGATTCATCAGAGACTGAAAAGGAAGAAGAAGTCACCAATCTTTGCTTGATGGCAGATAGCATAGATCAATCTGATAAAGAAGAGGTATGTGACTTAAGTTATGATGAATTATTTGAAGTTTCTGAACACATACATGATGCATATAAGAAAATAAAAAAGATGCATGTTAGTGTAAGTCTAGAATTAGAAGAACTTGAGAAAGAACATGAAATCCTTAGGAAAGATCATGCTTTAATAGATGACAACCACATGAAATTACTTGATGAATATGATGATCTGAATAAAAATCATGAGATTTTAAAATCATCCTATACGAATCTTGAAAAAAATTTTAAAATATTTAAGGATGAATCTGAGAGCAAAATATATCGAATCAATTATACAAATTGAATCTTGGAAGATATGAATTCATTTTATAAATTGAAAATAAGAGCTCTTGAGGATAATAAGATACCCCTCAAACTTGAAGATTTTACAAATCCTAAATATTATCCAAAATATATGGAATCCCTTAGAAGATAAATAAATGGTAGAAAACTTAGGAATACTTTTCCTAATGTCAAATATAATAATTGTGGATTATTTGGACATATAGCTCACACCTGTACTTTGAAGATGAAACCTAATTTGGTGTGGAGACCTAAGATGCATAAACCTAGACAAATCATACATGCATCTAATTATAAATTGCTAAAAGGTGAACCCAAACTTGTTTGGGTTCTCAGGTCTAACATTTGATATTTTTGTAGGGTTGCTCTCACACAAGACCTCGTGGGAGCATATGGTACATGGATAGCGGATGTTCAAAGCATATGACTGGAGATACTGCTCAATTCATAACGCTGAAGCCAGGAGTGGAGGCAAGGTTACACTTGGAGATAATACCACAAAGAAAGGGGTTATATCAGGTATGATTGGAAATTTAAAAAACTTTTTTATAGACAATGTGTTATTGGTTGAAGGCTTAAAACATAATTTGTTAAGTATAAGTCAACTATGTGATAAGGGCTATAGTGTAAAATTTTTACCTACTAGCTGCATATTAAGCCTAAATGGGAAATATGTTTTAAATGAAAAAAGGGTAAACAATGTTTATATGCTAGATTTAAATTGTATTCAATCTTCTACTGCTTTTTGTTTGAAAATTGTTTTTGAAGAATCATGGCTTTGGCATAGGAGACTTTGTCATTCTAGTATGAAAAACCTTAGGAGAATTACCCAAAAGAACTTAGTGAGAGGTATACCAAAACTAGACTTTATTAAGGATTACCTTTGTGATGCATGTCAATTAGGAAAACAAGTGAAGTCCTCTTTTCAGTCCAATAAGAATCTTAGGACTAGTAAACTATTGGAAATTTTACACATGGATATTTTTAGACCAGTAGGAACTGTAAGTCTATGAGGGAAGGTATACAGATTTGTTATAGTGGATGATTATTCAAGATTTACTTGGGTTAGATTTCTATTTCATAAGAGTGAATCATTTGAGGAATTTAGAAATTTTTTGACTTGGATTCAAAGGAAATTAGGGTGTGAAATAATTTCTATACAAAATGATCATGGAGGAGAATTTGAAAATGAAAGATTTGAAAATTTTTGTAAAGAGAAAGGAATTGATCACAATTTTTCTGCACCTAAAACGCCTCAACAAAATGGGGTAGTCGAAAGGAAAAATAGAACAATAATAGAAGCTGCCCGAGCAATGTTGGCAGAATACTCACTTCCTAGATATTTTTGGGCTGAGGCGGTTAGCACTGCTTGTTATGTTCTGAATAGGGTGAATGTGAGATCAAATTTAAATAAAACACCCTATGAGTTGCTAAAAGGTAGAACACCTAATTTGTCTCATTTGCATGTTTTTGGTTGCAAGGTGTTCATTCATAATAATGGAAAATCTGCCTTAGAAAAATTTGATCCGAAATCAGATGAAGAAATTTTTGTTGGATATTCAAGTGTTGGAAAATCTTATAGGGTATTCAACAAAAGAACTTTGGTCATTGAAGAAACCACACATGTTATATTTGATGAATCTGGAAATTTGGAAGAGCCAAATGTTGTTGAAGATGAGATTGATGAAAACTCCCAAAAAATTGATAAAATAAATTTAGAAGAAAATGTGGAAAAAAATTTAGAATTAGAAAACCCTTTGCCTAGAGATTTGAGATCTTCTAAAAACCACCCAAGGGAATTGATTATAGGTGAACCTAGTGAGGGTGTTAGAACTAGGCGTGGATTAAACAAAGAAGTCAATCATTCAGCCTTTATTTCAACAATAGAACCCACTAATGTTGATCAAGCACTTTCTGATGAATTTTGGATATTGGCCATGCACGAATAGTTGAATCAATTTGTAAGAAATAAAGTTTGGGAATTAACTTCAAGGCCAAAAGATCAAAGTGTTGTTGGAACCAAGTGGGTGTTCAAAAATAAAATGAATGACTCAAGAGTAATCATTAGAAATAAGGCTAGATTAGTTATTAAGGAGTATAATCAAATTGAAGGAATTGATTTTGAGGAGACTTTTTCCCCTGTAGCTAGACTTGAAGCAATTAGGGTTTTACTAGTCTTTGCCTGTTTTAAAGGATTTAAATTATTTCAAATGGATGTGAAAAGTGCCTTTTTAAATGGGGTAATTGAAGAAGATGTTTTTTGTAGAACAACCTCCAAGTTTTGAAAATTCTAAATACCCAAATCATGTTTTCAAGTTAAAAAAGGCATTATATGGATTAAAACAGGCACCTAGGGCTTGTTATGAGAGGTTGAGCACCTTCCTACTTGAAAGATCTTTTGAAAAAGGAAGTGTGGATACAACTCTCTTTTTAAAGAAATTTGAAAAGGATATACTCATTGTTCAAGTTTATGTGGATGATATCATTTTTGGATCTTCAAATAAAAATCTTTGTGATGATTTTTCTAAAACAATGAGTAGTGAATTTGAAATGAGTCTAATGGGAGATTTAAATTACTTTCTAGGTTTTAACATTAAGCAACTTGAGGAAGGTACATTTTTTAGTCAAACTAAATATGTTAAGGACATCCTCAAAAAATTTGAAATGGATAATGCTAAACCTGTTAGTACACCAATGAGTTCCTCAATTCAGTTTGATAAGGACCTTAAAGAAAAATCTGTTGATCAAAAGAAATTTAGAGAGATTATTGGATCTTTACTTTACTTGACTGCTAGCCGACCAAATATTATGTTCAGTGTTTACTTATGTGCTAGATTTCAATCAGATCCAAAAGAATCACATTTGACAGCAGTGAAAAGGATTTTAAGATATTTACTAGGAACTCAGAACTTAGGAATTTGGTATCCTAAGTTTAGCTCTTCATTTAAAATTATTGGTTATTCAGATTCTGACTTTGCAGGCTGTAGGGTGGATAGGAAAAGCAATTCTGGAACATGTCAATTCATTAGAAATTCATTAGTTTCATGGTCTAGTAGAAAATAAAATTCAGTGGCCCTATCTACTGTAGAAGTAAAATACATTGCATTAGTAAGTTAGTGGCACAAGTACTTTGGTTAAAACAATAGTTGATTGATTTAGGATTAACTATAGGCACTAAAATAATTTATTGTGATAATACTAGTACTATTTGTATTTCCAAAAATCCTATTCAACATTCAAGAACCAAACACATTGACATAAGGCATCATTTCATAACGAATCATGTATCCAAGAGAGAAATTGAACTTACCCATATTTCAACTGAAAATCAACTTGCAGACATTTTTACAAAACCTTTAGCCTTTGATACTTTCAGTGCATTAAGAACAAGGCTTTGTGTAATTGATTTAAATGCTTAAATAAAAATGTTTTTGCAACATTGATGTTTTATTTTCGTAGTTTATGTTTTTGTGATTTTGTTTTTGTGATTTTTGTTTGTTTTTGAGTGATTTTTATTTAGAGTCTGTACATTTATCATTGTCTATTGTGCTTTGTGTGTTTATTTTGGTTTTCTTTGAGAAAAATAAAAAAATCCAAAAATTTGTGTTAATCGTCTGGGACGAAAATTTTTCGTACGGGACGATGTGTGTAAAATGTCAATCTGCGTGATTTCAAACCGTCTTAAGAGCGGTTTTTAATTTAGTTCGTTTGTACGATCTTCAAGATCGTCCAGGATGAAATATTTTTCTCAAATGTCGGGACGATTGAATACACCAGTTGAACAGATAAGACAATTTTTATTATGAACTTTGTCCGTACGAACCTTTGGTTCGTCCAGACGAACAGATGTCAGTTCATAGCCAGGGATGGTTTTCAACTACCATTAAAATGAATTAAATCCTGATCGTCTATACAAACACGTGTTCGTCTGTACGATTGTCTTGGTCAAAAGTCTGTATGAAAGGATGCTTCGTGAATTGTGTGATTACGAAAAGCCGTTAATTTTTAACTCACTCGTTCGTCCATACAAAATATTTTCGTACGGGGACGAATCGAATTCGTACGGGACGAACCAAAATTTCGTCTGGTACGAACAGTCATTTTTCTTTAAATTGACGGCAATTTTTACTGAACAGCCACTCTCACACATCTCTTTCAAAGCTTTCATCTTTTCAAATCCTTCAATGGCAAGTTCTAGCAAGCGCCAAAAGACTTTGGCTAAGAGCCCTCCTAGGAATACATCCGAAAACTTCCTGTCTAGAGCCAATGAAGAATCTTTTCCTAGGTTTGTCTCTGCAAAAATTACTCCATCTAGAGTTCTCCTACAGGATCATTTAACCTTTAAGGTAATGCACTTGTTTGCCCATACTCAATTTAGTTTGATCATCACTTTAGAACACTTCTATAATAAAGAAACCTTCCACTATTTTCTGGCAAACATGTCATTCAACTCCGACCACTCTGTTATCAGTTCTTTTGTTTTCAAAAAGAAAGTTGAAATCACCAAAGATGACTTTGGTATTTTTCTAAACTTAAGGACTGAAGGCTTAAGAGCACACACTTTAACAAACTCAAGTTTTGACTAGACTGAAGTCAATATGGTGATTAGAGGAATAAGAGTTAAGGATCATCAACCTAAAGTTTCAACTTTATTGCGTGAAGCCCGTATCATCCAGCATGTTCTAAGAACTTCCATAATCCCTAAAGCTGGTGATAGAATCAACATCACTCCTCTTCTTTCTACTAGTGATAGGCTATCTCTTTCTGTATCTCCAGCTTTTAGAACAATAGTTTCACCTGCATCCAAAAGTCTTTGACTCAAACTTTGCTCGTAGGCAATGAGTGAGCCAATCAAGTTATCAATAGAATAATCATTCAAATCTTTTGATTCACAAATAGCAACAACTTTGGCATCAAATTTTTCAAGTAAACAACGAAGAATTTTATTGACTTTTTCAAAATTTAAAAATTCTTTTCCTAATACATTCAATGAGTTTACAATTTGAATGAATCTGGTATACATGTCTAAAATCATTTCATAAGGTTTCATGGAAAATAATTCAAAATCATGCATTAATAAATTCAACTTGGATTGCTTGATTTCACTAGTGCCTTCGTGTATGGTGTGCAATTTATCCCAAACTTCCTTACCGATCATGCACGTGGATACTAACATGAAATCATCAAAATTTAAAGCACTGAAAAAACAGTTTAAAGATTTTGCATTCAATTGAGCATTTACTTGTTCTTCCCTATTCCATTGATTAAAAGGAATATCAATCTTAACTCCATTAACAATTTGTGACGGTGATGAATAACCAGTTAAAATCATATGCCACATGCGAAAATCAATCGATTGCAAAAAAATAGACATGCGAGTTTTCTAAAAATCAAATGACATATTTTCAAATAAAGGAGGTCTGGTGATTGAATATCCTTTCGCAACATTACAATTCGAAAAATTAGCCATGGATAGAAATTCAAAAGCTTTTAAAAACTTATTTTATGAAAATCGCTCTGATTTCACTTGAAAGTTCATTAGGGATATTAAGCCCTATAGAACTGGCCCAAGGCTAAATAAAGAGAGAGAGGTGAATTGGTATTTAAAACAAACACAATCTTAAAACTAAAACCAAGATTCACCACAATGAAATCAATGATGCGGAAATTAAATACGGAAGCAATAATAAGTAAAGAACACACCGGATTTATAGTGGTTCGGTCAAACCTTGACCTACGTCCACTCCTTGGAGGCACCCCCCAAGTATTGCACTACAAAAGTGTCTCTCCTTTAGCCCCCACAGCTAGGCGGAGAAGCCCTTACAAAATCACTTCCACCTTCCCCGATGCGGCAGAATCGCCGGGTCCTTTGACACCAAAGAGATCTTCTTCTTTGGTTAACTTCCCTCAAGACAAGCCTTGAATCTAATGGTACTAAGGTGCGAGTTCACCGGAGCAACCGTGTGGATCCCCCACCACACTCCCTTGAGTTCCTCCCCCTCACAGGATCTTCTCCCTCTCAAACTCCACCCTTTTCTCTCTCCCTTTTAAGCTCTCTCTTCAAGTTTCCCCCACAAGAACAAAGCTACAATGGCTGCCAAAGACTCTTACAAAGTGTCATGCCAAGCTTAAATAGAAGCTCTCAAAACAAGCTCATTAATGCAAGTTGCCGACATTATCGTCCAGGATGATAGTTATATCGTCCTGGCCGATCAGTACAAATTCAGCTCATCGGCCTGGGACGATTTGGGACGATCAGAAGAAAATTGGTTACATCGTCCTAGACGATATTACGATTGTCTAGGCCGATTAGTTTAAAACCGATTTCAATCGTCCTGATCATCGCCCTGAATACAAGCTGTCTGATGTAGATCGTCCAGGCCATCGTCCTGGCCGATCATGCGATCATCCCGGACGATGTGATCGTATCAATCAACCATTAATGCTTTCCAAAGATACCAGATCAATTTAGGCATGATTGAGTTAGATCATCCTGGACGACAATAATATCGTCCTGGCGGATTTCCTAAAACAAAGAATTCCTAAACTGATTATGGCGGTTGATTCTTTCTGAATTGAGATTATCGTCCTAGCCGATACAAGTATCGTCCAGGCCGATCTGTTGATGGCTTCCTTAATAAGGATGCCCTAATTAGGGTTTCCGATTTTGGACATATCGTCCAGGACGATATAAATATCATCCCGACCGATATTACCAAAAATAGAAATCTTATAGGAAACAACAGGAGATCTTCCAATTTATAATCCAACTGGTCCCACACCAAATACAACAGACTCAAGAAAGGAAAAAGATTACAAACTGACTCAGACCTAGTCTACCCAATCTTGAGCTGATTCCAAATTGCAGTCTGATCGTGTGGACCTGAAACATTAGCACAAAAGGCAATCGTAGAGAAATAAGGAATGTTTGCTATCATAAAAAATCATAAACCATTGATCCGCAACAGAAGCCGGGCCTTCACATGCTGCTGGACCAAATTATGAGGATTTGGTTCAAAGGTTTGAAAATTTAGAGGCTCATTTTGATCAAAGATTTGATCAAATTGAAACTCATCTGCAGCAGCAAGATTTCCAGCATAATCATGATATGGGATATATGCGTGAACAAATAAATACCATTAATACCAACATGTTCACGATCAGTAGTTACTTCAGCTTTTTTGGTGCAGCACCACCTCCTCCTCCAGATCAGGGTCCATCTGAGTGATTTGTTCAGTGTTTGTTCTATGTTTGTTCAGTGTTTGCTCTATGTCTGTTCTGTACTTCAGTATTGTTCTTGTGTTAGTGATTTTCTTTTGTGTGTTATCTTTCCATGTTTTAGTTGTGTTAATATTGATATCAAAGAGTTTAAATTGTAATAGTTTTTATTCGATATCAATATAAGTTTCAATATTTTGTTATTAAATGTTTTAGAAATGTGTGTTAGATTTTATGACAATCATTTTATTTTAATCTTAATAGTGCTTTATTTAACTTGTAAATTTAAATTAATTTCATTAGAAAATATGATGTTTCAAAATTTAAGACATGCATATAACTTGATATTCTTAGATTTTTCAATTCCATGTCTCTTATTTAGACTACATTATCTTGGTATTATTATTGCAATTTAGATGTTTTCTTATTTTGTATTTCTCTCTTCAATTAGCATTTATGCACTTAGAAAAATTTGAAATTTTAGATTATTGATTTTAGAAAGAATTCAAATACTCTTGAAAAATTGTACAAATGTACAAAAATCAAAAGAAGTGTGCAAAAAATTTGTAATGACAAAAAAGGCACAAAATAAGCCCAAATCAAAAAGATGCACAAAAATGTGCTGGTATAAAAATAGAAAAAGATGCGCAAAGCGCCACATGTGATAATTGCTTCTTTCCAGACTCTTTTAATCTCTTAATTCAAATTGATCTAATGTTCATTCATAATTTATATTGAAATTTAAAATATAAAATTTTTTATTCATCCTTAGTGCAATGATTCTCTTTATCTTCATGTCTAAATTGACACATGCCCTTTAAAAACTCTTTTTATTTGCTAAGTTATATCACTTCTTAAATTATATGAAATTTCATGTCTTTCTAATGTTTTTCAATTTTTATTTGCGTATATTATTTTAATCACTTTCAAGATTAAAACATCAAATGAATTTCATATTTCTGCTTATATTTCTAACATTCTTTTCTTCTTCACCTTTTGATGTTGTCAAAAAGGGGGAGAAATTGTTTGTTTGTTACGTATGTTTTCGCACTGTTTGATTTTCGTAGTATTTGATTTCGTATGTGTTGTTTTTGTGATTTTTGATTGTTTTTTTTATTTTGTCTTCTATGTTATTTTTAGTTTTATAAAAATTTTTAAAAACAAAAATTTTTTTTTAAATGCCTCCTTATTTTCATGAGTTCATCAATTCAGGGGGAGTTTAGGAGATCTTAGAATTTGAAACCCAACAAACAATAATTATTTTACCATCATCAAAAAGGGGGAGATTGTAGAGAGAGTTGCTATTTGCATGTTTCATATTCTTGCAACTTTTATTATTTTGATGATTTCAAATATTATTGTTTTTATATATCTCCTAACACTTTTTGAAAGTTTTATTTTTTGCTCTAATGTATACTAACATTTCAGGAAAATCAACTACAAGCGATGAAGACTTCAAACTATTCATTTGTAAATCATATTTTTTTTTACATGAAAGGGAGTGATTGTAATTGAGTGAAAAAATCACAACACACTCTTAGGGGACAATTTTTTGTGAATTGATCGTACGGGACGAACCATGTTCGTACGGGACAATCATGTCAATTAGCCCCTCAGAAGAGCAACGGATTGAACAGACGAGGAGAAAATTTTCTAAGTCCTGTTCGTCCAGGACAAATTTAATTTTCATACCGGGACGAAACTCTCGGGATTCTCACTCGTAATGTTCGTCCAGACGAAAAATAAGGTTCATATCGGGACGAAACTCTCTGTATGAGTTCGTACCGTATGAAATTAATTTTCGTACCGGGACGAAACTCTCTGTATGAGATCGTACAGGACAAAATTTATTTTCATCCCTGGACGAAACTCTCTGTATAAAATCGTCCCAGGATGAAACTTGTTCGTCCTAGGACGAACTGAACCGACTTAAGTCAGTTGGTTACGTCCTAAAGAATTTTTGGAAACCGACCTATGAAATAACAGTTTCATACCGGACGAACATAGTTCGTACGGGACGATGAGCGTGTACGAACATAGTTCGTACCAATTTACATTAGGTTCGTTTCCACCACTTTAAGTAAAATCGTCCAGGATGATCCACGATCGTACGGGGCGATCCACTGCGTACAGAATTGAAAACTTGCATTTTTTGGGTGATTTTTCTTGTCTTTTGTATATATATTCCAAATTAGATTGCCACCCAATCTTTTTGCCATTTGATCTATCTTCGTGCCTATTGAAAGAAAAGTCAAGGAGAGAGTATGAGAGAGCATTCAAAGGAGGATTCCTACCACTGGAGCGTGAAGGCTTCACTTGGTGTTTAAAGGTAAGAATCTCTACTTGTGAATTGAGATTACTTCACTCTTTTCTTTCTTCTTTCTAGATTTCTTGTGAGAAGATCTGTCAAAGAGATCCGGTTCTCTGCCGACACTTGGAGAGTGTGAACAGCCGAAGGGTTCTCTGCCCACACTTGGAGAGTGTGAACAGCCGAAGGGTTCTCTGCACACACTAGAAAAGTGTGAAAGGATGAAGGGTTCTCTGCCCACACTAGAAGAGTGTGAAAGGACGAACGGTTCTCTGCCAACACTGAGGATTGTGTAAAAGGACGATGGTTCTCTGCCGCACCGGGTAGTGGTGAAAAGAGTGTTTGTAAAGGCTTATCTGTTGAGTCCAGTAATTAGGTTGTTAAGCCTAAGTAAGTGTCCCAAGGCTACCAAGAGGGGGGTGAATTGGTAGTTTTTAAAATTTTAAACCCTCTTAAAAATAAAGTTGAACCGAAATAAAATTTTCTTTTTAAAGTTAGTAGAAAAATATTTTTCAACCACAGAGTTGTTAAAACTGAAATTTAAAAGTGCGGAAACGTAAAAGCTATAAAGTAAATGACACCAGATTTATAGTGGTTCGGTCTATAACCAGACCTACATCCACTCCTCAGAGGCACCCTCTGAGTATTGCACTAATACCAATAGTGACTCTCCTTTTGCACCCACAGCAAGGCGGAGAAGCCCTTACAACACACTCTTTTCACCACTCCCCGGTGCGGTAGAGAACCGTCCGTCCTTTTACACAAAACCCAGTGTTGGCAGAGAACCGTCGTCCTTTCACACCCTCCAAGTGTAGGCAGAGAACCCTTCGTCCTTTCACACTCTCCTAGTGTGGGCAGAGAACCCTTCGTCCTTTCACACTCTCCTAGTGTGGGCAGAGAACCCTTCGTCCTTTCACACTCTCCTAGTGTGGGCAGAGAACCCTTCGTCTGTTCACACTCTCCAAGTGTGGGCAGAGAACCCTTCGGCTGTTCACACTCTCCAAGTGTCGGCAGAGAACCGGACCTTCTTGAATGATCTTCTCACAAGAATCTAGAAGGAAGAAAGAAAAAGAGTGAAGAAATCCAATTTCACAAGTAGAGACTCTTACCTTAGCAATCCAAGTGAAGCCTTCTCGCTCCAGTGATAGGAATCCTCCTTTGAATGCTCTCTTCCACTCTCTCCTTGGCTATTCTCTCAAAAGGCACGAAGATCAAATGACAAAAAGATTGGGTGGCAGTCTAATTTGGACTATTTATATAAAAGACAAGTGAAACCGCCCAAAAACTGCAAATTTTCAATTCTGTACGCAGTGAATCGTCCTGTACGATCCTGGATCGTCCTGGACGATTTTACTTAAACGATCTGAAACGACCCAATTTGTATATGTGTACGAACTGACTTCGTACATCTGATCGTCCTGTACGAACTTGGTTCGTCCAGTACGAACGGTTATTACAAGGTCGGTTCTAGAAACTGCTGAAAATTGTTCTAAGTCGGTTTGTCGTTTGAACGAAAATGTGGTCGTCTGGACGAAAATTTTCCAGAGAGCCGATCGTCCTGGACGATTATTTATTTCGTCTGGACGAAAATTTTCCAGAGAACCTATCGCCGCGGACGATAACTTGTTTTCGTCTGTACGAAAAAGTTCCAGAGAGCTGATCGTCCTGTACGATATTTATTTTCGTCTGGACGAAAATTTTCCAGAGGACTGGTCGCCTCGTACGATGGTAAAATTCGTCTGGACGAAAATTTTGCAGAGAACCCATCGCCTGGGACGATGATAAATTTCGTCCTGGACGAATAGGACTTAGAAAATTTTTCAAGACAAGTTCCTATTCGTTCCAAGTGCTCTATAGGAGATAACTGACAGATCGTCCAATACGATAAATATCGTCCTGTACGATCAGTATAGAATTTCAAGATCTCCTTATTTGTGTGTGTGTGTGAGATTTTATTCACTCAATTACAATCACTCCCTTTCAAAATTAATTCAAAGAAAAGATAAACATCAATTAAACATAATATCTCATGTTGAATTTGAATTGAAGTTTTCGTAGTCTGGAGTCTGATTTTCCTGAAATGTTAGTACACACAAGAGCAAGTGCAAATCTTCTGAAATTGTTAGGAGATAACTATACATTTGAACAATAATGTTTGGAATCATCAAAACTACATAAGTTGCATAAATATAACTCATTCAAATAGCAACTATTCAAACAATTTCCTCCTTTTTGATGATGGCAAAATAATTATTATTAGTATGGTTTCAAGTTAAAACACATCTTTTATCTCCTAAACTCCCCCTGAATTTATGAGTACATTAAAATAAGGAGGCATTAAAGAACAATATTTAACGAACAAAATTTTTGTTTAAACAGAACAACTAAAAAAGAGAAAACACAAACATACACAAGAACAACTAAAAAAGAGAAAACACAAACATACACAAACTAATAATTTCTCCCCCTTTTTGACAGCAACAAAAAGTGAAGAAGAAAAAGACAAGAAATGTAAATAATTATATGAAATTCATTGTTAAAATTTAATCTAAATGGTGATTGACATAGGGTATGCAATTTTAAACTAAAAACATTAGGTCAATCATAGAAATTCAGGAGATTTAAAAAGTGATATAACATTGTAAGTAAGAAGAATTTAGCAAAGACATGATTCAATTTAGACATTTCAATATAGAAAATCATTACAAGAGAGATGAAGAAAAAATTCTATATTTCAAAATTCAATAGAATATAAATGAACATAAGATCAATTTGAATTAAGAGATTGAAAGAATTTGGAAAGAAGAGAATTACCACATGTGGCGCTTTGCGCATCTTTTTCAACTTTTTGAGCACATTTTTGTGCATCTATTGATATTGAGCTGATTTTGTGCCTCTTTTTCATATTTGCGAACCATTGCGCATTTCTTTTGATTTTTTGTACTTTTTGTACAATTTTCAAGAGTAATTTACAACAATTCTTTCCAAAATCAATAATCTAAAATTTCAAATATTTCTAAGTACATAAATATTATTTGAACAAAGAAATACAAAATAAGTAAACATCTAAATTGCAATAATAATTTTAACTTTTATGTAGTCTAAATGAATAGACATGAATTTAAAAATTCTAATTACAACAAGTTATAAACAACTTTTAAATTTTGAAAGACTAGATTTTCTAATGTAGATAATCTCCAATTACAATCTAATTTAAGCACTATGAAGATTAAATAATACTAATGAAATTCATAAAAATTAACCACATTTCAATAACAAATCAATACTGAAACAAGTGTGAAATGCATTGATTTATATGAAAAGATTACATTTCACAAAAGCTAAACACAACATAAAATAAAAGACAAATACATACATTTAACAAAAACATTAACATAACAAGTATCAATGTTTGCAAAGACATTTGAGTTAAGCATTCAAATCAATAACACCAAGCCTTGTTCTTAAAGTACTGAAGGTATCAAAGGCTAAAGGTTTTGTAAAAATGTCTGCAAGTTGATTTTCAGTTGAAACATGTATGAGTTCAATTTCTCCTTTGGATACGTGATCCCTTATGAAATGATGCCTTATATCGATGTGTTTGGTTCTAGAATGTTGAATAGGATTTTTTGAAATGCAAATAGCACTAGTATTGTCACAATAAATTGGAATAGTGCCTATAGTTAATCCTAAGTCAATCAACTGTTGTTTTAACCAAAGTACTTGTGCCACACAACTTCCTAATGCAATGTATTCTGCTTCTGCAGTAGATAGTGCCACTGAATTTTGTTTTCTACTAGACCATGAAACTAATGAATTTTCAATGAATTGACATGTTCCAGAAGTGCTTTTCCTATCCACTCTACAGCCTGCAAAGTCAGAATCTGAGTAACCAATAATTTCAAATGAAGAGCTAAACTTAGGATACCAAATTCCTAAGTTTTGAGTTCCTAGTAGATATCTTAAAATCCTTTTTACTGCTGTCAAATGTGATTCTTTTGGATCTGATTGAAATCTAGCACATAGGCAAACACTAAACATAATATCTGGTCGGCTAGCAGTCAAGTAAAGTAAAGATCCAATTATCCCTCTAAATTTCTTTTGATCAACAGATTTTCCCTTAAGGTCCTTATCCAACTGAACTGAAGAACTCATTGGTGTACTAACAGGTTTAGCATTGTCCATTTCATATTTTTTGAGGATGTCCTTAATATATTTGTTTTGACTAAGAAAAGTACCTTCCTCAAGTTGCTTAATGCTAAATCCTAGAAAGTAATTTAAATCTCCCATTAGACTCATTTCGAATTCATTACTCATTGTTTTAGAAAAATCATCACAAAGATGTTTATTTGAAGATCCAAAGATGATGTCATCCACATAAATTTGAACAATAAGTATATCCTTTCCAATTTTTCTTAAAAAGAGAGTTGTATCCACACTTCCTTTTTCAAAAGATCTTTCAAGTAGGAAGGTGCTTAACCTCTCATACCAAGCCCTAGGTGACTGTTTCAATCCATATAATGCCTTTTTTAATTTGAAAACATGATTTGGAAATTTAGAATTTTCAAAACCTGGAGGTTGTTCTACAAAAACATCTTCTTCAATTACTCCATTTAAAAAGGCACTTTTAACATCCATTTGAAACAATTTAAAACCTTTAAAACAGGCAAAGGCTAGTAAAACCCTAATTGCTTCAAGTCTAGCTACAGGGGCAAAAGTTTCCTCAAAATCAATTCCTTCAATTTGATTATACCCCTTAGCTACTAATCTAGCCTTATTTCTAATGACTACTCCTGAGTCATTCATTTTATTTTTGAACACCCACTTGGTTCCAACAACACTTTGATCTTTTGGCCTTGTAGTTAGTTCCCAAACTTTATTTCTTACAAATTGATTTAACTCTTCTTGCATGGCCAATATCCAAAATTCATCTGAAAGTGCTTGATCAATGTTAGTGGGTTCAATAGTTGAAATGAAGGCTGAATGATTGACTTCCTTGTTTAATCCACGCCTAGTTCTAACACCCTCACTTGGTTCACCTATAATTAATTCCTTTGGGTGATTTTTAGAGAATCTCAAATCTCTAGGCAAAGGGTCTTCTCTTTCTATATTTTCTTCCACATTTTCTTCCAAATTTAATCTATCAATCTTTTGGGAGTTTTCTTCAATTTCTTCTTCAACAACTTTTGGCTCTTCTATGTTTCCATTTTCATCAAAAACAACATGTGTGGTTTCTTCAATGACTAAAGTTCTTTTGTTGAATACTCTATAAGATTTTCCAACACTTGAATATCCAACAAAAATTCCTTCATCTGATTTTGGATCAAATTTTCCTAAGGCAGATTTTCCATTATTATGTATGAACACCTTGCAACCAAATACATGTAAATGAGATAAATTTGGTGTTCTACCTTTTACCAATTCATAGGGTGTTTTATTCAAATTTGATCTCACATTTACCCTATTCAGAACATAGCATGCAGTGCTAACCGCCTCAGCCCAAAAATATCTAGGAAGAGAGTATTCTGCTAACATTGCTCGGGCGGCTTCTATTAATGTTCTGTTCTTTCTTTCAACTACTCCATTTTGTTGAGGAGTTCTAGGTGCAGAAAAATTGTGATCAATCCCCTTTTCTTTACAGAAATCTTCAAATCTTTCATTTTCAAATTCTCCTCCATGATCACTTTGTATAGAAATTATTTCACATCCTAGTTTTCTTTGTATCCAAGTTGAAAAATTTCTGAATTCCTCAAATGATTCACTCTTATGAAAAAGAAATTTAACCCAGGTGAATCTTGAAAAATCATCTACTATTACAAATCCATATACCTTTCCTCCTAGACTAACCGTGCTTACAGGTCCAAAAAGATCCATGTGAAGAATTTCTAAAGGTTTACTGGTCCTAAGATCTTTATTGGATTTAAAAGAGGACTTCACTTGTTTTCCTAATTGACATGCATCACATAAGTGGTCCTTAGTAAAGTCTAGTTTAGGTATTCCTCTAACCAAATTCTTTTGGGTAATTCTTCTAAGATTTTTCATACTAGAATGACAAAGTCTCCTATGCCAAAGCCATGATTCATCAGAAACAGTTTTCAAACAAAAAGCAGTAGGAGATTGAATACAATTTAAATCTAGCATGTAGACATTGTTCACCCTTTTTCCATTTAAAACAATTTTCCCATTTAGGCTAATTATGCAGCTAGTAGGTAAAAATTTTACATTATAGCCCTTATCACATAGCTGACTTATGCTAAGCAAATTATGTTTTAAGCCTTCAACTAATAAAACATTATCTATGAAAAAGTTTTTCAAATTTCCAATCATACCTGATCCAACCACCTTCTTTGTGGTATTATCTCCAAGTGTAACCTTGCCTCCACTCCTGGCTTCCAGCGTTATGAATTGAGCAGTATCTCCAGTCATGTGCTTAGAACATCCGCTGTCCAGGTACCATATACTCTCACGAGGTCTTGTGTGAGAGTATACCTCTTCTTGATCTGATTGTTCAGCTTTATCTGCCATCAAGCAAAGGTTGGTGACTTCTTCTTCGTTTTCAGTCTCAGATGAGTCTGAAGCTGAGTCCGCCCAAAAAGCCTTTTGAAACTTCTTCTTGCCCCTTTTTACCATTGGTTTCTCCTCTACCTTCTCCTTGCTAGGAGTGGCTTTAAGTTTTGGACAATCAGTTTTTATATGACCTGGTTTCCTGCATTCATAACAAATCAATTCATTAGAAACCCTGCCATTTTTGTTATACTTACCTCTATTCCATTGCTGGCGTCTCTTCTGCTTCCTCTTTAAAAAGCTTCTGAATTGTCTAGTCATCAGTGCTATATCGTCTTCATCCTCAGGTTGTGAGTGTTCACTTTCTGACTCTTCCACATTTAATGCAAGATTCTTGTCCTTTCTTGGTTCACCTGCATCAATCTTTCTTTGACTTACTCCTTGCTCGTAAGCAATGAGTGAACCAAGAAGATTGTCAATAGAATAAATGTTCAGATCTTTTGACTCTGTAATTGCAGTAATTTTAGCATCGTATGTAGTAGGTAAACAACGAAGAATCTTATTAACCATTTCAGCATTAGTTAATTCCCTACCAAGTGCATGCAAAGAGGTGACAATTTGAGTGAATCTTGTGTACATTTCAGATATAGATTCATTAGGTTTCATGCGAAATAATTCGTAGTCATGTAACAAGATATTGAGTCTTGATTGCTTAACCTCATTTGTCCCTTCATAAGTAATACAAAGTCTATCCCATATGTCTTTTCCGCTTTTACAAGTGGAAACTCGCATGTAGTCTTCAGATTTTAAAGCACAAAAGAAACTATTTAAACATTTCGCATTTAATTGTGCTAAGTCACGTTCTTCTATAGTCCAATCTGCATAGGGTGTATCTACCCTAATTCCATCAACTAATCTAGTTGGTTTTGTGTAACCTTCCTGGACTAGCATCCACATGCGATAATCAAGTGACTGTAAGAAAGTAGACATGCGTGTTTTCCAAAAATCAAAAGGAATATTATCAAACAGTGGAGGTCTAGTGATAAAGTAACCCTCAGGTGTGTTTCGGTTTCCAAATGTAGCCATCTACGTTAATCAAAAAGTAGTTCAAACTTATGATTTTGAAACTCTGCTCTGATACCACTTGTTGAGTCCAGTAATTAGGTTGTTAAGCCTAAGTAAGTGTCCCAAGGCTACCAAGAGGGGGGTGAATTGGTAGTTTTTAAAATTTTAAACCATCTTAAAAATAAAGTTGAACCGAAATAAAATTTTCTTTTTAAAGTTAGTAGAAAAATATTTTTCAACCACAGAGTTGTTAAAACTGAAATTTAAAAGTGCGGAAACGTAAAAGCTATAAAGTAAATGACACCAGATTTATAGTGGTTCGGTCTATAACCAGACCTACATCCACTCCTCAGAGGCACCCTCTGAGTATTGCACTAATACCAATAGTGACTCTCCTTTTGCACCCACAGCAAGGCGGAGAAGCCCTTATAACACACTCTTTTCACCACTCCCCGGTGCGGTAGAGAACCGTCCGTCCTTTTACACAAAACCCAGTGTTGGCAGAGAACCGTCGTCCTTTCACACCCTCCAAGTGTAGGCAGAGAACCCTTCGTCCTTTCACACTCTCCTAGTGTGGGCAGAGAACCCTTCGTCCTTTCACACTCTCCTAGTGTGGGCAGAGAACCCTTCGTCCTTTCACACTCTCCTAGTGTGGGCAGAGAACCCTTCGTCTGTTCACACTCTCCAAGTGTGGGCAGAGAACCCTTCGGCTGTTCACACTCTCCAAGTGTCGGCAGAGAACCGGACCTTCTTGAATGATCTTCTCACAAGAATCTAGAAGGAAGAAAGAAAAAGAGTGAAGAAATCCAATTTCACAAGTAGAGACTCTTACCTTAGCAATCCAAGTGAAGCCTTCTCGCTCCAGTGATAGGAATCCTCCTTTGAATGCTCTCTTCCACTCTCTCCTTGGCTATTCTCTCAAAAGGCACGAAGATCAAATGACAAAAAGATTGGGTGGCAGTCTAATTTGGACTATTTATATAAAAGACAAGTGAAACCGCCCAAAAACTGCAAATTTTCAATTCTGTACGCAGTGAATCGTCCTGTACGATCCTGGATCGTCCTGGACGATTTTACTTAAACGATCTGAAACGACCCAATTTGTATATGTGTACGAACTGACTTCGTACATCTGATCGTCCTGTACGAACTTGGTTCGTCCAGTACGAACGGTTATTACAAGGTCGGTTCTAGAAACTGCTGAAAACTGTTCTAAGTCGGTTTGTCGTTTGAACGAAAATGTGGTCGTCTGGACGAAAATTTTCCAGAGAGCCGATCGTCCTGGACGATTATTTATTTCGTCTGGACGAAAATTTTCCAGAGAACCTATCGCCGCGGACGATAACTTGTTTTCGTCTGTACGAAAAAGTTCCAGAGAGCTGATCGTCCTGTACGATATTTATTTTCGTCTGGACGAAAATTTTCCAGAGGACTGGTCGCCTCGTACGATGGTAAAATTCGTCTGGACGAAAATTTTGCAGAGAACCCATCGCCTGGGACGATGATAAATTTCGTCCTGGACGAATAGGACTTAGAAAATTTTTCAAGGCAAGTTCCTATTCGTTCCAAGTGCTCTATAGGAGATAACTGACAGATCGTCCAGTACGATAAATATCGTCCTGTACGATCAGTATAGAATTTCAAGATCTCCTTATTTGTGTGTGTGTGTGAGATTTTATTCACTCAATTACAATCACTCCCTTTCAAAATTAATTCAAAGAAAAGATAAACATCAATTAAACATAATATCTCATGTTGAATTTGAATTGAAGTTTTCGTAGTCTGGAGTCTGATTTTCCTGAAATGTTAGTACACACAAGAGCAAGTGCAAATCTTCTGAAATTGTTAGGAGATAACTATACATTTGAACAATAATGTTTGGAATCATCAAAACTACATAAGTTGCATAAATATAACTCATTCAAATAGCAACTATTCAAACATTATCCGCCTTGCTGTGGGTGCAAAAGGAGAAACACTATTGGTATTAGTGCAATACTCAGAGGGTGCCTCTAGGGAGTGGATGTAGGTCTGGTTTAAACCGAATCACTATAAATCTTGTGTCGTTTACTTTACTGCTTTTTATTTTTCGCATTTTTCTTTTGTTTTAAAAATTTGTGGTTGAAAAACTTTTCTATAAAAAAAATTACATTAAATGTTTAATTTTGGTTCAACAAAAATTTAAAAGAGGGTTTAGTTTTAAAACTACCAATTCACCCCCCCCCCCCTTGGTAGCATTGGGACATTAACTTAGGTCTAACAACCTATTCACTAGACTCAACAGAGTCTGCCCAGAAAGCTTTTTGAAACTTCTTTCTGCCCTTCTTTATAGTAGGTTTCTCCTCTACCTTCTCCTTTCTAGGATTGGCTTTGAGTTTAGGGCAATCTGTCTTTATATATCCAGGCTTCCTGCACTCATAGCAAATAACTTCATTCGAAACCTTATTATTTATATTGAATTTACCTCTATTCCATTGCTGGCGTTTCTTCTGCTTCCTCTTCAAAAAGTTTCTGAATTGTCTAGTCATCAATGCGATGTCTTCTTCATCCTCATGTTATGAGTGTTCACTCTCAGACTCTTCCACATTCAGTGCTATGTTCTTCTCCCTTCGTGGTTCACCTGTATCAATCTTTCTTTGGCTAACTCCTTGCTCGTAAGCAATAAGCGAACCAAGAAGATTATCAATAGAATAAATGTTTAAATCTTTAGACTTTGTAATTGCAGTAATTTTAGCATCATAAGCAGTAGGTAAACAACGAAGAATCTTATTAACCATTTTAGCATTCGTTAGTTTCTTACCGAGTGCATACAAAGAGGTGACTATTTGTGTGAATCTTTTGTACATGTTAGAAATGGATTCATTAGGTTTCATGTGAAATAATTCATAATCATGCAACAAGATATTAAGTCTAAATTGTTTAACCTCATTAGTCCCCTTATATGTTATACAAAGTCTATCCCATATGTCCTTTCCACTTTTGCAAGTGGAAACCCACATGTAGTCTTTCGATTTTAAAACACAAAAGAAACTATTCAAGCATTTGGCGTTTAGTTGTGCTAAGTCACGTTCTTCTACTATCCAGTCTGCAAAAGGTGTTTCAACTCTAACTCCATCAACTAATCTAGTTGGTTTTGTATACCCTTCCTGGACTAAGATCCATATACGATAATCAAGTGACTGTAAGAAAGTAGACATGCGTGTTTTCCAAAAATCAAAAGGTATATTATCAAATAGTGGAGGTCTAGTAATAGAGTAACCCTTAGGTGTGTTTTGGTTTCTAAATATAGTTATTTACGTTAATCAAAAAGTAGTTTAAACTTATGAATTTGGAACAAGGCTTTGATACCACTTGTTGAGATTCGTTCACTATGAATTAGGTTGTCAAACCTAAGCTTATGTCCCAAGGCTATCTAAGAGGGGGGGGTGAATTGATTTTTTTTTTTTTTTGTAATTATCCCTCTTGAGTATGTTGAACCGAAAATAAACTTTAATGAATTTTTAGAAACAGTTTTTCAACCACAATTTTTGAAACAAAAATAAAATGCGGAAAATAAAAAGTAGTAAAAATAAAAGACACAAGATTTATAGTGGTTCGGTCTAAACCAGACCTACATCCACTCCCCAGAGGCACCCTCTGAGTATTGCACTAATACCAATAGTGTCTCTCATTTTGCACCCACAGCAAGGCGTAGAAGCCTTTACAGACACTCTTTTCACCACTACCTAGTGCGGCAAAGAACCGTCAACCTTTTACACTTATCCCTAGTGTTGGCAGAGAACCGTCTGTCCTTTCATACTCTCCTAGTGTGGGCAGATAAACCTTCATCCTTTCACACTCTCTTAGTGTGGGCAGATAACCCTTCGTCCTTTCACACTCTCCTAGTGTGGGCAAAGAATCCTCAACTGTTCACACTCTCCAAGTGTCGGTAGAGAACCGAATCTCCTTGATAGATCTTCTCACAAGAATTCTAGAAAAAAGAAAGAAAAGAGTGAAGTAATCCCAAATCACAAGTAGAGATTCTTACCTTTGAACACAAAGCGAAGCCTTCACGCTCCAGTAGTAGGAATCCTCCTTTGAATGCTCTCTCACACTCTCTCCTTGACTCTTTTTTCAATAGGCACGAAGATCAAATAGCAAAAAGATTGGGTGGCAGTCAAAATTGGACTATATATAGGAGAGACAAGAAAAATCGTCCAAAACTGCAAATTTTTCAAGTCAACATGAAATGAATCGTCTCGTACGATCATGGATCGTCCTGGACGATTTTACTTAAAGTGTCGGAAATGATTCTTATGTATATTGGTACGAACTATATTCGTACACGATCATCATCCCGTACGAACTAGGTTCGTCCGGTACGATCCGTTATACCATAAGTTAGTTCGCAAATAACTGCATGGACGTAATCAATTTTGGTAAGTCGGTTCACATCGTCCTGGGACGAATAGGACTTCGTCCGAATGAAAGTTTTACAGAGAGCAACTCATCCTGGCACGATAATGAACTTTGTCTAAACAAAATTTTTACAGAGAAGAATTCATCCTGGGACGATTTAGATTTCGTCTGGACAAAATTTTTACAAAGAAGAAATCATCCTGTGACGATTTGGATTTCATCTGGACGAAATTTTTACATAGAAGAAATCATCCTGGGACGAAAATAAATTCGTCTTGGACGATCAGGACTTAGAAAAATTTCCTCCAACTCCTGTTCGTTCCATTGCTCTTATGGGGAGAAAACTGACCTGATCGTCCCGTACGAATTAGGTTCGTCCCGTACGATTAGTACAAATTTTGTAAGATCTCCTTAAGTGTATGTGTGTTTTTTTATTCACTCAATTACAATCACTCCCTCTCAATTCAAAGAACAATTTAGAGCTCCAATTTGCAAAGAATTCTATGCTGAATTTGATTTGAAGTCTTCATAATTTGGAGTTCAATTTTCCTGAAATGTTAGTACACACAAGAGAAAAAACAATTCTTTCAAAAAGTTCTAGGAAATAATTGCACATAAAATAATAATATTTGAAATCATCAAAACTATACAAGTTGCAAGAATATAACATATGCAAATAGCAACTCTCTTAATATGGCCGACTATCAAGCAAGTCTTGAATTATTTTGGCTTTCCTAATAGATTTGCTAATCTAATTTTGGAATGTATTATGGATCCAAAATTTATGATTTTGGTAAATGGTACAAAGTCTGATTGGATTGAGGCTAAAAGTGCGCTTTGTCAAGGTTGCCCTCTTTCTCCATATATTTTTCTACTTTGCTCTCAATTATTATATCAAGAGTATCATTGCAACGGGAAAAACTTGGGAATTAAAGTGGCTCCAAATGCACCTAGAATAAGTCACTTGATGTATGCGGATGATATTTTATTGTTCTCGGAAGCCAAATTTGATCATATTAGAAGGATTATGAGAATTATTTCAAACTATTGTTCTTGGACAACACAAACTATTAATAGAAGAAAATCCCACATTTTGTTCGGGAAAATGGTGGGAAGGAGAAACAAAAAGAAATTTCTTAAAATTTTCAAATTTAAAGAAGTGAAGGAGATTATCTATCTGGGGATTATAATGGCTTGCAGGAGAATGGTGACTTTAAATTTCTTAAACATCATTGATAAAATTGCTTGCAAGCTCAATGTTTGGGGCAATAAACTCATATCATTAGCAGGAAGAATTGTCCTGATTAAATTTGTGTTGCAAGGCATTCCCATTTTTTTTTTTTTTTTGTATCTCATTCATTGGTTCCACTGAATATTTTGAAGAAAATTGACAAAATATGTAGAGACTTTATTTGGAATAAGCTTGGAGGAAATCTAGCAATGCACTATCTATCCTTGAAAGAACATTGTAAACCAATTTTAGATGGTGGAAGAAGTCTTAGTTCAGCTGCAACCATTTCCAGTTCTCTGAGAGCCAAATTCTCATGGAGCTTTTTTAAAAAATCTAAATCTTTAATGAACAGAACAATTAGAGCTAAATATGGGGATTTATGGAATGCTAAAATTAAGAAGAACAGTTCTATTACTTGGAAAATCCTCATAAATGGCATGAAAGCTCTTAAATCTTTGGTGAGATGGAAGATTGGTTATGGTACTTCAGTCGACGTCATGAATAAACAAATGCCTTGAAAAGTGGCCAACTTTTTTGGCAGTAACTGATGAAGAATTGCCAAACTTACAGGAATTTATATATGATGGAAGTTGGAATTAAACAATGCTAAGAAGATGGTTTGGAAGGGAATTGGTTGAAAACATTTCTCTGATACAAATTCATAAAAATTGTAATGATCAGTTAGAACACATGTCGAAATTTCTGGGTACACTATCTCGACAATGCTGGCTAAGAACAATAGAATTCATGAAGAGAAGGAATACATCAAATGTTTCAAAAAGTTCAAGCTATCTCCACACGTTGAATGCTTCTGGTGTCGTTTGCTCAACAATGCATTACCTGTAAATGATTTTTATTTTATAGAAGAATGATAAATAACAACTCTTGTCCTAAGGGTTGTTTGGATATTGAAAACAACAATCATGTGGTAGGCAATTACTCTATGATTATCCTGGTTACAGCCAAGCTGGAGGAGTGGGGGTTCAAAATTCCAATGGCTAATTCGTTAGTACATTGTTTATTTGAAATGATGGTTGTCTGAAATAAATATTTTCATTGGTAATCTGTTTTGTTCTATGATGTTTGTTACTTGGAAAAGCAGAAATAGGGTCAAGCATGAAGATGAAGAATACTGCGTAAGTTTCATTGCTTCCAATGCTATCATATAGCATCCAATGCTTTAAAATGTAATCTAAATTCAAAATTTTGGGGTACTAACCAGCTTCGGCTGAATTCTTCTTATTGGCACCCTCCACCTCCCGAATGGATTAAATTCAACTTTGATTCTGCTCTGTTACAGTCTAATAAGGCAGGTATTGGTATAGTTTTTAGAGACCATAAAGGGAGGTTTCTATCAGCATTTGGTGTGAGCTGTAATCATTGGGATATAGGAGCTTTGGAGCTGGCGGCTTTTCAACATTTGAAATTGGCAATTAAAGATTGGATGATGGAAGCTAAAGGAATAATAATAGAGGGAGATAATGCTAATATTATCAATTATCTTCAATTTTCGATGAAAAGGGCTAATGGGACCTTTTTAGAAAATGAACTTGAAGACTTATCTTTCCTTAAAGATTTTGGTTCATTCATTTTTAATTTTTGTTATAGAAGTTGTAATAAGTTGGCACATTATTGTTCAACTTAGCTTTAAATGGTGATTTTTTTTTTGGATCACCTCTTAGGCAATAATGTTCCTCCATGTTTTATGTCTATTTTGATGGAGAATGGTGATATATGTGCTATCACCTAGTAGCTTGTATTTAGGCTTGTTTGTTTCCTTTTTCTTCTTTTATTTTAATGCATTTGACATTTTCTTCAAAAAAAAGGCCCATTTTAAATTTATGTTGAGTTATAATTTTATCTTATATAATTATTTTTCATAATAAATGAATGAACTTTTTTCTGAGTGCTCTCTCTCCACCCCTCTCTCTCCACACGCACGAGGTATCTATAAGATGCCCGTTTTATTAACAAATTTTTAATGAATAAAGCAGCCGCCCAGTCCATTCCAACAGCCGGCCGTGTCCTTACCGGCGACTTTCCATCATTTTAATATCTCCTCTTATCCGAGCAATGCGTCTCAGCTCCACAGGATACACAAATTCCCCACCTCCTTGACATCCATGTCTTCCTCTCTTTTTTCTCCCCTCCTCATCATCATCGTCACCGTTTCCGCCCTCCTCATCTTCCTCGCCCTAATCACTCGCCCCCGCCCCACCCGCATTCCCATCAAAGGTCGACATGTCTTCATTACCGGCGGATCAAGTGGCATAGGCCTCGCCATTGCCCGCCTCGCAGCCGCCGAAGGCGCACGGGTCTCCATCCTCGCTCGTAACCGCCAGCGCCTAGACGAGGCTCGAGATTCCATCCGCCTCGCCACTGGCGTGGAGGTTGGCGTTTACAGTGTCGATGTGCGAGATGCCGAAGCGGTGGCTCGTGCGATCGAGGTGGCGGGGCCAATCGACGTGTTGATATGTAATCAGGGCGTGTTTACGCCGCAAGAGCTTGAGAAGCAGGAGATGGATGAGATTAAGTTTATCGTGGATGTGAATTTGATGGGCACGTTCCACCTCATTAAGGCTGCTCTCCCAAACATGAAGCGGAAGACGAGAGAGACTGGCCTTCCTTCCTCCATCGCGATCATGTCCGCACAAGCTGGCCAGGTTTTGACTGTTCTCTCTCTTTGATGCTGGTGACTTATCGCAGTTTTTAAGGTTTCAAGGGCGTTTCTTTTTTTATCTCACTGCTTCTATATTTGCTCAGCGAGATTGTTATCCGATGGCTTTCTTTTCAATCCCTGCGGCCTTTCCTTTTCCAAAATTGAGGAAAATACCCGCCCGCCGGATTATATGATCACTAGTATCTTATGATTTACCATGTCGATATATGCCTATAAGTGGCATAGTTTATTCAGGAAGTAGTTATACTGGGTGCTATTTTAGGACGTTGTCGGTGTTTTTCTAATTGTATCTTATGTACCTAGGTGGGCGTCTATGGTTACACGGCATACTCAGCAAGCAAATTTGCACTTCGAGGATTGTCAGAGGCATTGCAGCATGAGGTCATTGCAGATAACATTTTTGTTTCTTTGATATTTCCTTCAGACACCGACACCCCGGGTTTTTCTGAAGGTTTGCAGATGAAAAGCTATCCTGGCTATCTTCTATCGCTATTTTATTTGATTTTTCCTTTAAGCTGAGCATGTTAAGGGTTCATTTATCTATGAGTTACTTGACTATATTGAAAATCCTATAAAAATTATACTTAGTAATTCTGCGGAGATCTGTGTAATATTACTTAATTTCTTGTACAGTCAGCTTCTAATTGATAACTAAGAATCATATCATGCACAAATCAATTGAAATATCGTACTTATTAAGCTCGGAAATCATCAAGGACACAATTGCCTCCTGCTACGTGATTCTAGTGAGCACTGTTACTACCAAAGGATGTCCTTATATTAGTGAGGCCTGCTGGCCTATACTCTTACCGTCTCCTGCTACTTGGATTTGTTGAATGGCTTTTTATAAATTAGTTTAAAACTTTTACTGAAGTTTGGGAGATTTTCTAAGCATCTTTAATGATTGTTAACCAGTGTTAGCTCTGAAAGGTTTAATATGTTCTGGTGTTACTACAACAATAACAACAACAACAAGCCTTTATACCACTATGTGGGGTCAGCTACATGAATCCATTTTCTACATTGTGTTCTATTAAGAGTCAAATTCTCATCTAAATCTAAAAAAAAAAGGTTATTTCTAATATTTTCTAACCAAGCCTTTTTAGGTCTACCTCTTAATATAAATCAAATCTAATACATCTGCTTTCAAAACCGGATCATCGGAAGGCCGCCGTTTTATGTGACCAAACTATCTAAGGCGACTTTATCTAATCTTATCTTCCATTGGAGCTACTTCAACCTTTTCACGTATATGCTCATTTTGTATCCTACCTTTAAGAGTAAAGTCTTTTATCCACCTGAGCATTCTCATCCTTGTAACACTTAACTTAATATTATGCTTCTCTTTTAATGGCTAACATTTTGCACCATGAAGCATTGCAGGTCTCACAACCATCTTTTAGAATTTCCGCTTAAGTTTGAGAGGGACTTTTCTATCACATAACAAGCCCGATGCAATCCTCCACTTCTACCATCCAACTTGACTTCTACTCTAAGATCTCCATCTATATTACCATCACTCTGAACAATAGACCCAAGATATCTAAAACGAGTGCTCTTGTTAATGACTTGATTGCCCAAAGTCACAATCTATTGTTAATTTGGCCTCCATAATAGATCCAAATTAATGACTAGATCTATTATTACTAAAATTACACCATATATATTCAGTTTTAAATTTATTCAAACGAAAGCCTTTCGACTCTAAGGTTGACCTCCATAATTCAAGTTTAACTCTAGTCTTATCAACAAGAAAAATATCATTAGCCAAAAACATACATCAGGGTACAACCTCTTGCAAATGTCTAGTGAGAACATCCATGACTAAAGCAAAAAGATAGGGGCTTAAAGCTGATCCTTGATGTAATTGAACTGAAATTGAAAAATACTTAGTCAAACCACCTTGTGTCTGAACACAAGTAACAGCTCTTACATACATATCCTTAATGACTTGAATATAAGCATTATTAAACCCTTTCTTTTCTAGAACTCTCCATAACACTTCTCTTGGAACTTTATCATATGCTTTCTATAAATCAATAAATATCATATGTAGATCCTCCTTATTCTCTCTATGCTTCTCCATCAAACCTCTCAATAAATGTGTAGCTTCCATAGTAGACCTACCCGGCATGAATCCAAATTGATTTTGAGAAATGTTAATATCACACAGTAACCTATGCTCCATAAGTCTCTCCCATAGTTTTAAAGTATGACACATTAACTTAATTCCTCTATAATTCGCACAATCTTGAGCATTACATTTTATTCTTACAAATAGGAATCAACACTCTCATTCTCCATTTATCGGACATCTTTTAAAATATTTCGTGCTACATGGGCTTTTTTTAATGATATCTATGTAATTAATCATTACTATAGATATGTGAAAGCTTCTATAATTGGATGGTTGCATTTTTTATGAGTTTCCGCCTTTTTATCATCATTGCATTTTTTTTAACCTAGTTTGCTTTAATTTTTGTTAACCAATATTTTTGCTGGATTTATATGCTAGTTTAACTTGAAGATATTTATTTCATTGGAATTCATATCAAGTCATGTTGGAAGATTTTACTATTACTAAAAGAATTTTGTTATTGAATATTAATATTTTTCGCAGTTTTGAAAGATACTTCACGGAGGTCTTCTTTTTTACTGGATTATATAAGCCCAAGTTTTTTATGTGAAGGGTTTCAAGTCTGAATATATTTTCTATACTTTATATTGAGGCATCATTTCTTGATAAAGGAGATGTCAGAGATGATTAACCTGTTATTTAGGAACCTATGACTGATTTTTGCTTGTGTATACTTGGTTCATCTTCATTATTTACAACCTTAAACTTGGCTTAATCTCAGGGACATCAACGATTGAAGGATGACCTTTGGAATTGGTGTTGCATTAAAGTCCCTATTTTTGAACTTAGAACACTTGGGCGTTGAATAGGCCGCTTCTGTTGCTTTTCTTTGCAGTTTTATGCTCATGAAGGGTTCTAACTTATCCAAAGGTTATTGTGGGGAGGGCCAGAAGGCCAAGCTGTTAAGTTAGTTCCAATGGCTGCTGTGATAACAAGCAAAATTATCACCTTGTTGGATGTCTAATTCAGTGGGTTTTTGCCAGTTTATTATTAAACTAGGCAAAGCTGACTAATTTTCTAGATAGTTCCGGTCGAAATACTAGAGTTTTGGTAGAGTTACAACTAAAACTGCACTAATACTATCAAATAGTCCTCAAAACCTACCAGGTTGGTTTTCTCTAGGCCGGGAAACCATACCATGCACGTGTATGCTCGAGAGTCGAGTCCCATCAACTCTAAGATCGCTTACCAACCTTTTTTTTCAGTATCTTGAATCATTTAATAAAGCTGTAAAAAAGGCCCAAAAAAGACACTAGTAATTTTTAGATTTTGTACTCATTGAGTTAATCTTATGAGATTGAGACAAAAAAATTGAGGGCTCAATCTATAAATTATTATCTATGTAAATTATGTTTATGATTTTTTTTGAATCTCAAGGGACGAACTTAACAAGTGTGTCTTTGATTAAGAATTAGTATTATATTATTTGTTTTTAAAATTTATATAAAGTTTGATGATCCTCTTAACCTCTTTATTTTAAGTACTCATTGTTTAATTATTAATTTTCATTAATTTGATAATATTCAAGCAAGTGGTATCTATGGCAGCGCAATTAAAATTGTTGAAATCACTGAAATTTACAGTTCTGCGAAAATTGCGTTTGATTTCCTCATCTAAATATATAGCATTTTATGGGTGCACATAATATTTGAAAATCAAACAAATAGGAAGTGTTTGGGTTCTTTATAAAAATATAGAGCTTGGTTGCTACTTTAAGAATTTGCTTCCGAGTCTAGTTTTATGAGAAATCTTTAGTCCTGTTTTTGCATGGCTTTCATCTGAGTAGTTTTGTTAGCAAATATTATCATAGGGAACAAATTTAATATGTTAAACATCATTGTTTGATTTGGCAACATTATCTTGTGTTGTCTTCAATTTTGGATTTAGTTGAAACAAATTTTTTTTTTTTCATGGTTGTTTCAGAGCTTCGGAGAAGACCTGAGATAAGCAAAATAATAGCTGCATCGTCTGGTGGAATGAAGGCAGATGATGTTGCCAAAATATCTTTGAATGGCATCAAAGCGGGAAGATTTAGCATTCCTTGCAACTTTGAGGGAACCATGCTTTCTATTGTCACTGCTGGTTTGTCACCTCAGAGTTCATTCATGGCAGCATTCCTGGAGATTTCTTTTGCAAGCTTCATGAGATTTGTAGCTTTATGTTTCCAGTGGAACTGGTTCTCTTCTATAGAGAAGTGGCATGCCAAAAACTATAGCAAGCAGAATTAGACTTTATGAATGCCTGGAGTTTGATTTGAAGAAGTAAACAAAAGGATCAAAATCTCAAGTTAGCAGCAGCAGGCTTTTAATCAAAATGTTATGGATTTGCTAGAATCCATTCTTCTTTTCGTCATTTTGTGTTATGTTCTTTGGGATTGTATCCAGCAACGTTTTCAAGTATTTACATTTTACCTTTCGTTTTAGTAATTTGATAGTGCTAAGAAGTCAGTTTCCGTTGTTCCTCCCTCGTCGCTCTCTCTTAGTTCATAATTTCTCATGGACTGAAAATATTAGTTCATAATTTCACAAGTTTTTCACTGTTGTTTGTTTTCTATGTAATTTTGAGTGCCAATGGTTGACTGCTGGAAACATTTATGCTTAGAAAGGGAGTTTGAAATGCTTATAGGCTTCATCCTGATGTAGATAAAAAAGAATTCGACACAAAGTTTTTAAAAATTCTCTAAACTGCCTCGAGAAGGCACATGAGGAAGTCAACCTGTTGAGCTCATAGCATGAACTGTTCTCACCATTGCCCAAAAACAAAGAGAAAAATTGGCAGCAATAAAAAGGCAGAGTGTATGGCCCATCTTAAGAACTCAGAACAGTCAGGTATCCTTGGAGCAACCAATGCAGCCTCACGGTAATAGCAGTTGTGGAGGAAAGTAAGAAAAGGTGATCAAATAGTCATATTTGTGATGCGATGCTAAAAAATCAACTATTCTGTTCAATCCAAAGAGAATGAGCAGAGATTTGTACCGCAAGCAAAAAAATAAAAATAAAAAATTTTATTAACCTTGTCGGTGAAAAATGGGTTAGGATTTGAGAAAAATTAAAACCCAAATGAAAAAAATACCTATAAAAAATATCATGCTTCAAAGTGTAGAGGGAAATCAAACATCCAAAGAACATATATGAAATAGGTAGAAATCATAAGATTTTATTGATTTTTTCAGAATTTGATAATTCTTTATTTAAAGCATGTAGGGATGTGATGATTTATGTAAATCTAGTATATATTTCAGATGTGGATTCTCTAGGTTTTATGCGAATGAGTTCATAATCTTGGAGCAGAAAATTTAATCTAAATTGTTTCATTTCACTTGTTACTTTGTAAGTAATGCATAGCATGTCCCAAATTTCTTTACTAATAGTATAAGTAGATACACGCATTTAGCATTAAGTTCGGTTAAATCTTGATTATCTGTACTCCATTCAGAAAAATGTATTTCAATTTTAACACCATTTATAAAACGTGAATGTGCATAATATCCTTCATAAACTAACTTCCATATGCGATAATCTATATATTGCAAAAAGATAGTCATGAATTTTTCAAAAAGAAAAAGGAATATTATCAAATAAAGGTGATCTTGTGATTGAATATCTTTTCACAGTATTACGATTTATAAAGTTAGTCATTGATTGTTTTTCAAAAGCTATTTAAAACTAAATTTTTGAATCCAGCTTTGATACGACTTGAAAGTTCGTAAAGGTTGTTAAATCTTTAAGAACTAGCCTAAGGCTAACCAAGAGGGGGGTGAATTAGATATTTAAAAATTTTTCGTTAGAGAAAAAAAAATCACTTAAAATTTTTCACACCCACACACGAGAATTGACACAACGAATGCAAAATAAGCAAATTCCATAACAACGAAATAAATCAGATTTTTTAACCACACATAATTGTAGAAAAATAAAGTGCAAAAAATAATCAGAATGAACACACCAGAATTTATAATGGTTCCATCAACCTGACATATGTCAACTCCTTAGAGACTCTCTCTTTAAGTATTTGCACTAAATAATAGTGACTCTCGTTTTACTCTCACAACAAGACGGAGAAGCTTGTACATATATTGTTTCACCAACCCGGTGCGGCAGATAATCGTGACACTTTTACAGGCAAAGAACCTCAACATTATTTTCACCCTCCAAGTGATGGTAAAAAAAATCACAACTCTATTTTCACCCTCTAGGTGATGGTAAGAAAATCACAACTCTATTTTCACCCTCTAGGTGATGGTCAGAGAACCACGATCTTTCGTAAAGAACTTCTTCTTTATAGCTATAGAGAATCCATATAGACTCTTGTAGACACTAAGCAAGATTCTTGCTTGGAACAACCTTATGAATCCCCTCATAAAATCTCCCTGTCATGCCCCAAGATCTAACTTGGAAAGAATGTCAATCAATCTAACAACAATTTACCAGAGTTATCTATAAACCTTCAGTAAGCAATCTATCACACATCTAAAAACATTTAAACATCAATATACAAGTCGATTCACATCTCAAAACATCATATACAATACTCAGGAACTAAACTACCAATACAAGTAAAGAAACTATCCTGTCCTGAGTACAAAAGAATCATCTATCGATCAAAAGACAAAAACCTGAAGATCTGGATCAATTCCTATCTCCTGCTCCGAGCCCTGACCTGAAAATATCAACCACATATAATGAGCTTTACAAAGCCCAGCAGGTCACCTAATACCTATAACTGAAATCAAAGCACGGCGATGCTATCAATATGCATGTCAATCTATCAATCCGAATCAATCAAGGGTCAATGAGTTTATGCAGCGGAAATCCATAGTCAATAAAACCAGTCAATGCGGCGGCAGGCAATTCGATAAATCAACGCAATCAATCAATATCCGTCAATCAAATCAATACGGTCAAATCAATACGATCTATTTAATGAAATCAATCGAGGAAAGCAATACGATAAATTTCAATCCATTCTGACAAGAAATCTATACAACAGTCAATACGGTGTAGAACAGTAGCAACAGCGAGTCTATAAAATCTATAGGCAGCAATATCAATGAATCGGTAGGCAGTAGTCCAATTCCACGCTATCAATGCAGTATCTATATCTATCAATGTCTATATCAATGCTCAGTAGTTAATCGATGAAATTAATGAAATCGTACTATGCAGTAAATCTGATCAAATCAATAAAGTAGAAATTGATAAAGCAATAGATCCGTGAGTCAATACAGTAAACATGCATTTCAATACTATATACTGAACAAGTACAAACTACTGGCTATGTTGCTGTTGTAGATTCTATATTGCTGTTGTAGATTCGTACATTGGTTCTATCAATAAGAGTCGTCACTCTTTTCGCCCGTCGGCATATCAATAAACTCCTTATGTCTCCCTTCAATAATCAATAATCAATGTTTAAAGGAAAGCCCGTCGGCCCACCATCCTGTACAGGTATCAATATCAATCTCCAACCAATGTTCAACCAGGTTCCACTTGCGATCAGTATCAATAGTCAATTCAATCAATAAGCAATTCAATAGTCAATATTAAAGCAATCATATCAATAATCATATTCATATCGATTCAATCTATCAATCCCAGACAATTCAGAAATCATACGAAAATCGGGCAGAGTAACGGCAGTCTATCGAATTTACACAAAAATCCCGCAAAAGACACAAATTCCAAATCTTTCCAAATTACAGACGAAGATCCACGGCATCAATACAAGACTATCAATCTATAGAGTCCAAATCAAATCAAGTCCTGATAATTTTCTATTCAATTAAAATCGCGTAGAATCAATTCCGACCGGTAAAATCATCGCAGAAAACACTCAAATCGTGTGTAATAATCATATCTATAACATATCAGAAGTTGTGCGGTGAAAGTTGTGTCAATATCAAATCACGTCAAAAGTTCGACTACGAAAACACAAAACAGATCTCAACTCGGTCAAAACACAACATCTTTGAAAACAGAAACAGGGTTCGGAGTCCTTACCACGAGATCTTCACTTTTCCCAACAGCAGCGTCGGACGAAAAGCGCTCCGCGGTCTCCGAAAATCAGCTTTTCTCTTTTTCCTTTTCTCTTTCTCTCTCTTCAGATATTTCTCTCTCTTCAAAATATCTCATTTCTATATATATCCAGACTGATCGTCCTGGACGATCGAGCTTCGTACCGGACGATCCATGAAGAGAAGAATTTCGTCCAGACGAAAAATTACATATCGTCCCTGGTGAAGGGTTCTCTGACTTATTTTCGTCCAGACGATCCTGATTTCGTCCAGACGAACCATACAGCCAAACATGATTTTTCTACACAACCTGCACCGATCGTCCCGGACGATCCAACTTCGTCCAGACGAACCTGAAGCAAAAACTGATATTACACTCCCTCTCTTCTCTCATAAATCTCTCATTCTTCTCTCCATTAAGGCTCTCTCTCTTAAAGTCTAAACAATCAAAGATTTTTTAATAAGAGTATTAGAAAATCTTAAGTAGTGGGCTTAAAAAATCCTAATTTTCAAGAGTTTCATCTTCTGTTCGTACGGCATGATACACATATCATACCATACAATTAGTGTAATTTAGCCTCGTACAACAATTTCTTGCAGATGAAATGTTCAACCTTTATAACACTTTGTATAGTACAATCAATAGATTATCCTCTACAAACTCTAGAAATTCCTTCTATTCGTTTGAGATGACTCTTGGGACGGCCAACTTCATACACAGTCGATCGTCCAGCACTATGAACATTGTATAATACGATTAGCAGTACAAAAATCATGGATTTCATTTGGTACGATATCTAGGATGACCAATTTCGTACACTGTCAATCATATTGTACAAACTGTATCATACAGTATGATCAACAATAATAATTGTCCATGATTTGATTGCCTGATATCGAGGGGTTAATTAAGAAATATTTTAATTAGGGCGTACAATACGAACCAAATAATATCATACGATCATCACATAATTAGTATATTCCTAAACCTCTGGCGGCTAGGATTTTGACAGAGCACAATAGTTCGTATAGTACAAAATAAAGTCATACAGTACGAAGTAACAATCGTACAATACGATTTACTTAAAAAAACTCTCAAAAATAATTTTCTCTCTCCCCCTATGTGTGTGCAATATTACCCAACAATCATATCCACCCGATTACATGATACGACTCAAGAAAGAAAAAAAAAATACATAACAAATTGAAAAATACAAACTGTAACCCTAGTCTATCCAGTCTTGAGCTGATCAAAATTGCAAGTGAACAGTGATCTGATTTCCTAAAACGTTAGTACACATAAAACAAAACAAAATATCATATAATCAAGAGAAAACAATAAAATACACAATAATATTTGCTATGATCAAAATCACAGTGTTTGGATCAGATTTGCAACATGAGGAATCATAATGAAATTAGCTAGAGTCATGTAAACCTTGTGAAGTCATTTGAGTATGAGTCAAATACATGTAAAATGAATGCAACATTAATTGAGTTCAAAACAATTTCATTTAAGATGATTTTGTAGTGATCGAAAGTTGGGCTTAACACATGAAGACATGTAAATGCAATCAACAAGCTAACTATCAGTCACTTAGAACTTGTATCCACCTTAAGGTTCCATTTAGCTTTAAATGTATATGACAACCCAAAGTGGTGATTTACCTATGAGTAATCAATAAGGCTAGTTATAAGTCCAATAGGTCAAGGTGTTTGAGGTAGTGGGCTAGGTCAAGGCATCAATATTATATTGTAAGGGTTTGACTATGGTCTATAAGATATTCGAGCATGTTTGAAGTTGTGTGAGTGATCAAATTGGATGAAGTAAGTGTTATTAACATAACACAAGATATTTATAGTGATGTGTTATGCTAGTTTGATGATATATTTATCATTGTCTGTGCTCTTAGTTGTCCCGCATTTTACATTTTAATGTGATGAAAGTCCATGATGAATTTGACAACACATATTTGAGTGTTGTGTTGGATAAATATAAGTTGTCCAAATTTTAACTAAATATGTGGTTCATTCACATGGATGAGCATTAATTTAATTAATATAAACTTAAATGCGGTTCATTCACATATATTAGGATTAATTATTAGTCCTCACATCCCTAAGTATATTTAGTATCAATAGGAGTCCTTTTGAGTTTTGAACATAGAAATATGATAAAATTTTATGTTAAAATCAAGTTCTTTTAAATAAAACAATTCGAGTTTATCAGAAGCCGAATCAAATTAGTTATAGATCAAATCTTTAATTAGCCCTAGTAATTTTTTATTTTTTAAATAAAAAATTAATTATTAAAACGCAAATCACACTCATTTATATACCCAGCTCCCCATTTCCTGGGAACCAATTTAGTACAGCGGCGAAGAAATCTCAGCCGCTGAAATCGAAATCGATGGAGAAGTGTTTTCACCTCCTTCCAACTCCTCTCTGTTTCTTGATCAACTGTTCCTTAGTACTGTTATTGATCTCCTCTTGCACTCCCTCAGCTCTCTCTGCAACTCGTCTTCCGATTTCCGTGAGCTCTCCTCACCTCTCCTCTCCTCTCATCATAGGTATTGATTCTTCCATTCTGTGCTTTGACGTCCTTTATCCACCTAACGCAGGAGGCTGAGATCAGGGACAAGAAGAACGCCTGCTATGCGGACATCGAAAGGTAACCGCTCAATACCCTGTCTTCGTATTTTGCGGAATCAATTTGATTTGGTCAATTGTTCGTGGCTGATTCGATGTTATTTATTTTGGCTTTGGGAAAGTGGATTGTGGGGTTGGAAATGCAGATCTTCCATTACTGAGAAGGAAAACTGTGCTCTGAGATGCCTTTCTTCGGCGTGCTATCAACTGATCTACGAGAGCGATCCTGTATGATTTTATTTAGAGCTGTGTATTATTTTGGTTTGTAATATATTTGTTCATTGTATGCAGCTAGAGGAAGGGGAGAAAGATCACAGCCGTAACCACGAGTACAAGTACTGTTTGCACAAGTAAGATTAATAAATTTAAAGTTTCATTTTCATTCTTGGCAACTTGCCAGCGTTTTTATATAAATTCAATTGATCTTTTTTGCTTATTAATTAGATAATAGAACCGAGTCTGTTTCCAGAAATGCATGAAAACCTTGTTCTGCTACTCTGACACTTTCTGCCATAAGATGTCTATGATGCTCTGAAAATTCTACGTTGAACTATACTAAATTGATTTTTTTAATGAAAGCGTTGTTTAATTGCTCGCTCGATGCAATTGAGTTCACCTACCTAGGTTTTTATTTTTATATTGGACTTCTTATGAAAGATTTTATCACGAGATTTCAGATCGTCCTGGTATAATTAATCCAATTGTTTCTTCCGGCTGTGCAAATGGTTCTCTGATACGAATTCATTGAAGGATGTAGTACCTCAGAAGGAAAACGCAGACTCTCGATTTTATTTCATGCCAGCATCCAGGATAGCATCGAGATCATATTTAAATTAATTTGTTGTGATTGTTAGAATAAATAATTGACCAATTGGTTTTCTGGCTGTCTGGAACTTTTTAAATGACTACAATAACTGATGAGAAAGGAATATAGTAGAACGTACCTGAGTTTTTTCTTCTCTACCCTTGTTTTTCTTTCTTATATTTTTTATCCATTTTTGCATTCCTCCCTTTTTTCTGTTTTAACATCATTGGCAGTAACGGGTATCATAATTGATTTATCCTCCTCGATCTCTACCTTCCATCCTTCAGCAAATTGTTGGAAAGTGCCACAACCGTGGCATTCTCATTCTTACCTTCTGCAGTCATCATCACGAGCCTTTGACAATTGTTAAATTAGGCTAATAGTGGGTGACACTTGTGTTATGGCTCATCTGGCATATGACTGTTGCAATCAAGTCAATAATTTGGAAGAGAAATGCAAAGGATCATTCTGGGTGAAGATAACTTTGTTTGAAAATGCATAACCCAGAAAGTTGGATTGTGTAGCTTGTCTACAATACTTATTTATTGACAACAAATAGCCCTTCCTCTTGTAGCACGACATCTTGGGTGGGAAATTCTAATTCATTTGGTGATAATACTGCATTATGAAAGGCAATCAAACTTTCCCTTGTTCAGTTCAGCAGTGTGGATTCTTGGGTTAGGATCTAAAAGGCAAATCCATATTTTTTCTTTATATCAAGATACCAATATGCAATGGCTATATATTTCTTCTTTTTATATCAATGTACTTGATCTTGTTGGTTAGAAAAGAATCATCATCCTCTTCTTGGCAAGATTTCACCCAATAACTTATTCATTGATTCAGTCCTTTTAGTAATGAAATTTGCAAGTTGAGCTTTCCAAATTAGCTTTAGATGATATCATCAGTTGCTTATTTTTCAAGTAAAGTTATTGGTTTGACTGAATCTTTTTTTGCAATGCTGTTTTGAATCTAGATTATTTTTGGATATTCATTGGGAAATAAGAGCGTTCCTAGCAATCTTTTTAGTTTTAGGCCACAAGCATCGTTAAACCATGGGAAGCTAAACTCATGAAAACAAGCAAGAGATATTCACCACCTTTCCCATCTATTACCAGGGTTGTTACCACACCCCCAAAGCCTTTATAGAATGCAACTTCTACAAATAAAACTTAGATGCCATTCAAGTAAATGATTGTTACTGAAATGGTGGATCATCACGAGAAAGGCCTTTATTACAATTCCAATGAGAAATTCCATATAACCATGCAAGTAAAGGAAAATTACATGAATTACATGTAGAATCAGAAATTAAGGATTTAATTTCAAATGACATCCCTATTTTTTGGAGCCTGAATGACTTTACTCTTTAGGAAGTGCATGAGGATGAAATGGAACCTGAAATTACTTGTCTTGCTTTAGTGGATAACAGTTTGGCGGATAATAGTATCTTCATTCTTTTTGGCTTCAAAGTTTTCTTAATAATCAAGATATTCAAATCTCGGTTGATGTTTGTTCAACCCATAATTTCATCCGAGAACATCTTGTTCCGGCTTTGAAATTACCGGTATACTTCTAGGCATTTTCAAGTGATGGTTAGCAATGGTGATCCTTTTCTATACCCCGGAAGATGCCCACACTTATCAATTATGATGGAAGGTTTTGAGTTATTCAATAATTGTAATTTCTTAGAGAATGAAGGGACTGATGTGGTTCTTGAAGTTTAATGGTTGTGGCTTTTAGGTAACATGTTTACCACTTATCGATATCTCACCATGAGTTTGATTGGAACAGTAAATACATTTGTTTGCAAGGTGCTAAGACATCTCTTTCTAAAGTTATGCATTATCATTGTCTTATAAATTGCTCTCTATGTGGCCATTGTTTTCTGAATCTTTTGTTATTGGTAAAATAGAACTCGGACAGCCTTTTGGATTCCTCTATTTTGATTCCTGAAACCCAATCTTGATTAAAGGAATATGCGCATGTATTTGTAGTACCAGACTCTATTCCTCAGATTGATATTGATCATCATATCACCTTGCAACCCAATTCCAAATCAATTAATATTCCTCAAAAATCTGTTTCTAGAGAGAGAAGGTCCAGGTTTCTAGAGAGAGAAGGCGATTTTCAAAAAATATGTTTTACGCGTTTTCAGGTGTCCTATGGTGGCGGAAGGTCGCCGGCCTCCATCGGCTGGTGGTCCTTTCGATGGTCGGCGTTCAATTGCTAGTACTGTTTTTGGCTCATTCAAGTTCAGTCTCGTCTCCACCTGCTTTTGGAGACGTAAGCTCAGGAATTGTGCAAGATGGAAAATTGAAGTTTATGTCTGGTAAGCCTTTGATAATCAACGAAGGTGATCTGTTTTCTTCTAAAAAACCTATCGAAGATATTGGTAAAGGGAAAAATGTAGTGGCCGATAGCTTGATTAAGGTTTCAAATAAATCTGGACCTCTCCCAGTACCTATATTTGATTTGAAATCAAACATTGATGCTATTTCTTCGTCTGGTTCAAATAGGGGTTTGAATTTACTGGGGGATGCTAAGAATGCGGCTGAGGATTCCAAAAGGTTTGTTACTAAATTAATGGGTTATGATGGAACTGATATGAAGATGATTCATTTATTGGAAATTGATAAGAGAGATTTCAATCTTGGGAATTCTGTTGATACTTCAAAAATTGAAGATGCTCATTCTGTTCAATCGGTGGCGCTGATCTAGAGAAGGTCCGAATTTGTGAAACAAGTGATCTGGGTGAGTGCTATAAAGTTGACTGTAGGCCGGCTATTCCCAAACAACCTTCTAGCAATGTGTTGCAAAATGCTTGGAGCAAGAAGTTGAATATCAATGACATGGATTTGGATTATGGTGAATGTTTTACTGAAAATGGTTCAATAGTTAAGTTGCATTTACAAAATGAATTGGAAAACTCAAAGAAGCTTCAAAATTCGTTGTTGATCAAAGTTTTTGGTGAGAATGTTCCCTTTCATGTGATTAGTATGGAATTGAGGAGACAATGATCTCAATTTGGTAGATTTCACTTGACAATGCTTGGAATTGGATGGGTTTTATGTGTCTTTAATGAACCAGAAATATTGGAATCAGTTTTTTCTAATGGTCCTTATTATGTTAATGGACATATCATTGGATTGGATAGAAGGTCACCATCCTTTTCTCCTACCTCTTTGAAGGGACTATCGGCTCCTGTTTGGATTAGATTGCCGAACTTACCATTACAATGTTGGGATGAAATTAATATATGCAGGATTACTTCCATGGTTGGTACTCCGTATATGATTGATGGAAATATGTTTCAATGGTGGGGGAGTAGGGAATTTGCAAGAATTTGTGTTCATATCAAGTTGGATGGAAAGTTGCTTTCGGATGTTTGGGTTGAGGGAAGCTCAGGTAAATTCTTTAGAGAATCGAATATGAAAGGATAGCCAACTTCTGCTTCAATTGTGACAAGATAGGGCACTTGAAGAAAACTTGTATGAACATAGCTTTAGAGGTGAATAAGGCTTCTAATCCATTAGAAAATTCAGATAAAAATATTAGTCCAATTGGGTTGAAAAACTCAAGGGCAGCTAATGGGGTTGTATTTGATGCTGATGTAAGTAAAGCTGGATATGGGAAGAAGAGGTTTAAAAGTTCTGGTTTCAGGAATTATGGTCCCGTCCATTGAAGGAGGGTGGTGGGAAGGGGAATGAACCTATGAAGCTTGCTGGAATTGAAAAGGAACCTGTGGTTGTCAAGATGCCAAACGGAAGTGGAGAATTTGATCCAGTGCTGGGAGAAGTGTTATCTGAAGTTGCAAATCCTATTCCAGATCCAGTGCATATGCTGGCTTCGGAAATTGAAGGGGGTATGGTTTCTAATTCTTGTATTCTTCCTATTGATGATAACAAATTTAAAGTACTAAATGATATGGTTGAGGAAGGGGAGATAGTCCCAGAGAAGGTTGCTGTGACTTCTCCTAACATTTTGGTTGATAATATAAGATTGGGTGAAGGAAATTTAGAAATGAAATTCGAGGTGATGAATGTTGATTTGGGCTTCAAAGATGGTGGTTCTTCTAATATCAAGAAGAAATGTTCTAAACAACTTAAAGGTTTGGGTCCTATTAAATTGGCTCCTAGAGGTAGGAGAGTTGATGGTGAACAAAAAGACAAAGTGGGGATCTCATCCCCTCTTGGGCAATGATGTATTCTATAACTTTTTGGAACTGTAGAGGAGCTAGAAAAAAGAAAGATTCTCTATATCTTAAGGAGTTCGTGAATGATCATGGTGTATTTTTTCTTGGTTTGTTGGAAACAAAAGTATCGTTGATTGATAGAAGGGATGTCAATTTGTTAATTGGTGCTGATTGGGATTATTTCCATGTGCCATCTGAAGGATTGTTAGGTCGCATTCTTGTGGTATGGAAGTCTAGTAAGGTTACATTTTATGTTTTGGAATCTTCTCCCCAATTTGTAATTGGAGAGTTAGATGTTCTTAATATAGGAAGATGGAGGATTGCATCTATATATGAGAATAATGATGTTTACAGAAATAGGATTCTTTGGGAGAAGTTAGAATGCTGGCAACAATATTGCTCTACGTAATGATGGTATTTCCTATTCCTTTATCAAATCTTATTGGGACATGATTAAAGAAGACTACTGGAATGTTATTAATCAATGATTTCATACGGGGGACATAGTGCTATGCTTGGAAAGAGACCTTAATTGTATTGATCCCTAAGGTGAGCAATCCTATGGCGCCTTCAAATTATAGACCCATTAGCTTGTGCAATACTATTTACAAGGTGGCTGCGAAGGTTCTTTTGAACATATTGTCTTCTATTATTCCTAAATCGATTTCTAAAGAGCAAGTGGCATTTTTGAAAGGGAGATCGATTTCGGATCATATTCTGGTTGCTCAGGAAATATTCCATAAATTCAGGTTCTCTAAATCTTCCAAAGGTTTTGTTTCTTTTAAAATAGATATGGAGCAAGCTTATGATTATATGGGCTAGCTTACTTTGGTAAAAGCTTTGGAAGATTTTGGGTTTCGGTCTAAGTTTTCTAAGCTGATTTTAGAATGTGTTCCAGAGCCAAGATTTTCTTTGTTGGTAAATGGCAATCTTTCAAGTTGGATTAATGCTAGAAGTAGCTTCCATCAAGGTTGTCCTTTGTCACCTTTTTTATTTATTATTTGCTCTCAATTATTACCAAATGCTTTTAGTCAAAAAGGTGACTCAATTGGAGTTCAAGTCTGTTCAAATGGCCCAAGGATTTCTCATTTGCTTTATGCAGATGACATTATTATCTTCTCATAAGCTAAAAAAAAGTTAGTAAAGGAGATAAAAGGTATTTTGAAGGAATTTTGTGGTTGGACTGATCAAAATGTAAATGTTAATAAATCTTGCATTCTTTTTAGCAAATCTCTAAATAAGAGGAAAAAGAGAGTTAGTGAGTTTCAAATTCATTTTATGGGATTCAAATCAGTTAGTGAGTTTTATTACCTTGGAGTTAAAATAGCATTGAGGAGGCTAGTAGGAGCGAATTTCAAATTCATTATTGATAAGGCCTTGAGGATGCTGAATGTTTTGGGAGGCAAGTTCATTTCTTTAGCTGGGAAAATCACTCTTGTTAAATCGGTTCTGCTTTCTTATACTACATTCCATTGTACTCATTCTTTGATCCCAAAGGGTCTTCTTGATGATATTGATAAGTTATATAGAAGTTTTATTTGGAACAAGAGGATGGAAGATTTGGACTTCATTATGTGAATTGGAACATTATGTGTAGGCCATTGAAATGGGGAGGTCATGCTCTTCATTCTTGTTCAACTAAAGTTGGGCCTTTGGGGGCTAAACGTGCTTGGAAGTATGTATAAAATAAAGATTCCTTACTACATAAGGTTATATTTCTGAAATATGGTTCTTTGTATGAAGATGGCTCATTGAAGACTGGTTCAATTGCTTGGAAACTTATCACTGATGGAGGAAAATTTCTTAAGCCAATAGTTAGATGGAGCATTTCTAATGGTGAATCTACTGATGTCTTCAAAGATACTTGTGTTTTGGATAAAATTTTAAATAGATGGCTGTTGACCACCAGATAACGAACAAAAATCAACAAAAGAAAAGAGACATAAAATCAAAATAAAAAAAAAGTTTTCCACGTAGTCCCGAAATTCTGCAAGAAATCCCGTTACCTGTGAAAGTTCGATGGGGATGTTAAGCCCTATGAACTTAGTCCCAAACTAACCAAGAGGGGGGGTGAATTGGTATTTTAAAAACTTCGTTTTTTAAACAAAGAAATAAAGTTGCATAAACCAAATCACACAACGGAAATAATGCGGAATTTTAAACGTGCGGAAGCAAGAAAAGAAACACAGAGATTTATAGTGGTTCGGTCGACTCGACCTACGTCCACTCCTTGGAGGCACCCTCCAAGTATTGCACTACACAAAAAGTGACTCTCCTTTAGCCCCCACGGCTAGGTGGAGAAACCCTTACAAGAACCTCCTTTTTGCCACCCCGGCAAGGCAGAGAACCTCTCTCCTTTTGCTTCCTCCTGAAGCTGGCAGAGAACCAGAACCAAAAGCACAACTCCTTACCTCTACCGACCCTTCCACGGACGAGAAACTCTAGACGAAGACGACGCAAAGAGATCCTTGAAGCAACCCTTGTGAAACCCCTCACAAGCTCCCCCTCACAAGATCCTCTCTCTCTCTTCTCTCTCTCTTTCTCTCCTCAAGGTCTTCTTAGGTCAAGGCAGCAGCCAAAGGTCTCTGAAAAACGTTGAACAAGAGCTCTTTAAATAGAAGAGCTTCAAAAGAGCTCATTAATTGCAAGTTGCCGACTTTATCGTCCAGGCCGATATGGACATCGGCCTGGCCGATCAGTACAAATTAATGAAGATCGGCCAGAGCATAGCCCTGGATGCCAGAGTGGACGATTGAAAATTAGCTTGATAGTCCAGGCCGATCTCACGATCGTCCTGGCCGATCAGTTCAAATAAGACGAAAATCGTCCTGACAATAGCTCTGAATATGGTCTGGCCGATATTGATCGTCCTGAAGTAACTTAAGGTTTTTGACTAGATCGTCCTGGCCGATCCTGCGATCGTCCAGGACGATATGATCGTATCAATCATCCTTAATTACTTCCTTGATTTCCTGAACAATTATGGCATAATCTGTTAATATCGTCCAGGCCGATCCGAGGATCGTCCTGGCCGATAATTTAAAGATATGTTATACCATACTTGTCCATGGCGGCTACTTCTTTCTGTTTTGAGCTTATCGTCCTGGCCGATACACGTATCGTCCAGGCCGATCGGTTAACGTTGGCTGCCTTAATCAAGAACCCTTAATTAGACTTTCTGTTTTAAGCTGATCGTCCAGGCCGATATAAGATATCGTCCTGGACGATATGAGTAAAAACAGAATTTCTAATTCTCTCAAGTGTGTGTGTGAAGGGTTACAAAGTATCAGTCTTTTTGACTATTACAAGTGGACTCAAAAGGTAAAAATAAAAGTACAGACTGACTCAACCCTAACCCTACGCATTCCTGAACTTGACTCCTTTTTGATTGTCCGATCGTCGATTCCTGAAAAGTTAGAAGCAACAAGCTGTCCAAGAAAAGCAGTGTTTGTCAATCATCAAAACATAAGACATGAAAAAATAGATTTGCAACAATCTCCCCCTTTTTGATGATGACAAAACACAAGTAGAGAAAAAAAACATTAAAAAAAAAAAAACAAGGTTACAACATCATCTTTTCCTTACCACATCTATCCTACTCCCCCTTTTTGTCATCACAAAAAGAGAGTCCAGAAAACAGAAGAAAAAAAACAAACATCACGAAAGACTACTACAGAAAGACAAGAAACAATAACTCAAAGTACAAACTAAAAGAACGAGGGATCCTGATCATCAGATGGAGGAGGTGGAGGTGGCTGCTGAAAGTGACTGGCAAGGGTAGTAAACTGAGCAGTGAACCAGGCGATGTCCTGGTCATGCTGCTGCTGCTGCTGAGTGAGAAAACTGTCAAAACGAGCTAGGTCCTCAGCGCGGTGATGCTCGTAGCGGGCGATGTCCTCAGAGTGTTGTTGCTCTTGGGCAGCAACATATGCATCAAACCTGGTCTCCCAACGATCAAATCTTGCAATCAACTGATCTACCGGTGAATGTTGGTGAAGAGGGACAGGGTCAGGAAAGGGAGCTGGAGCGGGAGCCTCCTCCTCTCTAGCCTCCCGTGGTTCATCCGGGTGGAGACGAGTACTGTGCAGGGTGCTGAAGGAATTGTTTGAGTAGAAGAGAGTTGGTAAATCTGGTGGATTGGGATATTGAATTTGGTATTTGGTTTCTAGAACATAGGCTATGATATGTCCTAAGGCTAGATTTGGCTTTCTTCTGTGGCCTGGGTTGCGAATTGTTGTGAGGTGATCAATGTAACGAAAAAATAGATCTGCAGTGTTAAACTCCCTATGTGCTATGATGTAGAAGGTAGTGAGGGAAAGTAGAGGGGTAATGTGGACACGGTCGCCGGCTTTTGGAATGACAGATGTGCGAAGGACATGTTGGATTGTCCTAGCATCTCTGACTAAAGAGCTAGTCTCTCCAACATGGTAACGGGCATTGGTCTGGCGAAGAAAGTGGTTTGCCGTGGACCAGTCAAAATCAGGGTCAGAGGCAATAAGGTGCAGCTTATCTCCGGTGGTGGATAGCTGTAAAAGTTCAACACAGTCCTGATATGTGATTTCGACAGGGCGTCGATTCACATAGGAGGACAGGGCTGTGAAGGTAGAGTTTATGCGGAGGTTTGCAAAGAATTCTAACAGGAACTCAGAATTGAAAGGAAAAACAAGTGATAGAATGAAACAAAAAGAAGTGTGTGCGAAGAGATCCATTACCGGGTAGGAAATGTGGGTCGGATTGATAATTCTGGAGACCGTAATTCCACAATCCTTATAGCGATGATAAGCAGCTTCATCTTCTGCTTCACGGAACCGAGGGTCAACCCTTGCCCTCGAGGAACTTCCAGAGGTCTGACGGACGCGCTTCCCACCAGCCATATGAGAGAACTTTAAGCAGAAAATCAAAGGAGAAAGGATAAGGTGTGAGAAAACATGGCTGGATCGGCCTGAATTTAAAGAAACATTCATATCGTCCTGGCCGATCGCAGAATCGTCCAGGCCGATATGTGTCAATAATTACGTACAGGCCGATTGGTCAAAAAGGCGGTCCAATCGTCCGGGCCGATCAGATATCGGCCAGGCCGATTAGACACAGGCTATCGGCCCGAGGAGTCAGTCCGGACGACCGTTGAAAAAGCAGATCGTCCGGGCCGATTAGGTGTATCGTCCAGGACGATGCACAATAATTGATCGTACCGGCCGAAGTTAAAACGTTTTAAATGCTTGCCACGTGTATCGTCCGGGACGAACAGTGGATCGGCCCGGCCGATGGTCCAATAATGGATCGTCCGGGGCCGAATTTAAAGATCAAAACGTACTGACACGTGGATCGTCCGGGACGGTCCAGTGTATCGGCCAGGACGATGCACATAGAATGCATCGGCCAGACAAATATACTATCGGCCAGGACTATTATCATGAGTTTTGATCAAATCGTCCAGGACGATAATGTATCGTCCAGGACGATGATTTTCATTAAGCACAGAAAAGGTCAGCAGATGGATTTTGGAAAGAATTTGTCCTATCGGCCAGGACGATATAAATATCGGCCAGGCCGATCTGACTAGAAATTGAAATCAAGAAAGGAATGGTGATGATCAAGACCCTCAAAAATAAAACAAAAGAAAAGACAGTCAAAGACACAAAAATAAAACAAACATCGAATATTTTTGGATTTTAATTTTTCTATTTTTTTTTGTTTTATGAAGGCATCATATGAGAATTCTTTTCATGAATTTAAACATTTAAGGTTTTTAGGAGATCAAGAGGTTTAACAAAATCTAATTAGAAGAAGATTGAAAAACTGATTCTATTAACCCTAGATCGGACATTCTTCAGGGTACAAAAATCTTTTAAAAACAACAGAGTCCTAACATGGAATAACACAAGAGGTTTTAAGAAGATCCAATCAAGACTTGTTAACAACTAAAGAATCTTATAAATAATAAACCAAAATAGTTTTTCTCAATCATGGAATTTGAAATCAAATCTTTGAACGTATCACCTAATCAATGAGTTTTCTAAGTTTTAAGAGTTTTATCAAAGAGATGATAGCTTGCAATTAGTGGGCTAATTTTATGCCTCTTTTCACTTTTATTGGCTCTTTGAGCATCTTTTGATTTTTGATACACTTTTGTGTATTTTTCTTTTCAATTTGGCTTCATTGGCCTCTTTCCTTTTTATCTTTTGCAAGCTAATAACTCTTTTAATATACCCTTAAGGAAAATACTTAGTTGTGAGTATATCCTCCAAATATTAGAGAATAGGGGCTCTCTCTCTAACATAGGGAAGAACAATCCACAACACAAAATCAAGATCACGTGATGACAGCAATGGTAAGATTTCAAAAGCTTGAATGATATCGAAGAATTTTGACTATTATGCATAAGATGACTTAATGTAGCAAGATTAGAAGGATATCTTAAAAAGCCATTGGTTAAACTGAGTTTAGACTTTTTGTTTTATAAAAGAAAAATCATGCCACTAAACAAAGTCAGAAGAGGAAAAACATCACCAGTTTACTCTCTTTAACCAATTTAGAAAAGCTAAACCCTATCAAAAAAGAAAAAAAACTCTAATATTTAAAAGCTTGAGAAGTTTTATCATATGGAAGCCCAAAAAATAAATAAAGACCAAAATGAAAAAACAAAAACAAACAATAAGCAAACTAAAAGACAACAAAAAATAAACACAAAAACTAAAAATAAAAGTCACACAAAAACTAAAGATATCAAGCAAGTGATAAAACAACAGATTTTAGCAATTGAGCTGTAAGCCTCCTTATGTTCAGTTATCCTATGCTCCCACGAGGTCTTTGGTGAGAGCACTCCTGCAAAATTTCAACAACAGTTAGTTTTAGGAACCCAAACAGATTTGGGCTCCTTCTTAGGAAATGTAGAGTGCAATGCAGATGTGGTATGTATTGAATCATGCATCTTAGGTCTCCATACCCAATGTGTACTGCGGTGAACTGTGCAAGTGTGTGAGATGTGTCCTAACATGCCACAAGAAAAACATTGAATTCCAGGAAAAGGTTTTCTTAAATGGTTTGAGTAAAAATGCCTCTTCCTAGGTTCTGGCCTTTGATTAAACATTGGTGTCATCCTAGCTTTCTTACATGTTTCCAAATTATTTTGAATTCTCAAGTTAGTTCTCTTTAATGCATCATTCTCAATCCTCAGATTTTTCTCAATCTCTTTAGATTTCTTAAGATTATCATTAAGTGAGGTGTGTGAAGCTTTTAATGCATTACTTTTATCAATTAATTCCAAATGCGTCTTGTTTAATTCATCAAATTCATCGAGTAGAGCCATGTGATTTGAATCAATCGTTGCATGATCTTTGAGAAAAACTTCATGCTCTTTTTGTAGATTTGAATGTTCTAATTTTAGGCTAGAATGAGTTTTCTTAAGTTTTTTGTATGATGTATGGATTTTTTCACATATTTCAAACAATTCATCATATGTTGGTTTACATACCTCTTCTTGATCAATTTGATCTTTTCCCATGAAACACAAGTTTGTAGTTTCTTCCTCTGGTTCAGTCTCAGAAGAATCAGTGCCAGATTCTGCCCAGAAGCTTCTTTGGATTTTCTTCTTGTCCTTCCTAGACTTTGCTTTCTCATCACCTTTTTCCTTTTCTTTGCTTGAATGATCTTGAAGTGTAGGACAATCGGCTCTTACATGTCCAGGTTTCCTGCATTCAAAACAAACAACATCAGAAGATCCTTTAATATGTTTATGATCCTTACCTTTTCTCCAACTTTGATGATGCTTTTGTTTCTTCCTTAGAAAGCTTTTGAATTGCCTTGTGATGAAGGCAACTCCATCGCTTTCAGACCCAGAAGATTCAGAATCCGATTTGTGTGCCTTCAATGCAATTGTTTTCTCCTTTTTCTTTTCACCTGTATCAAGATTTCTTTGATTCACCCCTTGCTCGTAAGCAATGAGTGAGCCAAGCAAGTTGTCAATAGAATAGGTGTTTAAATCTTTAGATTCAGTAATTGCAGTAATTTTTGCATCATAGGTTGAAGGCAAGCATCTCAAAATCTTGTTAACTTTTTCATAGTTCGAAAGCTCTTTTCCTAGTGCATGTAATGAGGTAGCAATCTGAGTAAACCTAGTGTACATGTCAGAAATCGATTCATGAGGTTTCATACGAAAAAGTTCGTAGTCATGCAAGAGAATGTTTAAACGGGATTGTTTGACTTCATTAGTGCCTTCATAAGTAATGCACAATTTATCCCAAATTTCTTTACCAGTTTTGCAAGTTGAAACACGCATGTAATCCTCAGATTTTAATGCACAGAAAAAACAATTCAAACATTTAGCATTTAGTTGAGCTAAATCTCGTTCATCAAAAGTCCATTCGGTAAAAGCAACTTCCGTTTTAAAACCGTTAATTTCACGAGAAGGTGGAGAATACCCTTCTTGTATAAGCATCCACATGCGATAATCAGTAGATTGTAAAAAAGTTGACATGCGAGTTTTCCAGAAATCAAAAGGTAGGTTATCGAACAGAGGAGGTCGGGTAATAGAATACCCTTCCGTAGTGTTGCGATTCCCAAAGTTAGACATGGATCAAATTCAAAAAGTTTTTAAACTTTAATTTTCGAATCAAGCTCTGATACCACTTGAAAGTTCGATGGGGATGTTAAGCCCTATGAACTTAGTCCCAAACTAACCAAGAGGGGGGGTGAATTGGTATTTTAAAAACTTCGTTTTTTAAACAAAGAAATAAAGTTGCATAAACCAAATCACACAACGGAAATAATGCGGAATTTTAAACGTGCGGAAGCAAGAAAAGAAACACAGAGATTTATAGTGGTTCGGTCGACTCGACCTACGTCCACTCCTTGGAGGCACCCTCCAAGTATTGCACTACACAAAAAGTGACTCTCCTTTAGCCCCCACGGCTAGGTGGAGAAACCCTTACAAGAACCTCCTTTTTGCCACCCCGGCAAGGCAGAGAACCTCTCTCCTTTTGCTTCCTCCTGAAGCTGGCAGAGAACCAGAACCAAAAGCACAACTCCTTACCTCTACCGACCCTTCCACGGACGAGAAACTCTAGACGAAGACGACGCAAAGAGATCCTTGAAGCAACCCTTGTGAAACCCCTCACAAGCTCCCCCTCACAAGATCCTCTCTCTCTCTTCTCTCTCTCTTTCTCTCCTCAAGGTCTTCTTAGGTCAAGGCAGCAGCCAAAGGTCTCTGAAAAACGTTGAACAAGAGCTCTTTAAATAGAAGAGCTTCAAAAGAGCTCATTAATTGCAAGTTGCCGACTTTATCGTCCAGGCCGATATGGACATCGGCCTGGCCGATCAGTACAAATTAATGAAGATCGGCCAGAGCATAGCCCTGGATGCCAGAGTGGACGATTGAAAATTAGCTTGATAGTCCAGGCCGATCTCACGATCGTCCTGGCCGATCAGTTCAAATAAGACGAAAATCGTCCTGACAATAGCTCTGAATATGGTCTGGCCGATATTGATCGTCCTGAAGTAACTTAAGGTTTTTGACTAGATCGTCCTGGCCGATCCTGCGATCGTCCAGGACGATATGATCGTATCAATCATCCTTAATTACTTCCTTGATTTCCTGAACAATTATGGCATAATCTGTTAATATCGTCCAGGCCGATCCGAGGATCGTCCTGGCCGATAATTTAAAGATATGTTATACCATACTTGTCCATGGCGGCTACTTCTTTCTGTTTTGAGCTTATCGTCCTGGCCGATACACGTATCGTCCAGGCCGATCGGTTAACGTTGGCTGCCTTAATCAAGAACCCTTAATTAGACTTTCTGTTTTAAGCTGATCGTCCAGGCCGATATAAGATATCGTCCTGGACGATATGAGTAAAAACAGAATTTCTAATTCTCTCAAGTGTGTGTGTGAAGGGTTACAAAGTATCAGTCTTTTTGACTATTACAAGTGGACTCAAAAGGTAAAAATAAAAGTACAGACTGACTCAACCCTAACCCTACGCATTCCTGAACTTGACTCCTTTTTGATTGTCCGATCGTCGATTCCTGAAAAGTTAGAAGCAACAAGCTGTCCAAGAAAAGCAGTGTTTGTCAATCATCAAAACATAAGACATGAAAAAATAGATTTGCAACAACCTGACTGTTCGGCGCCGTTAGCATCGCTTCTCCGCAATTCCTGCAGAACTTCCGTTGGAGCGTACCATTTTTGTGTCGTTAAATACCGAACGAAGCCAAGGCTTCGACGGCTGCTCTCCATGCTCGACTCCACACGCAGAAACCCCTGCTCCCGAACTCCTCTCCTACGAGCTTCTGCCGGGTTCCCATTCGCAAATCCCGACCCCTCTCCGTCGATCGAGCTCCCGTCACTGCTACGATCCCAAACCTCCGACCCCATCCCGATCTCTCATCCTCCCGTCCAGAGAGAGAGAGAGAAAGAGAGAAAGAGAGAGGAGGAGAGAACCCTTACCTTGCCTTCTTCCTCCCCCTTGGCCGAATCCCTCTGCCCGACCTCTCTTCCGACCCCTTCCTCCAGACCGACGCCGACTTCACCCCTTCGAGGACATTCCTTCTTGTTGAATCGGAGGAGGCGACGGGAGCTGCTGTCTGTGAAGGTAACTCTCTCCCTCACGCGCGTTTATTCGGCCAGATCTAGTGAACCCGACGGGATTCAGCTCAAATCATTTCATAGATGGGTTTAGATATAATTAAGTATAATTATTTATAATTAATTATTATAAATAATGATTAATTATTAATAATTATTAATAATTATATTTAATCAAATTATTTATTAACTATTATTAACCATGCCTAATTGTTATTGATTATATTTAATAATTATTTAATTATAACTATGATTAATTAGTTAATTATAATTAATTAGTAATTTGTTACTAATTATTAACTATAATCATTTGATTAATTATAATTAATTTCGGTTAATTATAATTAATTGTTAATTGATTATGGTTATAATTAATCTACTAATTATAATTAGTTAATAATTAATAATTAATTACAAATTATAATTGTTTAATTATTTTTATAATTAAAAAATAAATAAATAATTCCCCCCACTCTCTTTCCTCGATGTCCGTGTCGGACCGGCAAACCACCTAAGCACGCCTTTATTGGCCGTGGTAGGAGGGAACCCGGTGCGACACCTACGACGAGGTAAACGAGTGACCTCTCGATCCACGTGTCAACCACGACAACCCCGCGGAGGTATGAATCTTTCTAAACTCAAAACCCTACTTCAATGTTTGTGGCAAACCGGAGAACCGCCCCATGCACGCCTTTATTGCGCGTGGTGGGATGGGACCCCGATGCGACACGTACGGCGAAGCAGGGTCGCTTATTAAGTACCCCCGGGCGGGGGGAAATCAAAATTGCTTTTTCAAAAATATTTTTTATAAAACCCCATGCACGCCTTTATTGCGCGTGGTGGGAGAAAACAAAAATTACAACCGCCACGGTGTCTCACCAACACCAACCGTGCACGTCTTTATTGACGTGGCGGGTAGGCGGCCTCTTGGTTTTTTCCCCTAAACGGGGGAGACGCCGGGAGGCTGCCGAAATTTTTTCTGAAATACAGACAAGGACTTGGAACCATTTGGGACTTGTGGACTTGTTTCAATCTACTTAAAATGAACTTGAACAATATAAAAGAAATTGATTGAATTCAAAGAGCACATAACTTAGACTCTCATTTGAATTTCAACAAGGGCTTGACCTATAAGAACTTGAACTCAAATCAGAAGAACAATAGAAGACTTGAGTTAGACTCAAATTGAACTGTACTTGAACTTGAAAAGAACAATAACACGAACTCAAATTGGAGCTCAAATACAATGAGCTTGGTACAAGAAGTCTTAATTTGGATTTGGACAATTCATACTCAAATTCAAAAGACTCGGACCGTAGAAGACATAGAACTTGTACTCGAACAACAACAGAGGACCTATGAACATGATCTTGAACTCAAACTTGTGGTCATTGAACTTGAACAAGACATGGACCCAAAGTGAACTTATTTGAACTCAGATGAACTTAGTTTGAACTAAGTGAGGAGAACTTGAACTGAACAAATACTACAAAGGACTTGGATTTAACTTTCATATTGGCTTGAATTTGAATGGACATGATTTGCTCATGAGTAAATATGACACTTCCAAAAAATATACATAAGCCATGGATAATGATGAAGAATTTTACTTCCTGAAGAATAATCAAAATGTCAATATCTTTACAATCAAAATACAAGTGCTGGTTAAGAAACATGAGCCATTCCAAATCTCACGCATACAAATTCTTGGTGGGGTTAGGGAGGATTCCTACATCTCATTAACCATCAATTATGAGCAGATAAGAATGATGTACAAGATATTGCAATAATTCTTCAGTCGAAACTAATGATGGAGGTATTGATTGCAAGCAAAGGATAATGAATCAAAGTGACTTAAACTTTTGAATCAAATTGACATTCAAGCAAAAGTTTGTAAATAATGAAGATTGAAAGGGGTATGTGGTTGACTGAAGGAAAATATCAACGGTACAAGTTCATCACACGAATAGCAAGTTATTTTCAAGGAGACACAAATCCAGTGCAATAACCCAATATTTAAGGGATCACATCAAATGAAAATACAAATGTTTGTGAGTAGTATAATGATTTGCAATACATACAATTTCTCTACGAATCAAATGTATGTATAATATCCACCCATGGGTAGATACAAAAAGACCACAGTAAATGCAGTATCCTGTAGTCAACTTCAGTCTAAGAATGAATACATCTGCTTACAATAGTGGTGGATGCTACGACACCCCAAAAATCAATCACCGTTCAATGGCCAGCAAATACGACTGTCCAATTTGCTGCAAGGAAGAGCAAATGATATGTAGTAAATTCAGATACCTATGAGCAGTCATAGGAAACCCGTCATACACGTAACACGTCATCTACAAGAAGAATGAAAGAGAACTATAGTAGATAGCAACATCTACTGGCGGAGGCAGGAGATTAGTTAGTGCACTATGACCCGCCTACAAAAATCAACAAATAGTGCACGACAGTCTACCTGTACGAAGCAGTGAACAATTCTATCCAGAAGCTGCTACGCCACCGGATCTGCAACATTCGTACGAGCAGACAGAAGGCGTCCACAACTATTTCAAAGTACCCTTGCACGTGCACTATAAATTGTATACACATAGGTACACTAAAAGGGGTAAAAACAATTATAAAACCCGCATGGGCCCCGGCGAGCATGTTATTGGTACACACGTGACGTCTAGGGATGCTGCGCGGGTTGATAAGTGAATTCATATTCGAACCCGATCCTTTTATACGGATAAATAGAAGTCGATAGGGTTCGAACCATTGAACAAATATAAGATTGCGGCGACCGGTATATTTGTCTTAATACATTCATATTAGGCCTTTAAGGCCTATAACAATGAGAATTCACTATCAAGGGCATGAAGCCTACGAAACCCGATCCTCTGTCGACAGCCCGACAAAGTGACAAGATTCAATCCATAAAGAAAAATGACCCCAAACACCCCGATGATGGCCGCATTGATTGGTTATCTCAATCGGAGGGGTTCACAAATACTTTCAAATTCCATCCAAATGCCCGAAAATCTAAACTCCACAAAGTCCAAATCCAAAAATCCCAGAAAACTCCAAAAAATCCCAAAATTTCAAAAAAAATTCCAAAATCCCAAAAATATTTAAAATTTAAATAAATCCATCAACGCACTTAAAGCAATATCCATCCGCCCTCCGCAATAGTTTGCCGAGGCGGACAAATTGAAATAAACTCTAGCTCACAAAGAGCCAAATGCCTAGTCGAAAATATCACTAGGATCCATTCTCAAACAATCTCTTGCCAGTAAGGACATGGTACGTGTCCTCTAACCGGCAGTTTCGCCGTCAAATGGCACTGCAGGTAAACGGTTATGACCCGGGGTCCTCTGAACCGAGTGGTTTTGCCGCCAAATGGCACCACAGATAGCGGTTATGGCCAGAGCCAATACGCTCCTTAATGGCGTTAAATCCTTGAGATATGAATCAATAGGATATGATCGATAGGGCACAAAGCTCTATGTTAGCTAAGGTGGATTCAAATTTGTCCCCTTAGACAAACATTCAACCCCGGTCTACAAGGCCCCCTTGGACGAAGCAACCCATGGCTGCTGACAAGGATCCTTCTGTCAGGTTGGGTCGACTACCTCCTCTGACTAAGTAGACCAGGGACCACAATGGCCCGGGACGACAGAACCATGGGATCTTGATCGGGTCTATCATCCATTCCCCCACCATCCGCTTTAAATGCACGATGGTGAAATTTCTATTTTAAATATCAAACTTTACAAACATTTGCAAATACCCAAATCCAAATCCAAATCCAGTTTTCCAATCTCAAACCCTATGCTGCTACTATATGACAGATAACATGTATTCTCTATATGTATCTGATTGACGACTAGCCTTAATCGAAAGTTCTCTCATGTGATCGGGAGAGGTAATTAACTATAGAGGCTTGCGCCTATAGGAAACCAGAACTCAGATCATAAAGTCCTCGCAAAATGAGGGCGAAATTTCTGGGTAGTGTCTTATCTACAAACCCATCTGCCTTCCAAAATTTACCCCGGAACTTATCAGTTAAAACTCCCTCGCCGAATAAAAAGAAAGAAAAGCGAGTGGGGAGGCCGGGGCCGAATTTTTGGAGCCCACAATGGCCGACGTTTGTTTTTTTTTGATAAGAATGCAATTGCATTAAAAGGTTAAAAAAAAAAGGAAGAAACAAGAAAATCAAAAAGGTCCTAAAGCATTGCATTCCTCCTTCAAGCAAGATAAGAATGAGGGAGGAATGTCTTTGTCCCAAATATCTACCCAGGTGAAAGAATTAAAGATATCCAAATTAGCACAAATATCTGCTAATTTGTTACAGTTTCTACTACAATAAGAAAAAAGAACTTGGTTGAAATCATTAAGAAAAAGCTAACCTTTCCTCTGTTAAGCCTTTGTTCTTCCTTTTCTTCCATCCAGTTTGGAGAGCTTTGATGATATTAGAATTATCACCTTCAATCATTACTCCTTGATATTCAAACATCCAATCTTTTACAATGTTCTTAAGGACGAAGATAGCCAATAATTCCAGTTGAGCAATATCCCAATGCACCAAATCAGCTCCAAAGGCAAGTAAAAACCGTCCTTTTTCATCTCTGACAACGCCGCCAATTCCAGCCATATTGTTGCATTTGAGTGCCGCATCTACATTAATTTTAATCCAACCGGGTGGAGGAGGATGCCAAGAATTAGACAGCATCAGCTGGTTAGCATCCCAGTTGTCCGATTGAGATTTAATGAATTTGCTCACCGAAGTAAGGGAGATAGAATTTGAAGCTATAAACATATCTGAGTCTTCCACTCCTTCATGAATTAATTTACATCTACTTTTCCAAACTAGAAAAATAGTTGTACAATAAAGATTTGCTGAAAAAGAATTTATCTTTGCATACCTCTCGAGTTGCTCCAAACATGATTTGAAGTTAGTAAATAAAGGTACCTGAAACCCCCAAGTATTAAGCATATTAATCACCTTAATAATTTTAGAGCAGCTACCAGCAATATGCCATTTGTTTTCTTCTTCTTGACAACCTCTCGGGCAATAAGAATAATCACGTAATTTCCTTTTCATTAGGAATTCATTTGTAGGCAACGCTTCATTATAAAGCCTCCACCAAAAGAGTTCAATTCTAGGATTCAGATTTAAATGTTTCATCCATTTCCACAGATTGTCTTCAGATTTGTGATCTAATAAAGCTTCGGATGATAGAGTAGCGATTGATTTCCCTGAATTTTTTTTAATAAGTTCCAAATGGTCGCTGCAGTATTCAGTTTTTATAGGAATTTTTCTGATAAGTTCCACTAGAGGTTCTCCAAAGAAAGTTTTCAGGAGATTTAAATCCCATCTACCATCCACAATAAGAGTGCATAAGCTGTAATTGGACGGTTCTAACATATTAATAAATGTAGGCCATTTAGAAAATTTTTTGTCAAGAACCCAAGTATCGAACATCCAGTTGATAGAATGTCCATTTGAAATATTCCATCTCACAATGTTTTTAAGAGATTCAGCTCCTGTTTTGATGATCTTCCACGTATTTGAATTTGAATTCTTCACCGGGTTATTCCAAATATTCATACCATATTTGCTTCTAAGGATTTTGTAAAGCATAGAGTCCTTTTTCATGAGGAAATCCCAAGCAAATTTCGCACGGAGAGGTCCTACCTTAGATACTGCTGAATAAAGTCCACGGCCTCCTTCATTTTTAGGCTTGCAAAGCAGCTCCCAAGAAGCATAGTGCATTCCAGTATTACCATTGCTCTTGTCCCATAAGAATCCTTTACACATCTTGTCAAATTCTTTGAGAATGCTTTTATGAACCAATGTGAGAGATGATAAGAACATTGGAATGGCTAAGAATGCAGATTTTACCAAAATTAATTTTCCTTCCAAAGACAAACAATGCTTTCCCCAAGTGTTTAATTTGTTGGCCGCAGATTCCAAAAGGATTTGAAAATCAGATTTTTTCAATCTTCTAACTGTTAACTTTACTCCAAGATATATTATCTCGTTAACAGTTTTAAAATTGAGAATTCTGCCAATTTTCTTCTTCATCCCAATCTTAGTATGTTTACCAAAAATAACCATGGATTTGGATTGGTTTACTTTTTGACCCGTCCACTTGCAATATAGAGAAATAATGTTCTTCATTTCCTTAATAATTTTCACATTGGCTTCCGAAAAGATTAAAACATCATCGGCATAAAGTAAGTGTGAAATTTTTGGTTCTTTAGTAGCCATGGAAATACCAAAATAGTTCTTCTTTTGGTTTAAAGCATCCGACAAGATTTGAGAACATAGAATAAATAAATATGGGGACAAGGGACATCCTTGTCTAAATCCACATTCACCATTAATCCAATCCGATTTCTTTCCATTAATAAGAATGCAATATTTAGGATCACTAATGCATTGCATTAAAAGTTCAGTAAATTTGATAGGAAACTTGAAATTGGTGAGAACTTGCCTTAATGAGAACTTGCCTTAATTGAGAGATTGGAGCTTTTAGCTATTCAATCTCTCAAGGAAGTTATCAAAGATTGGATGTTCAATTATAAGGGGATTCTCATTGAAGGTGACAGTGCTAACATTATTAAATTTCTTCAAGCTGCAATTATGAATGGTGGTCAAGGAATGGAAGATCTTACTTTTATCATAGATTTCAATCATGTGATTTTTAGATAGGGAATGTAATAAGTTAGGGGATTTATGTGCTAACTATGCTTTTTTTAGTTCTTTTATTTTGGAAGACATTAGTATGGAAAATGTTCCTCCTTATTTTATTTCTCTGTTAAAGGAGGAATCTAATGTTATTAGTTTGTAGTTTGTACTTTCTTTTTTTTTAGTGATTAATGCAATTGGTTACATTTTCTTCAAAAAAAAAAAAAGAAAAAAGCTATCCACGCTCCTAAAAGTCTGAAATTGAAGATCTGGTACAGGACATGCTGAATTCCAGAATCATACGTGCTATTCGCGTTCCTTCTCACCAATCTTAGTTAAAGAGAATGATGACATATGATGCTTTTGTGTTGATTACTGAACTTTAAATTAGCTTACAGTGACAAACTGATTCCCATTCCAACAATAGATGATGCTTTGATGAGCTTTTATTCAATGCTTGATTTGCAAGCTGGTTATCTTCAAATACAAACGGCTTAAGGAAACAATCCTAAGTCAGTTTTCAGAATGCATGAAGGCAGATATTTTGGTTGTCATTTGTGTTGTCAAAGGCATTAGCAATTTTCCAAGAAACTATGAATAATATTTTCAAGCTTTTTCTGCGCCATTATGTTTTGCCATTTTTCAATGACATTCTTATTTATAGTGTGTTATAAATTTGCAGATTATTTTGAAATGTCTATGCATGTTAAGTTCTTTAATAAAATGAGAAAATATGTTCTTGCAAGTTCTAAGATTAAGTATTTGGGACTCATTGTTACTCAATAAGATATTGGCTCTGATCCATGGTTTTAAAAATCAGACCGGTTCGACTGGTTCAACCGGTTCAACTGTAAACCGGTCCGGTGGCTGGTCTAGTTCCCTGAAGAAATAGTTTGGAGATTGGATTGGAAAAAAATCGGGTAATTAACTGATTGAACCGGACAACTACCGAACTGGTCGATTTTAAAAGAATTGCCCGGTTCTTAGTTTCGTAAATCTTAGCCGCCCATGTAAGATCGAACGCCGTAAATTAGCTAGGGAAATGTAATAACTTAAACGACTGCCCGAATATACAAAACATGGAAACAGTTCGTCTAAATTCTCTTCCAGAATGCGATCAGGCAGCTTCTTTCCAGGCTATCCATCCCTTGCATTTTGAAAGGCTGCCGCTCATCGAAGGCTTGAATTTGGATTTCTTCCAAGAGTTGTAGAAGGTACACGATTGTGAAACTTCCTTTCTCGGCTTCTCCGCCCATATTTTTTTCTCTGTTAATAGTTTGTTTTCAACTAATGCTTAGAACATGTATCGACGAATGCTTAGAACATATATAGATTATGTAAAATATTGCACAAAATCACCATGCATATATGTAGTGAATGATTCAACTAAATCTATAGGTTTTCTAAGTTGATATTTGTGGCTATTTGAAAGAACTCATGGTGGTAGATATACTGTTAGATGAGTTATATGAAAGTTTTACCATTTATCCATACGTAGCATTAATTCTTAACTCAATGCACGATCTCCTAATAAACATTGTGAGAAATAACATAAATTTTGGAGAAGCATGTAGCCAATTTGGTGAATCTTTTATCATTTCTTTGAATATGAAATGCTAAATGAATGGAAAAATCCATAATAATATACCCCGATAATGAATGTGGAATTGTTATGATTTGCAAAAATCCCCATTTTGTTTATTTCCATTAATAATTTGGCATGCTATGCTTTGTGGATTGGTATGCTATAATTTGGCATCTTTACCAAAATTTCTAAATGCACTAGTAGAATTGGTATTCTGATAGGCTAGTCCAGGATGGACTGGCCTGGCTGGCCCAACACTTGGGTTTGCGCCTTTTTTACACCTGGTGTAAGCCTGCTGTTTTTCCCCCTAGTGGGTTTCGCTCCCTCCTGTGGGGCCCATGGCTTAAGTAGAGAGAGAAAGAGAGAGAGAGAGAGAGAGGGTGAGGGATTAGGAGGAAAAATTTGAATTAGGAGGGTTGTTTAGTCTTTTTGTGTATTTTATATAGGGGGTTGGAAATAGGGTTAGGGTTATCTTGATTATTGCTTAAGTTTTGTATCCTGGGTGTTCTTGGGCTCTAGCGGCATCTAGAGAATCGCAAAAGAAAGATCCTCCTCTCGAATAAAGGATCAATTGTTTATTGTCATTTTCTTTCTCTTTCCATTAATTCATATAATATAATTTTTATTTTTTCTGAGTTTGATTGGAGATTTGTGGTGAAATCTTGTTGAAATTTAGATTGTTATGATATTTGCTTAAGATCTACAAGGGTTTCCTATCAAATTGGTATTAGAGTCACTTTTCGGGCTATTTTTTGGCATTTTCCTGCAACCATTTTCTCTTCCGAACAATAGTTTTTTGGGATGAAATCGAAATTTTTGAGTCTAACAAAGATCCGGGTATTTATGGCGGCCAAGAAGGTGGATGCTTTGGAAGAATGTTTGGAGGGGAGATGAACCAAATTAAAACAATGTTGGAGAATATAATTTCTTCCATGGAAAAGCTATTCTCGGACCTATGAGACATGGTGAAGAAGATGTTAGATCTCCACAGCCAAATGGCGGCATCGGAGGTGAGAGGACCGGAGGGGAAAAATTCATAGGGATGAAAATGATGTGGAGATCATAGAGGGAGAAGGGAGAAGACCCCATCTGGAACCGTTCCAGAGGGAGAAGAGGGGTGGAAGATATGGGGAGAGCGTGGATATGTGGGGTATGAGCAAAGGGGTATTGATTGGGAAAGAAAAGAGTGGGATTACAATGGGAGAGGTACTAATTTTGAAGGAAGGAGGGGTGAATTAGAAGAAAGGTTTGGCTGTGAACGTGGAAGGGAGGAAGGGGGTACCATCCACTTGGGGAAGGGGAAGTTGTTGAGGAATTAAAAAATGGAGGGGATCTAAAGGTCAAGCAGTTGAAGATGCCCATCTTTGAGGGGGAGAATGCACATGGGTGGATTTACATGATAGTGAGATATTTTGCCGTCAATGGGTTGATGGAGGAGGAGAAATTGATGGTAGCTGGCCTATATTTGGAAGGGAAGACATTGGCTTAGTACTAGTGGGGAGACATGAGGCGGCCCATATAGAGTTGGAGAGAGTTAAAGAGTGCTTTATGAACGTTTCCAAACCAATAGGGGATGAGACTTCGATGAGTAGTTATTTTCCCTAGTACAGGAAGGTTCAGTGGCAGAATACTATGAGAGATTTGAGTACCTGGCGAGTCGATTGGATCGGACGTCTAAGACTATTCTTGAGGAGAATTTCATGAAGGGGCTCAATTCGGAGATCCGAGCGGTAGTGATAGTCATAAGGCGTCGAGACATGGGAGAGACAATGGAGCTAGCTTAGCCGGTAGAGGATTAGAAGTACCAGGAGAGGGGAGCCAGATGCGTTAGATCAGGTGGTTCATACAGGATGACCACCACTTACTTAGCACCCAAGGGGTCCAAAACCGAGCAACATTCGTGAGATTCCGAGGGAGAAGCCTGTAGGAGGAGGAAGTGGAGAAAATTTCAAAAAGCTGACTAAGATGGAGGTGCAGGAAAAGAGGGTAAAGGGATTATGCTTCCAATTTGATGAGAAGTATACTTCGGGGCATAGGTACAAAGACTAAATTTTTCGGGTTCTCACCGTTTGAGATGACGAGGAAGTTGAGGAGGGAGGTGGGAGTGAGACCGGGGCAGAGTAAGAGGAAAAATTGCATCTAGATGTGGTAGATGTCTCCTTGAACTTAGTGGTAGGATTTACTCTTTTAGCCGCACCATGAAGGTGAAGGGGGAAATAGCAGATTGAGTGGTGGTAGTGTTGATCGAGAGGGGGCTACTCACAATTTCATCTTCAACTATGTCGTAGACCAATTGGGGGTGACATTAGTGGATACAGGGAGCTATGGAGCTATGTTAGGCACGGGGAAGGTGGAGATGTGTAAGGGCATCTATAGGGGAGTAATGTTGACTATACAAGGGATTCATGTGAGGGAGGATTTTCTCCCATTGGAGTTAGACAATATTGATGTCATCCTGAGGGTGAAGTGGTTGCAGACTTTAGAGAATACCAAGGTTAACTAGGGGCACTGATTATGGAGCTGATAGTGGAGGGGAGAAGAGTAGTGATCAGGGGAGATACAATGTTATCTAAAGCTATGACATCCCTTAAAACCATGGTGAGGTGCATATAGGAGGTAGGGGGAGGATTCCTGGTGAAGCTACAGAGATTAGAGGGGATCAGATTAGAGGAGGATGGAGACATTCCACCTTTAGTACAGCTGCTGTTACAACAATTCAATGTGATCTTTCAGCCACGTTAAGGTTTGCCACCACTATGGGAGTAAGAACATGCCATCACTCTGAGGGAGAGGGTCTCACCCATCAGTGTCAGGCCATACCATTACCCTCAATTTCAGAAGGATGAAATTGAGAAATTGATCAGAGAAATACTGAAGGCAGGGATTATCCGGCCTAGTGTTGTGGGCTCCGAAAATTCAGCCCCGGCCTCCCCACCGCGCTGATTTGATGATTTTTTTTTTGGCGAGGAAGTTTTAACGGAATTAGTTCCGGGGTAAATTTTGGAAGGCAGATGGGTTTGTAGATAAGACACTACCCAGAGATTTCGCCCTCATTTTGCGAGGACTTTATGATCTGAGTTTTGATTTCCTATAGGCGCAAGCCCCTACAGTTAATTACCCCTCCCGATCACGAGAGAGAACTTTCGATTAAGGCTAGTCGTCAATCAAATACGTATTATCTGGCATATAGTAGCAGCATGGATTTGGGTATTTGGGATTTGGGTTTGGATTTGGAAAGATTTGATATTTAAAATGGGAAATTGCACCATCTTGCACTTAAAGTGGATGGTGGGGAAATAAATGATAGACTTGATCAAGATCCCATGGTTCCGTCATACCGGGCCATCGTGGTCCCTGGTCTACTTAGTCAGAGGAGGTAGTTGACCCAACCTGACAAAAAGATTCTTGTCGGCAGCCATGGGCTGCTTCGTCCAAGGGGATCTTGTAGACCTGGGTTAGATGTTTGTCTAATGGAACAAATTTGAATCCACCTGACAGAGGGATTTGTGCCCTATCGATCATATCCTATTGATTCATATTTCAAGGATTTGATGCCACTAAGGAGTGTATTGACTCTGGCCATAACCGGTATTTCGTGATGCCATTTGGAGGCAAAATCACTTGGTTCAGAGAGCCCCGGGTCATAACCATTTATCCTGTGGTGCCATTTTGCGGCAAAATCACCGGTTAGAGGACACGTACCACGTCTTTATTGGTAGGAGATTGTTTGAGAATGGATCCTAGTGATATTTTCGACTAGGCATTTGACTCTTTGTGAGCTGAAGTAAAATTTAATTTATCCACCTCGGCAAATTGTTGCGGAGGGTGGATGAATTTTGCTTAAAATAATTGATGATTGAATTTCAATTTTAAATATTTGAAATTGAGATTTCTCTTGGAGTTTAAATTTTGGGGACATTTGGGATAGCATTTTGAGATCATTTTAATTATTTGTGGATCCCTCTGGTTGAGATAAACATTCAAAACGACCATCATCGGGGTGTTTGGGGGTCATTTCTCTTTTGTTGATCGAACCCTGTCTACTTGACCAAGCTGTTGACCGAGGATCGGGTTTCTCGTAGGCTTTGTGCCTTTATTAGTGAATTCATATTGTTATAGGCCTTGAAGGTCTAATATGAATATATAAGATAAATATTCCGGTCGATTTCGTGACCGCATATTTATCCGATGGTTTGAACCTTGTCTACTTCTATTTGCATGCTTAGGAGGATCGGGTTTCGTAGGCTTCGTGCCTTTTGTTTAGTGAATTCTTATTGTTATAGGTCTTGACGGCCTAATATGAATGCATTAAAACAAATATACCAGTCGTCGCGACCGTATACTTGTTTGTTGGTTCGAACCTTGTCGACTTCTATTGACCCGTATAGAAGGATCGGGTTTAAACTTGAATTCACTTATCGACCTGCGCAGCATCCCTAGATGTCACGTGTGTACCAATAACACGCTCGCCGGGGCCCATGTGGGTTATGATTGTATTTACCCATTTAGTATACCTATGTGTATACAAATTACATTGCACGTGCAGGGGTACTTTGAAAATATTGTAGTTGTGTAGATAACTATCGTTTGGATGCACACAACTTTTCATTTAAGAGCTTATACACGCCTTCTGTCCACTAGTACGAGTGTTGCGGATCCGGTGGCGGTATGGTCTTGATGTTATGAGGCATCTCCTCATATTGATGTTGACTCCCCCTTTCTCATTCACCGGAGAGGTCTTTTTAGGCTTTGAAATTAATGATTCCTGCTTTGAAGAGAACTTCTTTCAAGCTCTTTAATGTCGTAGGCTTGTTACTTCTGGTGTTTGTGGACACCAAAACGATTTTCTTCTTAAGTATAGGATTAAGAAGAAACTTTAGAACACTAGGAAGTTTAGTTCTAATTTGTTCAAACTTCCATTCCGTTCTGCCAAGGCTGTCCTTCTCTGTACATCGAGTTGCCCTCGTACTCGGAGTACTTGAAGATCTTGATCACCATTGTCGCAGGTGATATCCGTACTTGTGTCCACAGTGGTTTGTTGTACTTATAATACACTGTTGTTATCCATAAGTATTCATTTGTAAGGAATCGTTGTATCCACTACGATCTCCTAAAAATATTCATAGGAGAACCATTGTCCTTGCATCACATCCACCTTTCACCAATCTCAGGTGGTTTGCTGATTGTACTTGTTTACAGGGGACGGGTCTTTTATTATCATTTGCAGTGTTGCCCTCTCAATCTACAGGCAAACTTGTAAGGATTGTTTGTAGAAGTCCACTGTATCTATCAGCATCATTCATTGTGTATCATATATTCAGGTACTGATGATTGATCCTCATTTGTGGTAACTCATTTGATAATCATTTGTTATCCGTATGTCTTAAGGTATTTATTCATCAATTGCCAACATCACCCTCTCAATCTACGGGGTAGCTGTTGTTTGTGTCGCGGGTCTTTGATTGCTACATGTGGGTAGTATTCGTGCACATTGCAGTTGTCTGCTGTTGCTTACAAGTACAGTGCATTGACTTTATAGAGACTATTGTAGGAGTTTATTGCATTCAAGTTCTACTTGATACTGCCCCACTCAAATTCAATGTTCATAAGCTTCTGCTTTGAGTTCAAATCTGTTGTGTTTCATTTGAGTTCAGGTTCTATTTCAATGAAGTTCTCATTTGAGTTCAAGTCTTATGAAATCCTGTTCGATTCATGTTAGAGTTCACTTGCATATGATTTCAATTTAGTTCATTTAGCTTTGTTCAATAGTCTCCAATTCAAGCTCAAGTTCAAGTCCCCTGTTATTCATACAAGTCCTCTGCACATTTAGTTCAAGTTCCATGCACTTCTGTTCAAGTACAAGTCCTCTGTATTGTTGCTCAAGCGAGGTCTTTATATTGTTCAGGCTTTGAGTACTTTAGTGAAAATTTTGGCAGCACCCCGGCATATCCCTTGTTTGGGGGAAAGTAGGGGAGCTAGGCCTTCCCACCACGCTACTCAAGCGTGTATGGTAGGTGTCCTTAGACACCGCGGCCGTGCATCTTTTCATCCCACCACGCTACAACTACGTGTATGGGGCCTTCAGCAGTACCCGTGCGAGAACACTAGTGACTTCCCCACCACGCTACAAGAGCATGTATAGGGCTTATCCACCTCGCTGTATACTTCGCATCGGGCTCCCTCCTACCGTGCTACAAGAGCGTGTATAGGTGGTTCTCCGGTTCGCTGCAAACATCGAGAATGAGATTTGGGAGATTATACCTTTGCGTAGCAGTCGTTGGCGCCGATGTCGAAGTCAAGGATTGTCCCCACCACGCTACAAGAGCGTGTATAGGGCTTACCCACCTAGTCGCACTCATCGCACCGGATTTCCCCCCACCGTGCTACAAGAGCGCGTATAGGGGGACCACAGGCGCGTCAAGCGTGTGAAGGGTGGGATTTAAGTTAGAAATGTATACCTTGGGGTCCGGCAGACTGGCGATGGAGGGCACAGAAATCAAGGCAAGGCAAGAGGAGCAAGCATTTTTCCTCTCTTCTTTTTTTTAATCAATTATAATTAATATTAATTAATTATAATTAATCAACAAATTATTTTTAATTAATTATTTATAACTAATTGTAATTAATTAAATTTTATTAAAATTAATTAAAAATTATTAGTTATAATTAATCTATAATTAATTATAACTAATTAAAACTAATTAATCTTAATAAATTATAATTAATTAATAATAATTAATTATATAAATTATAATTAGTTAAAATTAATTAGATTAATTATAATAATTTTTAATTAAAATTAAATATAATTAGTTATAATAATTAATTAAAAATTATGAATTAATTAGATTAATTAAAATAATTGTAATTAAATATATATATATCTTTTGGCCACGGCAGATCTACGGGATTTGGCCCGGAGAAGCGTTCGGCAGGTTTACGGGATTTGGCTGGAGAAGAGCACGAAAGGTAGAAAGTTACCTTCACACCGGCGAGCTCCCTTTGCTTCTTCGGATCAAAATGTTGGTCTTCCGATCCGACGAGAAGGGGAAAGTTGTCGAGGGGCGGAGCCGAACACCAAGGAAGGGACAGAGGATCGTGAGAGAGCTTCGTCGTTGGTTCCGATCAAAAGGGGTAACTTCCAATCGAACAGGAAGGAACGACGTCGGGAGAGCGAAGTCGTCCAACCACGGGGGATCCGAGGTCGAACAGCACAAAGGAGCCGGAGTTGCATCGTGAAAGGGAGAAAATTTCTTCACAGCGAGTGAGAGGGAGAGCGGGAACGAGAGAGATCGGGAGAGGAAGAACTCGAGGTCTCTCATTTCGTTTGGCTTTAACGACGTGAGGTAGGGCCGAGTCTGTAGCAGAGATCATGCGAGGGTCGTGTATAGACTCGTCGTCGACGTGCGAAGCCATGATGCGGGATTTTCGGGATTTTGAGATCGTGTGAGTCGACGTCGGACAGGTAAGTTAATTTAGTCTTTTTTTATTACAGGTCAACAAGTGTGAGCCAGTTTCCTTGTCCAGTCTTACTAGTTATGAAACAAAGGACATGAATTGGAGGTTCTGCGTGGACTACAGGGTTTTGAATAAGAAAATTGTATCAGAGAAGTTTTCTATCCCATTGATAGATGAGCTATTAGATGAACTAATTGGGGTAGTTATCTTCACCAATATAGATCTAAAGTCTGGGTACCATCTAATCGGCATGAAAAAAAGGACGTGCCGAAGACTGCTTTTAGAATTCATGAAGAATATTATAGGTTCCTGGTGATGCCTTTTGGCCTCACTAATACCCCAACTATCTTCCAATCCTTAATGAACAGGGTGTTTAGACCCTATCTCTGGAGATTTGTGTTTTTTTTTCTTTGATGATATCTTGGTGTACAACAAGTCATATGAGGAACATTGAGGGCACTTAAGGATGGTCCTATAGGTGTTATAGGAGCAACAATTGAAGAAATGTTGTTTTGCATAGGCTAGTGTGAAGTACTTGGAATATGTAGTATCTTAGGAGGGTGTGGATATGGATTTGACTAAGATTGAGGCAACGCTGAGATGACCACTACAAAGAATTTGAGAGAGCTGAGGGGATTTTTAGGGCATACATGACACTACAGGAGGCTCGTGAAGGGCTATAGCACCATCACCTTACCATTGATAGAAAAATTGAAGAAGGATAATTTCTTGTGGGGGGAGGTGGACATAACAGCTTTTGAGAGGTTGAAGAAGGCCATGACCACCATACCGGTCTTTGCCCTACTATATTTCAGTCAGGTTTTTGTAGTGGAGACAGACGCATTAGTGTGTGGATTGGGAGCAGTACTCATGCAGAACCACAGAGCCATTGTTTACTTCAGCTAGGTGCTAACAACTAGAGTTAAGCTGAAGTTAGTCTATGAGCTAGCTATCTAGAAGTAGCGACCTTACTTGTTGGGTCAACATTTCATTATCAGGACGGACTAGCGGAGCCTAAAGTACATGTTGGAGCAGAGGATGATGACAGAGGAGTCTGTCAAAGTTATTGGGATATGACATTGAAATTCAATATCGACCCTGATAGAGAACAAGATAATTGATGCCTTGTCCATATATATGGGGGAGCTCAAGGAGATGGCAGTATTGATACTGTTGATGTTAGATTGGGGAGCCATTAAGGATGAAAGTGCATGTGAAGAGGAGCTGGGGAGGATTAGGGCAGATTTACTAATAGCCATCCTGGTTATTCTCTAGAAGGAGAGAGGTTGTTGTACCAGGGGAGATTAATGATGCCGAGGACATCAATCCATATTCCACACCTATTGCAGGAGTTCCATGAGAGTGCGGTTGAGGGTCACCGAGGGTGCAGAAGACCTACAGGAGAATGACAGCAGAGTTGTATTGGAAAGGAATGCACAAAGATGTGGAGGAGTTGGCAGCTAGTTGTGAGGTATGTTTGAGGAATAAATATATGACTATGGCTCCATGGGGATTACTTCAACCCATGACTCTACCTAATTGGGTGTGGGAGGAGGTCTCCATGAAGTTTTTAGATGGGTTACCCCGATTTGAAGGGTTTACAATGATTCTAATGGTAATGGACAGACTGAGTAAGTATGCTCACTTCATTTCCTCCAACATCCCTACACGGTCGTGACAGTGGCAACAACTTTCATAAGAGAGGTGGTCCGACTGCATGTGGTGTTGGAGTCTATAGTGTCCGACAGGGACAAGGTGTTCCTCAGCCATTTCTGGATGGAATTATTCAAGTTGCAGGGGACAGTCTTGAAGAGGAGTACAACTTACCACCCCTAGATGGGTGGGCAAACGAAAGTGGTCTACAGGAGCCTGGAGACATACTTATGATGTTTTGTGCCGGAGACACCTCGGCTTGGGCGAAGTGGCTAGCATGGGAGGAGTACTGGTACAACACTTCGTATCATTCCACTTCCCATATGACCCCATTCAAGGTGAGTTACGGACGAAACCAACCTCACTTGGTGCATTTTGGATGGAATAACACTCCAATTTCTTTAGTAGAAGAATATTTGGAGGAGAAAGACAGGGTGTTGGAAAAATTGAAAAGGCATCTAGTGAGAGAACTCAATAGATTATGAAGAAACTGATGGATGAGCATAAGGACATCCAATTTGAAGTTGGGGATAATGTGTTCTTGAAGCTTCGACCTTATAGATAGAGGACGGTAGCTGGTAGAAGGAATGAGAAGCTGGCTCAAAATGACCCCACTATCTGCTAGGATGCAAATTCCTTATTTGAACATATCAATGACGTATTTAAGGATTGATATAACAGGTGATTCACACACCTGATGACTAGCAAATGTTTCTTGTTAATCTTCTTGGATTTGATTTTGCAACCAAATTTAATCTCAGTATTAATAATCAGATAGCTAATGCATTATCCATAATGGATGTCATTTCCCAATCTGAATAAGAACTGCAATTTCTTGAAAGGCAAACTAATGCAGTGGGTTTGGCGGATTCCTTCTAGGAAGTTTGATAATTACTCCTTTCTTTACTTGAAGAACTTAGTGCGGAAACAACACGATTTGAAGATCTGCTGCTTTTGACAGCAAATCATTCCACCAATCCAAACAATTATTCTTATTTTCTTCTAGATGTATTAAGATTGAGTTGGTGTCATGTTGTTTGTCTCTAAAATGTGATCTAAAGCTTTCAGCAATAAGAAAATTACATTTTAAACCAATCGTTGGCATGGAAGATTTAACCAGTTATCTGACCATATTCTTTCTCAATTTATTGGCACCAAATGATAGATGACATCGAAAGGGTTGTGCAAACTTGTCCAGCATGTCAACATGCAAAATCTAATACAAAATGACCACTCGGCTTATTACTTCTTCTAAAGATTCCAACTGCGATTTGGGAAAGCATATAACTTATTTTTATCGGTCTTCCTTCTCCAAAGGAAAAAACTTGCATTATGGTTGTTGATTATTAGTCTAAGAATGCTCACTTTTGTGCCTTATCAATGGGTTTTCCTATAATAAAAGTTGCATGTCGAAAACAAATCTAAACTTAATGGGTTTCATAAGTCTATTGTGAGCTATAAATACCTCATTCTTGTGAAATTTTTTTCGGAAAGAGCTATTTGTACTTAGTGAAAAAAAACCTAATTTTTGCAGTTCTAACCAATCAGGGCCTCAAGCAATATTTGCATTGTTTTGTGATCGAAACACCTTCGGAATGGGTTTTTTATTTACATTGGGCATAATCATCTTACAGTATGTCATTTCCATCACATTATACGTTGTATGAATATGGCAAATTGTTGAACAGTAATCTGCAACTAATATAAAACAGAGAAAAGCAAGATAGAAGAACAGGGCAGAAATTATGTAGCAAGCTTTTCATTAATTCATCCCTTAAACACTGTAAAATGTAATACTGTATATATATACAACTATAATCTTATATCCCTGTAGCTCAGTTAGTTATAGATGAATGGTGAAGATGAAATGCTCAGAGATCGAACGACACAGAGAGCAGATGGCTTCTGTAGCATAGAGATGATGCAGCAGGTCACATGGATCATTGAGCCGACTTATCTATAGCTGAGAATGCATATCATTTCCTCTTATCTGACCCCCTCATGGTGACAATGGGTGGTTGAATTGTCATCTTGGTGAGGAACTGGTTGAATTGAAGGTAGCTGAGTGATTTAGTAAATAGATCTGTACCTAGATCTTCACTAGCAATGTGATGAATAGAGTTGTGATGCCGTTTGATGCAGTATTTAATAAAGTGACAATCAATTTCTATATGCTTAATGCGAGCATGAAACACTGGGTTATTGGCTAATGCTAGAGCAAATACATTGTCACAAAGGAGTTTTGTTGGAGCTGACTTGATGTGAAAATCCTGTAATAGTGAATGAAGCCAGATAATATCACATGCGGTGGTAGCCAATGCCCAGTATTCAACCTCCGTGGAGGATCAGGCAACAACAGTTTGCTTCTTCACACATCAGGAGACGAGAGTGCACCAAGAAAGGCTCAATATTCGGTGATTGACCGACGATCCGAAAAATTTGCAGCCCAATCAGAATCAGAATAAGCTTGAAGAACAAGTGAAGATTGGGAAATTGGTAATCCGAAGTGTAGAGTACCTTTGATGTAACGAATTACTCGTTTGAGGAGCTAAAAGTGATGATGTTCTAGTTTATGCATGTATTGACACAAATAGTTGACAACAAATATAATGTTTGGACAAGTGATAGTGAGATACTGCAAGCTGCCTATTATAGTGCGATAAAATGCAAGCTGTGGGTTGCGATTTGATTCAGTTGTTAAAAGCGGATGCTTAGAAGGCAACAAAGTTTGGATTGCTTTGTAGTTTGTCATGCCAGCACGTTGAACAATATCCAACGCATATTTGGAATGACTAATGTGAATCCCGTAGGTTTGATAGGTGACCTGCATCCAAGAAAGTAGCTTACAAGGCCAAGATTACGCATATTGAATCGTAAGTGAAGATCTGAAAGCAGAGCCTTAATAGCTAAATCATGTGAGCCTGTTAATAAAATGTCTCTATATAAACAAGTATGTAGAGCTGAATAGAACCTTGGTGATAATATCATAGTAGAGAAGGATCAATAGGGTTTGCAACAAAGCCATAGTCAATTAAGTAGAAGGAGAATGTAGAAAACCACTGCTTTGGAGCCTGTTTAAGTCCATATATTGCCTTCCGAAGCAAACAAACATGATTTGGTTATTATAAATCCACAAATCCAGGTGGCTGTTTCATATAAACCTTCTTGTCCAGTTGGCCATGTAAGAAGGCATTTGAAACATCTAGTTGAAGAATGTTCCAATAATATGTAACCATAATTGTAAGAAAAATGAGGATGGTAGGGAATTTTGCTACAAAACCGAAGGTGTCATGAAAATCAAGTCTAGGCTCTTGTTTGAAACCATGAGCTACGAATTGAGCTTTATATTTGGCAATGGTACCATCAGAGTTTAATTTAGTTTTAAATAGCCATTTACTACCTAAGAGATTATGATGCGGAGAAGCTAGAACAAGGATCCAAGTTCCTTAATATTTTAAGGTTTCAAATTCAACACTCAGAGCCTAACACCATACTGGGTTTTGACAGCTTGAGAATAAGCAGTTGGATTAATTTGAATAATGGAATGCTCGAGATCAAAGACGGTGGTGGGCTTTAGATGTCTTGTTTCAGATTGAGTGACCATTGGATGACGAGAAACAAGTAGAACTTGTGAGGTTGGAGCTGAAGTGGATTGAGAAGAAAGATGGGGTGATGGTTGAGGTGAGGATTGTAGGTCAGCTAAAGATGGGAAGTGTGGGTCTCCGAAAGGACTCTGCTTATGAGGTTTGAATGTAAAGGGTACGACAACATTATCCCGTAGGACAAAACGATCGTAGGCCTTTATACTCGTTATAAGCAGGCTAATGGAAGAGCAGATGGAGTCATACATATGATTAACCATGAAAGATAGCTGCTTTCGCCTACACACTTTGATTGATGATAATATATATAACTCAAAATTTTACGAGATTTTTCCCATTCGATACATCAGTCTTGAATGGGGTTTGTTTGATGTGGGGATCAGTTTCCTACGGGCGCAAACCCCCGTAGCTAATTACATCTTAGACATCGATCTAAAAAAAACTCTTGATTAAGGATGTTAGATTATCTTCTCAAATGGGTTTAGCGCAATAGAACTTCTAGACTTTCCTAATCAAAGGGAAAGAGAGGCCCAATTTAGTTTAATCAACACACGTGGTTCATATGAACACTCGGCCGGTCTGAAGAAGAGTAAACTGAAGAAAAAGAAGAGACAATTGCATTCAAGCATGCGCGAGAGAAAGAGGGAGGTGGCATCATTTGTGTGACGCGGATGGGTAGGATTTATAGCCTCTAAAAGAATAGAAAGCTTACCCACCGATAAGGCGTGCAGTGGTGCACTCATACCACTCGCCTTAGACCCTAAATTTATAAAAGATGTAGTATCGTACACACGATACTAATATCCACGACCTAACTAATGTAGCCTGGACTTATACCTTGCCTGAAAAGGAAGCCAGCTAAAACCTCATAATCACATGAAATCCATGATATTAGGTCTATATGAAAGATGGGTGGGTGGTTAAACTTTTGAAATTTGGGGTTGACATCTAGAGAAGTTCATAAGTGACCCCACACTTATGAATGGTGTTATGCTTCTAAGACTAATACAATTAAGTTTTAATTTTATTTAGTTGCTAATGTAATATATGCTGATTAAATTATCCAAATCAGATATGCTTGAAGTTTTAAAAAGGCTTATAAAAAATAGTTTTTTTAAGACTAAGCTTCTCCAGGTCCAGCACTTCATCCTCGTAGGCAAGATTATTCGGACTCTACCCGCATGCGGGGAAGTGTTTAAGCAAGGAAGAGAGTGCATTAAGATGCATGCGACCCCTGACGATTCCGGCTATTCCCTATATCGTTATGTTTCTATGTGAGTTAATTCTTAAAATTTTATTAGTAATTACGAGTAGAAGAATTTTAACCCTAAGAGCCTAGCACGTCAGGCATATGCACATGCAAGAAAGAAACCTATAAAAAATATGCAAGTTCTACTGCACAAACAAAGTAAACAAGCATCTTAACGAATCACAGAAAATTATCAAAAGTTCATGGCAAGTGCCATATAATATATATCACAGAATACAGAAAAGTAGTGGTGGCCGGGCTCCACCGACAACAACCCGGTTTCTAATCCTAAGGAATGACGCAAATCTTAAAACAAGACATTTTTATCTCGGTCTTCGTCGTCACTTCCTTGATTCGTCTATGGATTGTTTCTTCCTTCCTTCAGGTTCTCGTAGGGTGTCCTCCAAAATGATGTCCAAATGAAAAAAGAAATTCCCAATAAGAGGTTTCCTTTTCCCTTTGGACCCCTTTACATTTAAAAATACCTTATTTTAGATTTTCACAACACTTGACATCAAATACGTTACATCAAAAAATGAAAATCTAGACTCTCCTGCAGGGTTATCCTAAACAGTTATAATCAAAACATCCAAGCAGTTGTATATATGAAAATGAAAATGCTCAAAATAATCACACTTGATCGTGCTCTTATTATTTGAGGGCTAAGTAGCTGAAGCACCTAAAGAAGTTATACATTTTTATGAAATTTTAGCCCCCTTTAGCGCTGTGTGAGCACGAGTGCACGACCACCTGTAGGAAAACATCATTAATATAAAAAGCATTCCTAAGCTATGGGTATTCTATTGCTCACAATACAGTACAGAAAAAGAACTAGTAACCATCACAGAAAAAGCATCATAGAAAGCTAAAGCAAGTAATAAAACAAACAGCACACAGGTCACATGCAAAGCGCCATATCACAGAGATAGAAATAAAAGAAAAAAAAACATCGGCCTAACCTAGAACTAGAAGTCGTGTTCTAGCAAACAAGTCTAAGTGTGTAGTAGGCCGTTGTAGTTTTAGATAGGTCATATGTAGGATAATTTAATTAAAGTTGCTTGTATTTGATTTGTTAAAGGACAAAAGTGAGATTTTAATTGAAGTTTAAATATTAGTATTTTAAGATTGATTTTAAAGATTTTATTTTAGTATTTGATTGATTACCACATTTGTTTCTCACCGAGGCCGTGAGGTTTATTTCACCCTCCTTGGGGCTAACTTAATAGCCTCTTAGGCCTGAGTTACCCAGTGACAATCAATTTTGTTGAATTATTTAGTAGTTATAAATTATACAAAAAAGAAAAGTGAATTAATCAGTTTATTAATCAAGTTTGTTGATTGATTTTAAAAATTAGTTTAAGGTTTGATCTTTAGAAATATTTTATCCTAATGAATTTTAGTTTTAGATTTGATTGATTATTGCAGTTTTTTATTTTTTATTCTTGAAAATTTCAGTTATTTTTCATCTCCTGATTTTCGTTGTAAGATTTCCTTTGTGGTAGAAAACACATTAATCTTTATGGGATCAGTGTGCTTATAACCATCAGTATGCTGATATGCTTACGATTTAGATTTAGAACCTATTTTCTAATGATAACTTGCTTGCGTTGCGTTATATCCTTACGTAATTTGTGATGCGTGTTAACTAGAGAATTAAACTGAAAATTCATTTCAAAAAGATTATAATCATATCTATGTCTAACTAAAATCAATCTATGTGGCAAGGCTTATTGTTTTATTATTATAATAGATGATTGCATATTTACATATTGAAGCGCAACGCATTTAAAATAGACACCCGATGTAAAATACTGCAAGTAACATTGGTCATGGCTATATGAAATCATGGTAACTATTTTTTTTTTCGTCTGTTGCAGGGAATCATTAGGAGAGAGTCTGGAAGGTGTGAAGGGGGTATTTGACTAGGGTGACTTCTTATTACTTTCTTCATTGCCATGTCTGCCAAGTTTTCTGTATGAAAAAATCTTTATAAGCAGTTAGGTTACTGAAAATGCTCTACTTGGTTTGATAATGTCTCCCAGAAGCACGTATTTATAAGCCTGCTGATCTCCACGATACATAGATGTGGGAGTGAAATCAATTATAAATGATATTTTTGTTAGGTGAAATCTTAATTTACATGCAAATTGAATAAAATTGATATTGTTCTATTTTGTAATTTATTTTTTTGGTAACCCAATTTCAAAATAATTATGAGCAAAACAAGTTTGTTCATTTTGCAAAAAACTTTTACTCTGCACCATAATTTATTTATTTGTTTTACCCACACAACTTTCAAATTGGAGTAATTGCTTGCATTTTAAAAAATTTAATTTTATTATTTTTTCTAATATATGCATTTTCTTGTTAAACTATTCTGGCTTGCAACAGCTGGTGAAACCAACCATAAACTTGCCAAAATGTACCCGAACTTAAAAATATTAAATTAAAAAAAAATGAAAAACAATATTATTAATGTTATCTTATTTAATATTGATACGAGTACCAGATTTATTATTATTATTATTGTTGCATGTTCGAGTATTCGTGGTGGTAGAGAAATATAAAGTTTAATATCTTAGCTTTGTATGAAGATCCAACACGCAATCAGATAAGAGAGAGAGTGCATCATTAATAAGAGACCAAAATTTTTACTTTAAAAATCCCTGGAAAGGATGAAAAATCACAGGGGCTAGCATAGTTCGAATGAATCCACTAGTATTTGCAGTTGATTACAAATGAGGCCCTTCATTGGGTGGAAGGCCTTGGCTTGATATAACAAATATAAATCATATGGAATACAATGCATGGTGGGAATGCACAAAATCACTATTGACGTGTTCTTTTGGTCGGAAGAACTGTGGTCGATGGGCGACATATGTCAGAAGGATCGTATTTGGCCGGTGACGGAGGTCATAAAGACCATCGATGGATAGAAGTCCAACGTTAGATAGAAGTCCGACGAAAGTTTGGCAATAGACAGAAGTCTGGTGTCAGGTAGCAGTTCGGTGTCGGATATAACTGGCGACGAGCGGAGGTCCGGTGTCAGGTAGAAATCTGGTGACGAGCGGAGGTTCGACATCGGGTAGGAGTCCGACGTTAGTCGGCGGCCGGGCTACGAGAACTTGAAATTGAACATGCAAACTTGTGAACATCAAAGGATTTACAAATTTGGACTTTAGCTTGATTTGAACTGAATATAATAACTTGCAAGGACTTGTGAACTTGGACTTGATTTGAATCAAGCATAGTGGGCATCAACAGAGCTTCAACAACAAAGAACTTGGATCAACTTTGAACAGCAGGGAACCAGACATTGAATTGGAGAATGCACAGTGTAAATTAAAATACAAATCAATTGGACTTCTAAGTAATAAATGCATAACTACACTAAAACTACAAATGATAAATGATCTTGATTATCCAATTGAACATTTAAGGAGCAAAAGATTTGTAAAATATCATTTACTCAATAACATCAACGAAATATATTAGAGTTATTATTCCAATTTGGATGCAAATGTTAATTGAAGAACACCATTCATTCAAATCTCATGAAAATGAGCAAGGATCCATGCATACATTCATTCCAAATTTTGCCATGATTTTTTTTTTGAACAATGACAATTAACTTGTAAGGGTCATTTCAATTGAGATGAAGATGTTAATGAATGGTGATATCAAGTTTATTACATATCATATATAAGGGCAAATAATTTACAAGTATAACTTGTTTGCAAGAAATAGGAAGATTGTGAAAGATATGTTGATCACAAAGCCATGGCATGAGCTCTTTGGGACCTGATAATTGACTAGTGGCATTGGATTTAACGCATCTTCAGGCAATGATCAATATGAGCACGCACAGTTTAAGCATAAGTGAAGATAAACAAAAATTGCAAACCATATGAAGACATCAATAATGGATTATGATGTATGTATCTATCATCCAAACAAGCACATTACTCTCCTACAAGTGAATGAGGAGAATAGGCTATCGATGCAAGTTCTTATGAACTACTGCAAAAGCTCATCATATATACAACACAATGTTTACAAATGAATATAAAATATGTGCATCAAAGGTGGAAGTACACTATGAATGACAAATGAACACATTTGAATAAAAAAAACTTAAAGTTGATTATAGTCTTCATGGCAACCATGTAGAGAGATACAGTAATCCCTACTACATTCACTTGCACAAACCATGAAAGAGAAAGGTACTACGAGATCTAAGTGAGGTCCAGATAAGCACGAAGGAAAATAAGTGGTAGAAGACAATATGAATTATCCATGAATGACTATAGAAGATCTTTCACGCATAATGCATGCAATAGATCTATGAATGCAAAGTGAACATGTCACATTCAAATAATGATAGTGAGAAAGTTGGAAGTATGGTGGTACTTCTACAAACATATACAATGCAATATACGACAAATTCTTAGCACTTGTTGGTGATGACAGAAGATTCTTCGTAGGCATAGTAGTGGTAACTAACAATATGTGACAGATGCTACCACACCCCATAATCAACAACCATCCAATGGCAACCAGGAACATTGTCCTCCTGTAAGTGAAGATGTATGATATGCAGCAAATACAAATACCTACAAACTCTTGTAGGGAACCTATCATATCCACAAATTGCTATCCTCGAGCAAATATAGAAGAGTTTCACCAAGTGTAAGTTCTTATGACCCTAAGAAGGAGATTCATTAGTGCACTATAGTCTACTTGCAGAAAATTACAAGTAGTGCACGACAATTTACATGTATAAAATGGGCAAATACAGAAGGTCTATGCCAAGCATGAGTTTCTATGAGTTACTGTAGAAGGCCTATTAAATTTGTAAAAATGCCACAGCACATGCACCATAGTTTGTATATATATAGGTACATAAAGGTACACAAGGGGCAAGTGTAATCATAACCCGCATGAACCCTGACGAGTGTGTTATAAGTACATAAATGACATCCAGGGATGCTGCGCGGGTCAGTATGTGAATTCAAGTTTGAACCCGATCCTTATATGCAGATCAATAGAAGTCGACATGGTTCAAACCATTAAATAAATACACGATTATGACAACCGGTATATTTATCTTAATATATTCATATTAGAATTTCAAGGCCTATAATCAATAAAATTCAATAATATAGGCATAAAGCTTATGAAACTCAATCCTCTATCGACACCTCAATAGAGTTGTCAAGGTTTATCCATCAAATGCAAATATTTTCAAATGAAAATGACTCCATACACCCCGATGATGGTCGTGTTGAATGTTTATCTAAATCGGAGGGGTTCACAAATACTTTAAAATGCCATCCAAATACCCAAAAATGCAAATTTTAAGAATCATCCATGTCCAATACATTTAAAATTAAAATTTAACCATCAATCACTTAAAGCAAAATTCATCCACCATCTGCAACAGTATGCTGAGGTGGACAAATTGAAATACTATTTCAGCTCACACAAAGCTAATACCTAGTCAAAAATATCACTATGATCCATTCTCAAACGATCTCATGCCATTAAGGACATGTTATGTGTCATCTAACTGGTAATTTTGCAGCCAAATGACACCGCAGGATAAATTGTTATGATTCGGGGCCTTCTGAACTGAGTGATTTTACCGCTAAATGCACCACAAAATAACAGTTATGACCAGAGCCAATACATTCCTTAGTGGCATAAAATCATTAAGATATGAATAAATAGAATATGATCGATATGGCACAAGTCCCTCTGTTAGTAAAGATGGATTCAAATTTATCCCCTTAGACAAACATTCAACCTAGGTCTACAAGGTCCCCTTGGACGAAGTAACCCATGGATGCTGACAAGAATCCTTCTATTATGTTGGGTCGACTACCTCCTCTGACTAAGTAGATCAGGGACCACGATGTCCTGGGATGATTAAACTATAGAATATTGATCGGGTCTATCATCCATTCCCCCACCATCCGCTTTAAGTATAAGATGGTAAAATTTCAATTTTAAATATAAATTCTCCAATCATTCCAAATACTCATGATGCTACTATATGCCTGATACTAAGTATCTATAGATTTAATGTATCTGATTGACGACTAGCCTTAATCAAAAGTTCTCTCTCATAGGCGGGAGGGGTAATTAACTATAGAGGCTTACACCTATAAGAAACTAGAACTCAGACTATAAAGTCCTAAGAAAATGAGGGCGAAATCTCTAAGTAGTGTCTTACCTACAAACCCATTTGCCTTCCTAAAATTTACACCAGAACTAAATCCGTTAAAACTCCCCTAAAGAAATAGTAAAGTGGGCGGAGGCCGGAGCTGAAGTTTTAGAGCCCATAGATTTCTGGTGACTCAGTTGGGGATTGATTTCTCTTTCCATCTTTGGCTAGTCGTCTCAATGATGTAGTAATAGTAAAAATTAATATGAGTATAAAATTCTTAACTTTTCCAAAATGATCATTTAAAGAATTAAAATTTTAAATATTCTAAAAAATGATCATTCATAAATTCATTGAGATAATGTATTTAACAGAATTTTGAATTTATTTTAATTGCCTTCTAATGTTATCTGCTTTCATTTCTACGTTATGTGTAAGTCTCTGCATTTTAAAAGTGTGGGGTGATGTATCATATGATGATTACTAACCCATACCTTTCATTTGTGCAGATGAATCTACAGACCACTGCATTTATAGCTCAATTGGGATGCGGCGCTAGCATCTAACTAGCGAACGCTATGATCACTACTGGCAACACCGGGGCTACCATATAGTTCAATAGTCTTGACTTCCCTGTAATTATTGTAAAAACTGCTATCGTCCTCATGACTAGCATGAATACTAAAAGACCTGCGAGGAGACTCCATCCTACCGGAGCTCCTACCCCGTGTGCGTATCTGCCTACGCATCGACCCACTACTGAAGTTGATACACGTCGGACGCATTTACCAGCGTTGTGGGCCACTGCTACTTATGAAAATCCTTACAAGAGGGCTCTGTGTTTGAATGACTTTCATAGTGAAAAACCCCAGCCACCAAGAGAGTTGTGCTTGGCGGGAGGATTTTTGTGGTGGCTGCAAACACCACAACTCTGTCAACTGGGTTACCTGCACCTGGGAAGAATGATGCCGAGATATCCTCATTTGGAGGAAGGCTTACAAGAAGGCAGAGGAGAAAAACGAATGCTGAACTTCGAGCTCAGTAACAATTCTCGACCCATCCCTCTAACTTGCATGCCCAAGAGCCTGAGGTAACCACTTGGAATGGGTTTGTGTGTCTAAAATGGGTCAAAATAAATAGCTCAACTAGTGAGCTGAAGAAATCATTTTGGGACCAACAGCTTGAAGTCCCAACTCCTCACAAGAAGAAGGAACCTCAATCTATACCGGCCCAGGTCTACAGGGTCTTAAAGACTGTAAATGAGAGAGGACTGAAGAAAAGAAGATACTAGCAGCCACTGATGGTTGAGACCAAGAGAACGCTTATCTATTATGGTGGAGAGAAGAAAAAAAAATGTCCCACACGACGAGCATCGAGGCATGACACCTGAACTTTGGGTTCAGGGATCTGCCACTGAAAGGTCCCAGCGAAAAGGAAAGAAAATCTAGAGGACAAAGCCTCACAAAGAAGAAAGAGAAGATAGAAGGGAAAGAAGAAATGATTTGGGCGTGAGATCTTCCCCTAATAATAAACAACATCAGAAATGGGTCCCAAGGAAGGCCCATGATGGTGGCCATTCTGATGGTCAACACCTTGAAGAATCCTCCAAGGGATCCCGTCGCTCACTAACTCCACCCAAAGAGTTAGCTAACTTTGAACACAGGCCACTGGTCGAAGAAATCTCCTCACCTAACCAAGAATCAGAGATCCAGTGGCGTCGCCGCTCAGAGATCCAAGTACTGAAGGAGAGAGGAGAATAAATTATGGAAGGGGAAGAAGACATGGAAAAAGAAGAGTATATTGGAAGATATAGAGGAAGAAATAAATAACAATTTGTATATGGAAGTGATCTACATGGTAAGACACACTAATGCCGATGATGAGGCCTACTACGACGACAGTGTAGATGACGATCGTTGGTAACTGCCACATAGGCAAGTATATCGACATCGCCATGAAGTTGGATCTACCACTAGCAGAGGTGGCCATTCTCAAGGAGAAGACGAAGCAGAAGAAGTCGAGGAGAATTTGTTTGATGCTGAAGATGTCATGCTTGCCGATATACAATGATAAATAAAGCGATAAATGAGGGCGAATGATAGAGAAATCTCTCAGTTGAAAGATAAAATGACTGAGATGATTGACCAAATGATGACGATGATATAGATGATGCAAAGAAATGCTGCAGTCGGTCCCATGCCCAATCCTCCTCCGGATCCTCCAAACTTCCAAGTGCCACAAGTATTAGGAGTAAGGGGAGTTCCTGAAGGTGGTCGCGAAGTCCATAATACCGTCCGCTAGCCCACCCCACAAAATGTTGTAAGTACTTTCAAAATTGTGACTGCTACACAGTTAGAAGGAATCATTACCAAAAAGATTAAGGCTATTATAGCTGTTGATCAGACGAAGAAGTTGATGGGCAAGCCCGTATCTGACAGAGTATGATCAAATGCCGTATCCAAAGGAATATTCTGTACTAAAATTCAACACTTTTGATGTCAACAAAAATTCCAGACAACACCTAGCGCAGTTCAAAGCTACCTGTGGGAACATAAGGGATAATAATGCTCTATTATTCTAAAAAAATTTGTCAATAGCTTGACTCAGCTGCTTTCGAATGGTATGCTGAACTTCCAAATAATTCTGTGAAAACCTTTGCAGAATTAGAAATTATATTTGTGAAGAGATTCGTTAGTGTAACCGAAATATAACAATCGTTGACCTTACTTTGTATAAGAAAAGAAGGGATGAATCTGTGACTAAATATATAACTCGCTGGCATAATTTAAGTATGAAATATGAGCAACAACTTGAGGAAGAACATGCCATGCAATTACTGATGTGAAACATCAATGATAAGATGCAACCATTCCTGTGCATGACTACCATTACCACATTTAAAGACCTGCTTGACAGAGTGGCAAAGTTTGAGAAACTAAACTTGTCCAGATTTGAGAGTTATTATGATAAACCTATATAGGCTAAGGCCCCGGGTGCCAGAAGGGGTAAGTCTGTCTCAATATTTTTCTTAAAAACCAACAAAGAAAAATGAGTGGTTTATAACATAGATAAGGACAAACAACCAATACAGTATGAAAAAAAGCCCAAGTAGGCCTACAACCCTAACCCCCAACCGAAATTGATACTCGGGGGAAATGATAGGCCACGAACCTTCCAAGGTGGAGTGGAACGCCCCGAGGCAAGCAATGAGAATTGGTGATAGACATTCACATCTCTGAAAGATAAGATGAATAAAGAATATTCATTTAAAAGAGATAGTATCTCCAAGTTATTTTGACAGACATTAAAAGCAGGTTTAGAATTATCAGAATTCAAGAGGCCCAAGGAATCGAAGCACACTATTGACCCAAATTATTATCCATACCATCGGATAATCAGCCATCCTATTGAAGATTGCTACGTCTTCAAGGATTGGTTGGAAATAAAATATTGAAAGGGATAGCTCACATTATCAGATAATATGTTGACTAATCCCAAAAATGAATCAACTCAGGTAGTTACGACTTCCTCCATACCTCCGGTTGAAGAAAACAAAATGAAAAAGAAGCCGATTCAAAAAGACCAGTGGGAGATTGCGGTCTCCAAAAAGACTGTAAAAATACTGAAATAGCTTGAAGAAGTTTTAGGGGTGAAGTGGAAATCTCCTATTGAGCTGATAATAAATCTTAAAGCTCTACCTATGGCACGAGCATCTACTTCTAAACAATTCTCCAACCAACCTGGTCCTTCAACATCTTGAAAGATAAAGCCCTCTAAAAAGAAGATCAAACTGAAGAAGCCAAACAAGAAAATAACTACAACTTAATGGATTATTGATAATTTAAATGAATACTACTATATTGTGAGGCGACCTATTAAGCTCACTGACTTTATGTCAGAGCTTAAAATAGATGAAGCTGAAGAAGGTGATGAGGAATCCATTCCTATAGAAGTATGTCGGGTTATCTCAGTAGTGCCAAATACCAAGACAAAAGAAGAATGCATTGAAGAGGCAGCCCCTAAATCCTGTATGATGGTGTCGTCAATGATTTACAGTTTAGAGGAGGATCTATATTTTCTAAAGATAGATGCGTCAGATCCTGATATAACATCACGGATGGGACATGTAAACCTGGGTGGTGACTTTGAATCAACAGATGAATCCTTAGACACAATAATAGTTGACTTATAAGAAAATGCACCATTAAATTAAAAGTTTGACAGGGATGTTAAACCCTTATAAACTAGCCCAAGGCTAACCAAGAAAAGGGTGGGGGGGGGGGTGAATTGTTATTTAATTTTTTTCTAATCAAAACACAAACTCAAACCAAAGTTCATCACAAAGAAATCAAAGTGCATAAATTAAATGCGAAAGCAATAATAAGAAAAAAACATCATATTTATAGTGGTTCGGTCCAACCCGACCTACGTCCGCTCCTCGGAGACGCCCTCCGAGTATTGCACTAAACCTTTAGTGTCTCTCCTTTAGCCCCCATAGCTAGGCGAAGAAGCCCTTACAAAATCACTTTCACCTTCTCCGGTGTGGTAGAATAGCCGGGTCCTTTGACACCAAAGATATCTTCTTCTTCCCAAAACTTCCCTCAAGACGAACCTTGAATCCGATGGTATTAAGGTACAAGCTTGCCGGAGCAACTGTGTGAAACCCCCTCCGCAATCCCTTGAAACCCCCTCCAAGGATCTTCTCCCTCTCTCAAACTCCACCCTTTCTTCTCTCCCTTTCAAGTTCTCTCTTCAAGTTTCCTCCAAAAGAATGAAGCTTTAATGGCTGCCAAAGACACTTTTAAAGTTTTTGACAAAGCTTAAATAAAAGAGCTCCAAAAAGGCTCTTAAATGCACCAAACTGACATTAGCATCCAGGATGGTATTCCTATTGTCCTGTACGATCAGTACAAATTTAACTTAATCAGCCAGGACGATTTGGGATGATTAGAAGGTTTTTTGTTCATATCGTGTAGGCTGATAGGATATCGTCCTGTACGATTAGTACAAATCATTGAATATTGTCTAGAACATGGCCCTGAAAGGATGTCTGGACGATGTAAAAATAACTTGATCGTCTAGGCCAACCTCATAATCGTCCAAGATGATTAGTTCAATTTAGTACATATCATTTAGAGCATCGCCTTGAATAGAAGCTGGCTGATGGTTGATCGTTCAGGAATAACTAAGGTTTTTGAATTGATTGTCCCAGCTGATCCTGCGATCGTCCAGGATGATATGATCGAGCAATCAAACTTTAATTGCTTTTCTTAATTATCAGATTAATTTAAACATAATTGCATTGCATCATCCAGGATGATGTCTAGATGATGTCCAAAAATAAAAGATACCTAAGTAGATATGTCGGTTGATTCTTTTTGATTTGAGCCTATTGTCCAGGCCGATATGAATATCATTCAGGACGATGTGCTTAATGATGGCTGCCTTAATCAGGATGCCCTAATTAAGGTTTTTGTTTTTAACTGATCGTCCATGCCGATGTTTGGATCATCCTAGACGATGTGATAAAAAACAGATGACTCTAAAAAGTAGACAAAAAATTAAGTGCAAGGTTATAAGAAAGCAAACACCCTTACATGACATGACTAAGAAATACATCAATGAATATTATAAATAAAACTTATTCTATTAAATCTTGAGCCTTGAAAGGTGCACTGTAATCCTGAAATGTTAGTATACACACAAATAAAAATATATTACAAATACAGGTAAATAATAGAAAGTGATCCACAATATTTGTTATCATCAAAAACATAAACTCATAAGCATGAGTTGCAAAAATGTTCACCTTTTTTGATGATGACAAATATTACTGGTTGAATTTGCAAAGTTGAAAAAATTTTCTATAAATCTTCCCCTCACTAGAATAAAACTTTAAAATTAGGGGAAATAAAATTTTTTGTTTTTATATTTTATATATATATATTTTAAAAATAAATAAAGAAAAAAGATATAAATACAATAATACGTTACAAATTAAAAAGATATAAATATAACAGTACGTTATAAATAAAAAAGATATAAATACAATAGTACGTTCCTTCTCTTTGACATTATCAAAAAGAGAAGACGCACAAACAATAAAATATGAAAACAAAACGATCCCTGATCTAATGAAAAAATTGAATATTCTTAAGTTGAAAAAGTTATCTCTTGATTTTATTCAAAAACTTAGTAAGGAGTGTATTGACAACGTATAACCCAGAAATGCTAGAAATTTAGAAATTGTTAATCCATGCTCAAATTCTTTTAAAGGCTCAAAAAATTTTAATTCAATATCTAAATTAAGAAATAAATTAGAAAAAGAAACACTACTTTTTTGAAAACTCCTTTCATAAAATATATATAATAGAAGATTAATGCAAAAATTGGAGAATCAAGAATCATGATTTTCAAGCTCAAGTATCAAATATGTCAAGGGTTTTCTTAAGCTTTAAGAAGTACAAGAAATATAAGCTTATTTTTTGTGGGCACATTTTATGCCTCTTATCAGTTATTTGACGCACTTTGCGTATCTTTTAACTTTTGATACACTTTTTGAATCTTTTTTAATTTGACATTATTGCACATCTTTTGATTTGGAGTCATTGACCATTTTTTTAATCAAAAGTGCCACCTTTCTGAAATTTTAAAATCTAAAGCAAACCAATTCTATTGACAAAATGAACTACTTGATTAAGAAAATTATGAGGTAGATTCAACAACTTATAAAAGATCCCTATGCGATAAATAAAATATAGGAAGAAAAAATTTAATTTTAGAATTTAATTTATAATATGATGAAGGTTTTGAATCAAAAGTAGAATAACCTCTTTAAGAGAAGAGATAGAAAGGCAAAATCATGGGTTTTCTTCCTTTGACTATTTTTAGAGAAGTCAACCTAAATTTACATAAAAATTCAAAAAAAAAGGAAGTAGATTTTTTATTTTTAGAAAGAAAAAAAAAAACCTTTAAAAAGATTTGGTTTTCTAAAGTGTATATGAAACAAAAATGTAAAATATGTGTGTTGATAAGAGAGAACATCATAAGAAGAAAAGGTGAAGAAAAATTTAAAAAATTTAACGAAAGAAATAAAAAGATCAAAAAACAATAAACCCAAAGAAAAAACACATAAAACACACAAAAAATAAATAAAAACATGCATACACAAACAAACAAATACACAAATAAGGGTTTAAACATCATCTTGCTCCTGGTCTTATGATTCAAAAGCTAGGTTTGTCTAGGAGAATTTTTGCTCTTCATTATTTACCCTTATTACAGTTTGCTTAGTTTTATCCTTTTCTTTTGCAGGAAGAGCTCTCAAATTAGGGCACTAATTTTTCATATGTCCAAGTTTCCTACATCCAAAGTAAATTACATAAAAAAATATTAATGTTCTTACCATTTTTATCTTTATTCCACTTTTGTTGATGCTTATGCTTTAGTGAGATTTCATGTTTGCTTGATAAGTCATCGCTTTCATCACCAACTAAGTCATTTTTCTCCATATTTTCAATATTTAACACTATCGTTTCACCTACATCCAAAAGTCTTTGGCTGAAACTTTGCTCGTAGGTAATGAGTGAGCCAATCAAATTATCATTAGAATATTCTTTCAAATTTTTTGATTCACAAATTGCAAAAACTTTGATATCAAACATATCAAGTAGAGAACATAAAATTTTATTAATTTTTTTAAAGTTCAAAATTTTTTTACCTAAAATATGTAATGATATCACAATTTGAATAAACCTACTATATATGTCTAAGATCGTCTCATAAGATTTCATGCAAAATAATTCATAATCATGCATTAAAATATTAAATATGGATTGCTTGATTTCACTTGTGCCTTCGTATATAGTGTGTAACTTATCCCAAATTTCCTTGCTAGTAGTGTACGTGGATACAAACATACAATCTTCAGAATTCAAAGCACAAAAAAATAGTTCAATTATTTTGCATTAAGTTGTGCTAAATTCCGTTCATTAAAAGTCCATTCAGTAAAAGGAAGTTTACTTTTAATGTCATTAATTTCACATGACAGAGGTGTATAAACATCCTTAACGAACATTCACATGCGATAGTCACTCGATTATAAAAACATAGATTATGCGAGTTTTCTAAAATTTAAAAGAAATATTATAAAACAAAGGTGGTTAGGTAATAGAATATCCTTCTGCAGTATTATGATTACCAAAGTTAGCCATTGATCAAAATTCAAAAAGTTTTCAAAAACTCAATTTTATGAATCCCACTCTAATACCACTTGAAAGTTCGACAGGGATGTTAAGTCCTTATGAACTAGCCCAAGGCTAACCAAGTGGGGGGGGGGGGGGGGTGTGTGAATTGGTATTAATTTTTTTTTAATCAAAACACAAACTCAAAGCAAATTTTATTACAAAGAAATCAAAGTGCGGAAATTAAATGTGGAAGCAATAATAAAAAAATATATACCAGATTTATAGTAGTTTGATCCAACCTGACCTATGTCTGAAAGTTCGTTAGGGATGTTAAGCCCTTATGAACTAGTCCCGAGGTTAACCAAGAGGGGGGTGAATTGGTATTTTAAAAACTTTTCAAATAAATTATGAATCTTAAATAAAAACATAATTCACTACAATAAAACCAGAGTACATAAATTAAATGTGTAAGTAAAAAACAAAGAAAGGACACACCGAATTTATAGTGGTTCGATCAAACCTTGACCTAAGTCCACTCCTCGGAGGTACCCTCCGAGTATTACACTAACTTGTGTCTCTCCTTTAGCCCCCACAGCTATGCGGAGAAGCTCTTACAAAAACACTCCTTTTCACCAACCCCGGTGCGGCAAAGAACCGACTCCTTTTGCTTCCTCTTGAAGCAGGCAGAGAACCTAGACTAATTGCTAAAGTAGACCTCCCTAGAAACCCCAAGGACAAGGGACAATGATCAGAGAAGACGACTTGGAGCCTTGCTTGGAGTAACCCTTGTGAACCCTCTCATAAACTACCCCTCACGAGTTCCTCCCTCGCTCTCCCTCTCTCTCCCTTTCCTCTTGGCTCTCTCAGGTGAAGATAGCAACAAAAGATGCTTGGATTTGAGAAAACATGAGTCATTTAAATAGATTTTCAAGAACCGACTTTATCGTCCAGGATGATATTCCTATCATCCTATACGATCAGTATAAATTAAGCTCAATCAGCCCGGATGACTTAGGACTATTAGAAGATTTTTGTTCATATCATCCAGGATGATAATTATATCATCCTATATGATTAGTTCAAATCGAGGAATATCGTCCAAACAATCACTCTGAATGGGAGTCTAGACAAAAACAAAATGACTTGATAGTCCTAGCCGATTAGTTCAAAATCTGCCCAAATCATCTAGAATATCGCTCTGGACAGACGTTGGTCGTCTAGAAGAAATTAAGATTTTTGAACTGATCGTCCTGGTCGATCCTGCGATCATCGAGGATGACATGATCGTATCAATCAGCCTTAATTGCTTTCCTTAATCTCTAGATCAATTTACGCATAACTGTGCTGCATCATCCAGGCCGATGTCCTGGATGATAATTAAAAAATAAGTTTCCTAAATTGATCTAGCGACTGATTCTTTCTGATTTGATCCTATCATCAAGACAATACAAAAATCGTCTAGGACGATATGCTTATGACAGCTGCCTTAACCAGGATGCCCTAATTAGGGTTTTTATTTTTGACCAATCGCCTAGGACGATTTTGGGATCGTCCTGGACGATGTGAGAAAATTTAGAAAATTATAAGTCAGACAAAAAAAATTCACTCAAGTGTGTGTGCGCAGGGTTACTTAGCATAAGGCACAATGAAGATTATAATTGACTCAAGAAAGGGAAAAAATATATTACAAACTGAATCAGATCTAATTTACCCAAACATGAGCTGATTTAAATTGCAGTCTTGATCCTGTGGACCTGAAATGTTAGTAGGTAAGGTAGTCGTAGTAAAACAGAAGTGTTTGTAATCATCAAAAATCTATTTCTAAAAATAGATATGCAACAATCTTTCCTTTTTTGATGATGACAAACACACAACGAATAATTCTAAGTAGTTAAGACAACAATGTACTGTAAACAGTGCAAACATAGAGAACATTTAAATTTTAGAATAGAAAAGTATAAGTACAAACATACTACTCCCCCTTTAGACATCTCAAAAAGGAGGAGACAAATAGAAACAATACAAAAACTAAACAGCAGAAGAAAAATATAAACTAATCAATAGAAAAATAGAAACAAACTACAACAAAAGAAAATTAGTAAAATGATGGGCGTTGATCATCTGAAGGAGGAGGTGGTGGTGGTAGAGGCTGCTGAAAGTAGCTAGTCAGAGTGGCAAACTGTGCTCCAAACTAGGCCATATCCTGGTCGTGCTGCTGTTGGTGGTGTTCGACGTTGGCGTGAAAATGGGCTAAGTCCTCAGCATGTTGCTGCTCCTGTGCAGCAACGTAAGTGTCGAATTGGGCCTCCCACTAGTCAAAGCGCTCCACTAACTAGTCCAGCTAAGAGTGCTGGCGGAGCAAAATAGGTGCAGGAACAGGAGCGGGAGCCTCCTCCTCTTCAGCCCCCTGAGGTTCCTCATCCCCTGGGTGGAGATGAGTACTATGAAGGATATTGAAAGAGTTATTGGAGTAGAAGGTAGGCTGGAAATTTGGAGGAGCAGGATATTGGAGGTTATATTTGGATTCTAAGACATAAGCGATGATATGTCCTAAGGCTAGGTTTGGCTTTCTTCTATGACCTGGATCGCGAATTGTGGTCACGTGTTCGATGTAGCAAAAAATTAGTTCGGTTGCATTAAGTTTGCAATGGACGAGTATGTAAAAGGTGGTGATCGAAAGAAGAAGAGTAATATGGACGCAATCACCAATTTTTGGGATTATAGAGGTGCGAAGGACATGTTGAACAGTCCTAACATCTTTAAGTAAAGAGCTAGTCTCTCCAACATGAAAGTGGCCAGTAGTGTTTCGAAGAAAGTGATTGGTCGGAGCCCAGTCATAATCAGGATTGGAGTAGAGAGTGTGAAGCTTATCTCCTGTGGTGGAGAGCTGTAAAAATTCGGCATAATCTTGGTATGTGATCTCGATAGGGCGTCGATTCACATACGTGCCAAGAGAAGTGAATGTAGAATTTATTCTAAGGCTCACAAAAAATTCAAACAAAAGCTTAAAATCGAAGGGGATTGCAATCGTTAGAATAAAATAGAGAGAGGTGTGAGTGAAAAGGCCGAGTACTAAATAAGAGAGATGGTTGGGATTGGTTGACCGAGACATAGTGATGCTGGCCATTTTATAGCGATGATAGGCGACTTGATCATCCACCTCCATGAAGCGAGGGTTCAATGAGGCCCTTGAGGAGCTTCTCAAAACTCGGCGAGAGCGCTTCCCTCTTGCCATGATCACTAGAAAGTAAGAAAGTATGAAGTAGGAAGCTAGAAGAGGAAGAAAGTGCGAGAAAAAAATGGCTGGAGGGCTCTAAATTTAAAGAACTGGATGGATTATCCAGGACGTCGCAGTATCGTCCAAGATGATCTGGTGCAATAATTGCGTCTGGACGATTGGTCAAAAAGGCGGTCGTATTTTTTAGGCTGACCAGATATCGTCTGGGATAATAAGATACAAGCGATTGTCCCGAGGCAAAAATCTGGATGATCGTTGAATAAAAAGATCGTCTAGGATGATATGTGGATCATCCAGGACGATGTGCAATAATGGATCATACCGGCCGAATTTAAAACGTTTAAAAGCACTACCAAGTGTATCGTCCAGGTCGAACAGGTGGATCGGCCGGGATGATTCTCCAATAATGGATGGTACCTGCTGAATTTAAGGCTTATTAAACGTATGTCCACGTGTATCATCCTAGGCAAACAGGTGGATCATACGGGATGATGACCAATAATTGAGCAACGAGTGAAAGCATCGTCCAGGACAAAGGAGGATCATCCAGGACGATTGAAGCAGAAGACGATCAGATCGTCCATGATGATAATTAATCTCCAGAATGATAAAGAGCAGATAGGTTAGAAAAGTCAGTAGATGGATTTTTAGAAGTGAATTGAACAGATCGTCTAGGATGATATGAATATCGTCCAGAACAAAGTGTACAAAAGTTTAAATCAGAGGATGGATGGAAATGATCAGACAAGGTCAAAAATAGTAAAATCAAGTGAAAATGATAAAAATAAGATACGAAAAAGACATAAAACGAAAAAAAATAAGATTTTTTTTATCAAGGCATGAATGTGACATAGTCTCCATGTGATTGATTTTAAAATTTTTGTAAAGATCAATGAGTTAACATTGCCAAAATCAAAAAAATAGTTAGAACAACCGATCCTGTTAACCCTAACTCGGTCTTCTTCAGGTTCAACCGTCTTCTGAAAATAAAAATCTAAATAAGAAAAACCAATTGGTTTAGAGAAGGAGATCCGTTCAAAAACTTGTTTCCAGAAAAATATTTTATAGAAGAATATATCAAAGTAATTAGTTACAATTAGAAAATTGAAATCAAATCTTTTGAAAAATATCAAGTGACATATGATATATATATATATATATATATATATATATATATATTTGTTTATTTTAATTTGGCATATTTGCGCTTCTTTTGTTTTTGGCATCATTGGTCACTTTTTTCATTAACTTTTATGCAAGCTAGATTCCTTTAAAAAATTCTTGAATATTCTTAGTTGTGATTATATCTTCTAGATATTAGAAAAGAAAAACTCACTCTCTAATATAGAGAAGAATAAATCACAAAGCAAAATCAGAAATCATATGATAATTTTAATGACAGGATTACAAAAATGTGAAAGTAAAATAAAGACTTTGAACATTATATTTATAGATTACTGTAGCAAGATTGAAATGATCTTAATTTCAAAAATCATTTGTTAATTTGAAATAGATTTTTATTTAGAGAAGAAGATTACACCTCTAAAAGAGGTTAGAGAAAGAGTCAATCAATGGTGTTTTCACCCTTTAATAGATTAAGAGATGAAAAATTATTGACTCATAAAATTTCAAAATAAAAAACAAAGTATAAAATATTAATTTCAGTGATAATTGATTTTTTTAAATTTAAAAGTATACAAAAATATAAAGCAACAAAGACAAAAGTAGTAAAAATAGCAATAAAAAGTTAAAACAGTAGAAGTAAAAAAAATAAACAACAAAAAATTAAATAAAAAATTAGTAGGAATCAAGTTCATGCATTTATGTCAATTACACCCAATCTAGTTCTTAAAGTACTGAAAGTGTAGAAGGCTAGTGGTTTAGTAAAGATGTCAGCCAGTTGATTTTCAGTTGCCACATGGTGTAACTCAATGTCTCCCTTGGTCACATGGTCTCTAATAAAGTGATGTCTTATGTCTATGTGCTTGGTCCTTGAATGTTGGATAGGATTTTTAGAAATGTAGATGGCACTAGTGTTATCACAAAGAATTGGAATTATGCCTACAGGTTATCCTAAATTCAGAACTTGCTGTTTCAACCAAAGGACTTGGGTCACACAACTTCCTAAAGTAATGTACTCAGCTTCAGAAGTGGAAAGTGCAATAGAGTTTTGCTTTCAACTATACCAAGAGACTAAAGACTTTCCTATAAATTGACAAGTCCTTGAAGTATTTTTTCTATCCACCTTACATCCAGCAAAGTCAGAATCAGAAATTCCAATAATCTCAAAGAAGTGTCGTGCTTAGGGTACCAGATTCCTAAGTTTTGGGTTCCTAAAAGGTATCTAAGAATTCTCTTAACTGTAGTCAGGTGGGATTCCTTAAGATCAGCTTAAAATCTTGCATAGAGACAAACATTAAATATAATATCAAGCCAGCTAGCAGTCAGGTAAAGTAAAGATCCAATCATCCCTTTGTACTTCTTTTGATCAACTGATTTTCCATTAGGGTCCTTATCCAACTGAACACCTGAGGTCATGGGAATATTAATGAGCTTGTCTTTGTCTATTTCATATTTCTTCAAGATGTCCTTTGTGTACTTTAATTGATTAAAAAAGGTTCCATCATCCAATTGTCTTATGCTAAACCCAAAAAAGTAGGACAACTCTCCCATCATTCTCATCTCAAACTCCTTACTCATTATTTTAGAAAAATCATCACATAGCCTTTTATTAGAAGATTCAAAAAGTATATCATCGACATAGATCTGAATAATGAGTAAATCATCTCATACTTTCCTTAGGAAAAGGGTGGTGTCTACGCTCCCCTTAACAAACTCCCTTTCTCATAAAAATGTGCTAAGCCTCTCATACCAAGCTCTGGATGCTTGCTTTAATCCATATAAGGCATTTTTTAATTTGAAAACATGATTTAGAAATTGGGAACTCTCAAAACTTGAGGGTTGTTCTATAAAACATCCTCTTTTATTACCAAATTTAAAAAGGTACTCTTAACGTTCATTTAAAAAAGCTTAAATCCCTTATAACAGGCAAAGGCTGATAGCACTCAAATGGCTTCCAATATAGCTACAGGGGCAAAGGTCTCCTCAAAGTCTATCTCTTCTATTTGGTTGTACCCCTTAGCCACTAATCTTGCCTTATTCCTAACCATCACTCCAGAATCATTCATCTTATTCTTATAGACCCATTTGGTTCAAACTACACTTTGTCCCTTTGGTCTTTCTACAAGCTCTCAAACATTATTCCTAACAAATTGGTTAAACTCCTCTTGTATGGCTAAGATCCAAAACTCATCAGAAAGGGCTTGATTGATGTTGGTGGGTTCAGTCATTGAGATAAAGGCAGAGTGGTTCACTTCCTTCTTAAGTCCATGCCTAGTCCTAACTCCTTTAGAAGGGTCTCCTGAGATCAGTTCTTTGGGGTGACTTGAAGAGTATCTCTAATCTATAGGCAAGGTGTGTGTAGTTTCAACCCTTTCCTCCAGATATATATTTTCTACTCCTTGGGTAATCTTGCCTACTCCTTCAATGTTTTGGGGCATTAGTCTCTTCTCCAAATTTTCATCTCTAGTGGTATTCTCTCCAACTTCATCTTCCTCCTCAATTCTAGTCTTCCTAGGATCAGATTCATCAAAGATTATATGAGTAGTCTCCTCTACCATCAAAGTCCTCTTATTAAACACCCTAAAAGACATTCCAACACTAGAATATCCTAAGAACACTCTTTCATTAGATTTTGGGTCAAACGTTCCTAAGTGAGACTTCCCATTATTATGAATGAAAATCTTACAATCAAAGACATGAAGGTGGGAAAGAATGGGTGTTCTACCCTTAAGGATCTCATAGGGTGTCTTATTAAGTTTGGCTCTAACATTCACCCTATTCAAAATATAACAAGTTGTATTAACTACTTCAGCCTAAAAGTATTTTGAAAGTGAATACTCAGCAAGCATGGCTCTAACGGCTTCCACTAAGGTCCGGTTCTTCCTTTCAACTACCCTGTTCTACTGACGGGTCCTAGGAGCTGAGAAGTTGTGGCTAATCCCTTTATCCTCACAAAAGTCTTCAAATCTCTCATTTTCAAACTCTCCTCCTTGGTAATTATGGATGATCAAGATCTCACACCCTAACTTTCTCTGAATCCATGTGAAGAAGGCTCTAAACTCATCAAAAGACTCATTCTTATAGGACAAAAATATAATCTAAGTAAACCTCGAGTAGTCATCGACAATCACAAAATCATAGATTTTCCCTCATAAGTTGGCAGTGCTAATGGGTGCAAACAAATCCATGTAAAGGACTTCTAAAGGTCTAGAGGTGCTAATGTCCTTAATGGAGTGAAAAGTGGAGTGGACTTGCATTCCTAATTGGTAGGTATCACAAAGGTGGTCTTTTGAAAACTTAAGCTTGGGGACACCTCTAACTAGGACTTTCTGGGTCACTTTCCTAAGAGTTTTCATATTGGCATGACATAATCTCTTATGCCACAACCATGAATTATTAGCAGAAGTTTTTAAGTAAAATGAAGCAACACATTCAATATTATTTAAATCAAGTATATAGATGTTATTGATCTGCTTGCCCTGCAAAATAGTGTTATTATTTAAGCTTATGATGTAAGAGCTAGCCTTGAATTTAATGATGAAGCCTTTATCACAAAGCTAACTGATGTTGAGCAGGCTGTGTTTCAGTCCATCTACAAGAAAAATATTTTCAATCAAAAGGTTTTTGAAGTTTCCAATTACACATGCCCCCACCACTTTCCTGGTGGTATTGTCTCCAAGAGTCTCCTTGCCACCAGCCCTGGCCTCTTGCGAAACAAATTGATTAGCAGCTCTAGTCATATGTCGTGAGCATTCGCTGTTCAGGTATCACATGCTCTCATGAGGCCTTTTATGAGAGTAAGCCTACAAAATCATCAAATGTCAGATTTAGGAACCCAAACAAGTTTGGGTCCCTTCTTATGGAAAATAGTATGCAATGCATGTGTGTTATGATGTGAATCATGCAGTTTGGGTTTCCACACCCAATGTGTGCTATATATAATAGTGCAAGTGTGTGAAATGTGTCCTAAAATGCCACGTGAAAAACATCTAACACTAAGAAAAGGATTTCTTAATTTGTTCGGGTAGTAGTGCTTCCTTTTAAAGTTTTGAAATACATGTAATGGTTTATTTTCAAAAGCTTTAAGACTTGCTAATTCTTTTTCTAACTTAGCATTGGATGACTTTAAGGAATCATATGCATCACATAACTCATTATGTTTTTTGTTTAATGCATCAAACTTATCAAGTAAAAACATGTGATTGCTATCAATTTGAGAATGATCTTTAAGAAGATTTTCATGCTCTTTTTATAATTTTAAAAATTCTAATTTTAAGCTAGCACGTGTTTTAAGTTTTCTATATGATGAATGAATTTGTTCAAAAACTTTAAATAATTACTCATAGGTTAGTTCACATACCTCTTCTTGGTCACTTTGACCAAGATGATCGTCAGCCATTAAGCACAAGTTTGTTATCTTTTCTTTAGCTTTAGTCTCAGAGGAATCCAATGCAGAGTTTGCCTAGAATGTCTTTTGGAAACTCTTCTTATTCTTTTCCTTTTTGAAGTTTGATTTCTCTTCAGTTTTCTTCTTGCTTGGGTGAGCCTTAAGCATATGACAATCAGCTTTAACCTGTCCAGGCTTCCTGCATTCAAATTGTCTCATTAGAATTTTAAAATTTTTCCTGCTCTTACCTTTATTCCACTTTTGATGATTCTTGTGCTTCTTCTTTAGAAAGTTCTTAAATTGCATCGTGATTAAAGAAACATCATCACTTTCAGACCCGAAAGAGTCAGTTTCTGAGTCGTTCGCCTTAAGTGCCACCATTTTCTCCTTCTTCTTCTCACCTGCATCAAGATTTCTTTAGTTCACCCCTTGCTCGTAAGCAATGAGTGAACCAAGTAAGTTATCTATCGAATAGGTATTTAAATCTTTAGATTTAGAAATTGCTGTAATTTTAGCATCAAAAGAGAAAGGCAGATATCTTAAAATTTTGTTTACTTTTTCATAGTTAGTGAATTCTCTTCCTAAGGCATGCAAAGATGTAACAATTTGAGTAAATCTTGTATACATTTTAGAAATTGATTCAGAAGGTTTCATACGAAAAAGTTCGTAATCATGCAACAAAATATTCAATCGTGATTTCTTGACTTCTTTAGTTCCTTCATAAGTAATACAAAATTTATCCCAAATCTCTTTACCAGTTGTGCAAGTTGAAACTCGCATGTAGTCTTCAGATATTAAAGCACAGAAAAAATAGTTTAAATATTTTTCATTAACTTATGCTAAATTTCTATCATCAAGAGTCCATTCAAAAAAAGAAAGTTGAACATTAACATCATTAAGTTTACTAGTCGGAGGTGTATAACCATCCTTAACGAGCATCCACATGCGATAGTCAATCAATTGTAAAAATGTAGGCATTCGAGGATTCTAAAAATCAAATGAAATATTATCAAAGAAAGGTGGTCGGGTAATGGAATATCTTTCCGTAGTATTATGTTTACCAAAATTAGACATGGATCAAAATTCAAAAGCTTTCAAAAACTTATTTTTATGAATCCCGCTCTGATACCACTTGAAAGTTCGTTAGGGATGTTAAGCCCTTATGAACTAGTCCCGAGGTTAACCAAGAGGGGTGTTGAATTGATATTTTAAAAAATTTTCAAACAAATCATGAATCTTAAATCAAAACACAATTCACCACAATAAAACCAGAGCGTAAAAATTAAATGCGTAAGTAAAAAACAAAGAAAAAACACCAAATTTATAGTGGTTCAATCAAACCTTAACCTACGTCCACTCCTCAGAGGCCCCCTTCGAGCATTACACTAACTCTCCTTTAGCCCCCATAGCTAAGTGGAGAAGCCCTCACAAAAACATTCCTTTTCACCAACCCTAGTGTGGCAGAGAATCAACTCTTTTTGCTTCCTCTTGAAGCAGGCAGAGAACCTAGACCAATTGCAGAAGTAGACCTCCCTAGAACCCCCAAGGATAAGGGACAATGATTAGAGAAGATGACTTGGAACCTTGCTTAGAGCAACCCTTATGAACCCTCTCACAAACTCCCCCTCACAAGTTTCTCCCTCTCTCTCCCTCCCTCTCCCTCTCCTCTAAGCTCTCTCAGGTCAAGAAAGTAGCAAAAGATGCTTGGACTTGAGAAAACATGAGTCCTTTAAATAGATTTTCAAAAATCGACTTTATCATCCAGGACGATATTCCTATCATTCTGTATGATAAGTACAAATTAAGCTCAATCAGCCCGGACGACTTAGGCTGATTAGAAGTTTTTTATTTATATCGTCCAGGATGATATTATATTATCCTGTACGATTAGTTTAAATCGAGGAATATCGTCCAGACCATCACTCTGAATGGGAGTCTAGACGAAAATAAAATGACTTGATTGTCCCAGCTGATCTCTTGATCATCCTGGTCAATTTGTTCAAAATCTGCCCAAATCATCCAGAACACTGCTCTGGACAGGTGTTGGTCGTCCAGAAGAAATCAAGATTTTTGAACTAATCATCCTAGCCGATCCTGCGATCATCCAGGACGATAAGATTGTATCTATCAACCTTAATGGATTTCCTTAATCTCCAGATCAATTTAGGCATAATTGTGCTGCATCGTCAAGGCCAATGTCCTGTAGGATAATTAAAAAATAAACCTTCCTAAAGTGATCTGGTGGCTGATTCTTTCTGATTTGAGCCTATCATCGAGGATGATATAAAAATTATCCGTGACAATATGCTTAATGACAACTGCCTTAACCAGGATGCCCTAATTAGGGTTTTTATTTTTGACCGATCATCCAGGATGATTTTGGGATAATCCTAGACGATATGGGCAAATTCTAAAAACTCTAAGTCAGATAGAAAAATTCAGTCAAGTGTGTGTGCAGTGTTACTTAGCATCAGACACCATAAAGATTACAATTGACTTAAGAAAGAGAAAAAATACATTACAAACTGACTGAGACCTAATCTACTCAAACTTGAGCTGATTCAAATTGCGATCTTGATCCTGTGGACCTGAACTGTTAGTAGGCAAGGCAGTCATAGTAAAATAGAAGTATTTGCAATCATCAAAATTCTATTTCTAAAAATAAATACGTAACAACATCTACTCCTCGGAGGCACCTTTTGAGTATTGAACTAAACATTTAGTGTCTCTCCTTTAGCCCCCACAACTAGGTGGAGAAGCCTTTACAAAATCACTTCCATCTTCCCCGATGCGACGGAGTAGCCGGGTCCTTTCATACCAAAGAGATCTTCTTCTTAAAATACTTAAAAGCTATTGGTGTTGTGTGATAAAAAGTTTATAGTGATGGAGATTTAGTTATAATTTAGTTTGCATAAAAATTGTCATGTACACTAAAAGTGATAAAGTTACAATAATTTCAAAAGCATAGAGAAATTTTAAAAATTTTAGAGAAAAAATATGGGGCATTTTTTAGTTATAATAGATCCATTAATTTTATATTGAAAATACGATGGTTTCCTTTCCTTGCAGCTAGAGAACATAATTGGCAAGAGTAAACTGAAAAAGTTATTAGGAGGTTTTCTCTTGAGGTAGTATTAGAAGATAGCAACATTGATAAAGGGCGATGGCAACAACAATAACAAGGTTTTATCTCACTTAGGTTAGGTCAACTAAGTAGCCTAAAGACTATAATACTAGGGATCATAATGCTTGGGATGATAAAACTATGATTTCTTTTGATACTTTCTCTTCTCACTCCTTTAAAAGGTTGTCCCAATCAAAGTTCCTAGCTATGAAAAGGGTTGTCATTATGAAGAAGACATCTTTAATAACTATAAACACTACTGCCTTAACAAATGGACCCTTTGCACCTAGAAAGAATGACATTGAGACTTCCTTATATGGTGAAAAGCCATCCAAGGGAAAAAGGAGGAAGATGAATGCTAAACTATGAGCTCAGTAATTACACCTTATACACTTGTCAATGCTGCAACTGTAGGAGACAAAAGCGAGTGTTCCTAACTGCAATAAATTCATAATTTGAAAATGGGTGAAAAGGAGTAGCTCCAATGGTTAATAAAAGAAGTCATTTTTGGTTCAACTGCCTGAATCTCCAATCCCATAGAAAAGAGCATGAGTCCCTATATGCTTAGGCATATAAGGTCTTAAAAGATGTAAAATAAAAGGGGTTGATGAAGAGAAAGTATCAAAAGATGCTTATAATTAAGGCTGAGAGGACCCCAGCAGAAGTTTCCATCTTTGTGGTACTTGAGAAAGAAAAGAGGCTCCACAGGTCCTAATGTTGAGGCATGACATTTGGACCATGTGTCGAAGAATCCATTGACAAAAGGTCCATGTAGAAGGGAAAGTAAATATGAATATCAAAGTCCGTACCAAACGAACCTAAAAAAAAGTATGAATATCAAAGTCTTCAAATGGAAAATTTATTCATAAGAATAAGTACATGATATTTGATGCATACTTTTAGACATTTACCTCCCAAAAAATCATCAATAGTGGGTTCCAAAGAAGAAAGTGCCAAGTGACAACATCAATGATGGTCAAAACTGAGGAGAATCCTCCATGCGTTCCAATTGCCTTTTAACTCCACCCTCTTGAGAGATAATCCAAGTTTCACCTTAACTCCCAATTAAGGAGCACTTCATACTGCATATATAATCAAAAATTTAGTGGATGTATCTCTAAAAAATTTGGATATAATAATAGGAAGAAAAAAAGATGATGATGAGACCATAAGGGTAAAGCAATTTAAATAGTTGGACATAATGGCGAGCCACCCCCATACGAATCCACTAATGAATCCAAGAACTAGGATTTATGATTATTAGAGCCATAATCCCTTAATGAGAATAAGTACAATATGATCAAATGGATGGTAGGAGCTCCTTAGGAATAGTAAGAAGACCTCCTACTTGTTGACACTATTATGGTTGCACAAGAGCATAGTCATATAAAGTGATAAACAATGGAAAAAAATAAGGAGATCTCCCTCATACCATACTAAGTTGGAATAGGTTTAATAGCCTAAGGGTTATTCAATTTTGAAATTCAACATCTTCAATGAAACAAACAACTCGAAGAAACATCTCATGTAAATCAAAGTGCCATGTGGCAATACCAAGGGTAATGATGGACTATTATTTCATTAGTTCATCAATAAATAGACATTAACTACCTCAGAAGATTTCTAAACTACCTTAGTTAAGACCTTAATAGAGCTTAAATTGATTTTCATTAATTCTAGATGCTTCCTTTATTCAAAAAAAATAATAGAGTTTAAAGCCACATTTGTGAAATGAGTTTCCAATGCTATGTAGACGATAACCATCATTGACGTTGCTTGGAGAAAAGAAGTGATGAGTGGATGACTAGATACATTATGCTCTGGTGAAATATATGCATGAATTTTGAACAATAATTAGAAGAAAAGCATGTGATCTAGTTATTAATGGCCAACATCAATGATAAGAAGGTTCCTTATCTATTTATGACCTATTTCACAACATTCTAGGATCTACTAGATCGAATAGTGATGTTAAATAAAGTTTAAAATATACAAGTTCAAAGTTCATCCAGATAAATTAAAAAAAAAAAAGCTCCAAAACCCAGGGAAGGTTAATCACATGTAGCCTCTCTCAACCCCAATGGAAGAAAGTGGGTATCTTATTATAAAAGAGAGTGGCCCACTTATGGTGAAAACAAAGGAAAATTATATACTCATAAATGCCTTGACATGTAGATACAAGGTCAAGATGAAACTAAAGATGGGTCCCTTTAAGAAATTCACCTAAGATCATCGAAGGATCTTGCCCGAGGAGATCAACAGGCTCTACCTACATAAGCTTACTAAGGATATTTCCTTGCATAAGGGAAATTAGAGATCCCTCCTCAAGCACCCACTCATCACTACCACTCATTGTTTCTCTCCCCCATAACATTCAAGCTCACCCAACTTAGCTATAGGAAAGAACCTATCAAAGAACTCCTCACGCCATTTAGCTACTACTATCTAACCTAAAGCTCTTCATTTCCAACATGTCTCACTCACATTTCTTCACAAGGCTTTCCTAGATCTTCTAGAGAAGTTATTAGTCACACCCAACCACTTATGAGGGTTCACTCACAAACTTACCCAGAGTATACTCGATGCCATCGAGCTCTACTGTTGACTTTATCCTCCTCCAATCTATAAAAAGGTGACATTTGTTTGGATTAATGTGTAGTATTCTATAGGTATTTGATAAGATAAAAACAGTTCATTCTAAATTGCCTTTATTGTGTTATTTTATGTTTGCAATCCTTATGTTTTGTTTAGAAAAAGAAAAAAAATTATGAAAATCGAACCAATGATGCAACACCATAAAGATAGTGCCACAATACTGCAGTTGAGAGCATAACACTAAAGTGCTATCCAAGATGTGACACAGTTCTGAATTACCTTGCAATGTGGTGGGAGTCAATTAAACTGATGAATCAAAGCTAAAATTGGTGAACCAACATGCCGGTTTAGTAGTGCCACCAACTCAATGCCACATCGCTGAATCAATTAATTTTTAAAACTATAAGTAGTAGCCTAATACTTCTTAAAAAGGGGTTGGTATATTGTGCAGTCATTTTGTGTGAGTGTGTGTGAGTGTGAGGGCTATCTTGGGAGAGTATATCTTATGTTGTTGTATTTGGAGTCTTATTTGTATATGGAGCAAAGTAAACCTTATTTTAAATAATTTATCTTATTATCTTATTTTGGTCAATTTGTAACTTATTATTTTATTTAGTGAAATAAAATCTTTATTATGTTAACAATAACTCTATATGTAGTTAAATAATCCCTTTGAATCTATAATTATTCATAAGGCATCTATTACTTTGAGTAGATTTATTCTTTAATGTATCCATTCTTTTTTTTTATTTTTTTGTTGCTTTAATTAGTTTATGTATAAGCCAAACATAAAATAAAATTATAGTGTGATCTACAGCCTTGGTGAAGGAATATAAAAATAATTAAAGAACCTAAAAGGTATCCTAGCTATAACATTAATATGATTACTAGGATTAAGTGGTCTTAATAAGATAAAAGAATGGTAGTTAGGAAGGATCCTAGCTAATACTCATACGAGCTTGATAGAGATGAGGAGCAACTATTACTTTGATCCATATCAAAAATAAAAAGTAAACCTCTTTAAATCAGTCAAGTTCTTTTGAAAAATTATACGTTTAGAATTTCTAAAAATTAGTGAATTATCTTTCTACAATTTAAAGCTTTTTTACTTTTAACCTGCACCACTTATTAAATTTAATCTAGATAAATTTAGCAGTTCAGTAAGCAATAGTAAAGTGAGCTTAGGATATTTTTAGTTTTTTTCTCGTGGGATTGATACTCTTTTCATCATTATATTACTTGATATGACATGTGTACTTGTGTTTACATATGACATATATAATATAAAAATTGAACTTCCATTTGATAATTGAGTAGAGTGTGCAAGCAAAAGCATGAAGCTTTGCATTTATATAAGCTAAAAACTTAATTGTAGTAGTGTCTCTATCAAGTTTTTGGTGTAGTTATCGAAGAATAAACTAATGAAATTTATTATCTTACTTTGCATTTTATACTGCTGAATCAATTATTAGTTTAATATAAATATCTTTTTATTTTTTACTTGCCTAACCTTTACTTGCTTAGTGTTGTTTTGATATATGATTAGCTATTACTAACCCTACGTTTGAAGGTATTCATGAAAGTATAAACAAAAATAGCATTTAAGGCTTTAAGCCAATAATTTTGAATTGAAACCTACCATAATCCAAGTGCAAAACTTATAGTTTGGGGGAACATCTATAGAAGATTCTAATCTATGTGTAACTAGTTTTCTTAAAATCTGTGCAACTTTTAAATGTAATAGTGTTATTGATCATGATGTTAGATTTAGATTATTTTAAAGGATAAGATTTTCTTAAGGTTTTTGGAAATCCTTAAAAAATTAATTATTATTATTCCATTTGCAGAAGCTTCAAAACAGATGCCCACTTATGCTAAATTCATGAAGGACATCCTTAGTAAGAAAAGAAGATTAGTAGATTTCGAGACTATAACTTTGACTGAGGAATGTTATACAATTCTATAGATGTAACTTTCTTAAAAGCTTAAGGATATTGGTAGTTTACCATTTCTATGTCTACAAGGGACAAATATTTTGGTAGAGCACTATGCTATTTAGATGATTTTAATGTCATTGTCCATATTTTTAGAAGACTCAATCTAAGAGAAGTCCAACATACCACAATTTCTCTTTAATTAATAGACTGTTCATTCACCTATCCAAAGGGGGTAATAAAGGATGTGCTAGTTAACATAGATAAGCTTATCTTCTATATGGATTTTTTTATCATAGATATGGAAGAAGATAGAGAGATGTCAATTATCTTATAAAGTCCTTTTTTAAATATAGATAGGGCCTTAATAGATATTCATAAGGGTTAATTGATAATGAGAGTGCAATATCACAAAGTAACCTTCAATATCTCAAAGTCAATGAAGTTTTCAAGTGACCAAAATGAGGATTTTCATAGAGTTACTAAAAATTCTAGGGTCATCACAAGTCATTTGAACAGAAGAGTTAACCTTACATGGTATTATTTAGGCTAAATTAGGAGAAGAGTAATAAGTAAGTTGATTAGGGTTCTTATCTTGTATAAAGAGCTTTTGGATGAACCATAATGGATATTAAGGGAATAAGTTCATCCTTGTGCATACACAAGACTCTGGTGGACGAAAATTCTTTTCTAAAAGTTGATCCCCAAAGAAGACTGAACCCTATTATTAAAAAGAGTGAAGAAGGAGATACTTAGGTGGTTAGATGAATGAATCATTTATCCCATTTCAGATAGTGCATCAGTTTAACATATATATTATGTTCTAAAGAAAAGAGGCCTAACTATAGTAGCGAATGAAAAAAATGAACTGATACCGACAAGGATGGCTACTGGTTGGAGACTTTGAATAGATTATAGGAAGCTAAAAAATTATGAAGACCATTTCTTATTTCCTTTTGCTGACTAGATGTTAGATAGTTTAGTAGGACATCCTTTTTATTGATTTTAGATGGATATTCACGATACCATCAAATTCCTATAGCTTTAGAAGACCAAAATAAGACTAATGTTACCAATACATATGAAATATTTGCCTATAAGAGGATCTTTTTAGTTTGTGTGATGCCCCTACTACTTTTTAGAGGTGTATGATATTAATTTTTTTAATTTGATTAAGTAGGGAATTGTGATATTCATGGTTAATTTATGTATTATTAGTACCACATTTGATTCTTGTTTAGAGCATTTAACTTTATTTTAAAAAAGATGTCTTAAAATAAGGTTGGTACTTAATTGATGGAAATGTTAATTCATGATAGCATAAGGTATAGTCCTAGGACATACAATTTCTAAGAGAGGTTTAGAAGTGGATAGGGCTAAAGTGCAAATAATTAAAAATCATATACTACCCTGTTAGAGAAATAAGAAGTTTTTAGGATATAATGGTTTCTATAGACAATTAGGGATTTTATAAAATTTAAAAACCATTATTAAATTTACTTGAAAAATATATCCTTTTTAAATTTAATAAAGAATGCTTAAATTCTTTTAACATTTTGACATAACACTTGATCACTACATCTATCATTATTACACTTAATTTGACACTATATTTTTGAAATTATGTGCGATGTTAGAGATTATATTATTGGTAATATGTTAGGGAAAATAAAAGATAGAAAATTTCATATTATTTATTATGCTACTAGAAACTTAAACTCAACCAAATATAAATATACAACTACTAAAAAAGAACTAATACCATTTTCTTTGCCATTAATAAGTTCAAACCAAATATGATTGGCACCCATGTTCTAGTTTATAATGACCATTTTGCTATCAAAATTTTTATCATAAAAAAAGATGCCAAGTCTATATTAGTGAGGTGGAATCTTTTGTTACAATAACTTATATAGAAATCCTTGATAGAAAGGGGATAGAGAATTAGATGCTTGATCATATATTTTGAATTGAGCTAGAAGAACCTACATGTGATGAGTGTAAGATTAATGAAATCTTTCCAGATGAGCATTTATTTGCCTTACTTTCATATTTTAAATGATATTATATTTTTAGGATGAGTAATTTTTATTTATGAAATGTGAAGAGTGAATTATTAGGCAACGTGTCCGTAAAAAATGAAATTGAACATATTATTAGGCAATGTTATGACTCTGAATATATAGGTCATTTTGGAGGTTTTAGAATTGCTTCTAAGATTCTTCAATCTAGAATTTGTTGTGTTACTCTATTTAAGGATGTAAATTGCTATATTAGAAGATTTGATTAGTTAGAGGGTAGGCAACATAACTAGAAGAAATGAAATATCTCTTAGCATTATGTTAAAAGTAGAGATTTTTTATGTTTGTGAATTCGATTTTATGGGATCATTTTGTTGTAAATCTCAACCCAAGTTCTGTGATTTTGATGATAACAAACATTATTGTTCTTTGACTACTTCAATACATATATATCTATTTTATTTGCCTTGCTCACTAACTTTCAAGTCCACAAGTTCACTTAGAAGGTCAATCAGCTCAAGGTCAGGTAGATTACGATTGAGTCAGACTGTAATTTCCATTTAAATGTATCTTTTACCTTTTATTAAGTCAAATGTACTTGGATGGATCCTGATGCTAAGTAATCATACACACACACACACTTAGGGGGAGAAATTCTGAAAGTTTAAGGTTTTATATTTTTGATCACATCATACAAGATGATTTACAATATCTTGGACGATCAGTTAAAAATAAAAAACCTAATTAGGTCATCTGGGTTCTATAAACTTGCTTAAGTAATTTGTCCTGGATGATATTTACGTCATTCTGGATGATGTGTTCATATCATAAATACTTAGCTGCCAAAGTCATTTAGGCAAGATTTTATTTTTAGAATTTTGTTGTAATCATACAGGACGATCCCATATCATCCCAGATGATTCATTACAATCATGCCTAAATTAGTCAGGTGATTAAAGAAAGTAATAGAGGTTAGCTTGATAAATTTTATCATCCTGAACAATCGCAGGATCATCCTGGATGATTAGTAAGAAAAACCTTAATATTTTCCTAAATTTCCTAGATGACTCAAACTATTTGTTGGACAATAATTATTGATTTTGAACTAATCATACAGGATGATCCAAGCATCATTATGTATAATAAGTCATATTTCATCATCATCCAATATGTATCTCCTGGATGTCCAGAACTGTGCTGGATGATATGTATGATTTTGAACAAATCATACAGGATGATGTCCATGTTGAGTCCAGTAATTAGGTTGTTAAGCCTAAGTAAATGTCCCAAGGCTACCAAGAGGGGGGTGAATTGGTAGTTTTTAAAATTTTAAACCCTCTTAATAATAAAGTTGAACCGAAATAAAATTTTCTTTTAAAGTTAGTAGAAAAATGTTTTTCAACCACAGAGTTGTTAAAACTGAAATTTAAAGTGCGGAAACGTAAAAGCTATAAAGTAAATGACACCAGATTTATAGTGGTTCGGTCTATAACCAGACCTACATCCACTCCTCAAAGGCACCCTCTGAGTATTGCACTAATACCACAAAGTGACTCTCCTTTAGCACCCACAGCAAGGCGGAGAAGCCTGTACAAAACACTCTTTTCACCACTACCCGGTGCGGCAGAGAACCGTCGTCCTTTCACACTCTCCTAGTGTGGGCAGAGAACCCTACGGCTGTTCACACTCTCCAAGTGTAGGCAGAGAACCTTCTTCCTTTCACACTCTCCTAGTGTGGGCAGAGAACCCTCGTCTGTTCACACTCTCCAAGTGTCGGCAGAGAACCCTCGTCTGTTCACACTCTCTAAGTGTCGGCAGAGAACCGGACCTTCTTGAATGATCTTCTCACAAGAATCTAGAAGGAAGAAAGAAAAGAGTGAAGAAATCCAATTTCACAAGTAGAGACTCTTACCTTAGCAATCCAAGTGAAGCCTTCTCGCTCCAGTGGTAGGAATCCTCCTTTGAATGCTCTCTTCCACTCTCTCCTTGGCTATTCTCTCAAGAGGCACGAAGATCAAATGACAAAAAGATTGGGTGGCAGTCTAATTTGGACTATTTATATAAAAGACAAGAGAAACCGCCCAAAAACTGCAAATTTTCAATTCTGTACGCAGTGGATCGTCCTGTACGATCCTGGATCGTCCTGGACGATTTTACTTAAACGATCTGAAACGACCCAATTTGTATATGTGTACGAACTGACTTCGTACAGCTGATTGTCCTGTACGAACTTGGTTCGTCCAGTACGAACGGTTATTACAAGGTCGGTTCTAGAAACTGCTGAAAACTGTTCTAAGTCGGTTTATCGTTTGAACGAAAATGTGATCGTCTGGACGAAAATTTTCCAGAGAGCCGATCGTCCTGGACGATTATTTATTTCGTCTGGACGAAAATTTTCCAGAGAACCAATCGCCGCGGACGATAATTTGCTTTCGTCTGGACGAAAAATTTCCAGAGAGCTGATCGTCCTGTACGATATTTATTTTCGTCTGGACGAAAATTTTCCAGAGGACTGGTCGCCTCGTACGATGGTAAAATTCGTCTGGACGAAAATTTTACAGAGAACCCATCGTCCGGGACGATAATAAATTTCGTCCTGGACGAATAGGACTTAGAAAATTTTTCAAAGCAAGTTCCTATTCGTTCCAAGTGCTCTATAGGAGATAACTGACAGATCGTCCAGTACGATAAATATCGTCCTGTACGATCAGTATAGAATTTCAAGATCTCCTTATTTGTGTGTGTGAGATTTTATTCACTCAATTACAATCACTCCCTTTCAAAATTAATTCAAAGAAAAGACAAACATCAATTAAACAAAATATCTCATGTTGAATTTGATTTGAAGTTTTCGTAGTCTGGAGTCTGATTTTCCTGAAATGTTAGTACACACAAGAGCAAGTGCAAATCTTCTGAAATTGTTAGGAGATAACTATACATTTGAACAATAATGTTTGGAATCATCAAAACTACATAAGTTGCATAAATATAACTCATTTAAATAGCAACTATTCAAACAATCTCCCCCTTTTTGATGATGGCAAAACAATTATTATTAGTATGGTTTCAAGTTAAAACACATCTTTTATCTCCTAAACTCCCCCTGAATTTATGAGTACATTAAAATAAGGAGGCATTAAAGAACAATATTTAACGAACAATATTTTTGTTTTTTCAAAAATTTTAACACAAAACTTGCAAACAGAACAACTAAAACAGAACAACTAAAAAGAGAAAACACAAACATAAAAAGAGAAAACACAAACATACACAAACATAATAATTTCTCCCCCTTTTTGACAGCAACAAAAAGTGAAGAAGAAAAAGACAAGAAATGTAAATAATTATAAGAAATTCATTGTTAAAATTTAATCTAAATGGTGATTGACATAGGGTATGCAATTTTAAACTAAAGATATTAGGTCAATCATAGAAATTCATAAAATTTATGAAATGATATAACATTGTAAGTAAGAAGAATTTTTCAAAGACATGATTCAATTTAGACATTTTGATTATTGAAAATCATTACAAGTCAGATGTAAAAAAAATTCTATATTTCAAAGTTCAAGAGAATATGAATGAACATTAGATCAACTTGAATTAAGAGATTGAACGAATTTGGAAAGAAGAGAATTACCTCATGTGGTGCTTTGCACATCTTTTCAAAGTTTTGTAGCACATTTTTGTGCATTTTTCTTTGGTTGGGCTTATTTTGTGCCTCTTTTCCATTTTGCAAATTTTTGTGAATTCCTTTTGATTTTTGTACATTTGTACACTGTTCAAGAGTAATTTGACCAATTCTTTCCAAAATTTATAATCTAAAATTTCAAATTTTTCTAGGTGCATAAATATCATTTGAGCATAGAAATACAAACTAAGAAAACATCAAAATTGCAATAACAATATTAACTTTTATGTAGTCTAAATGAATAGACATGAATTTAAAAGTTCTAAGTACAACAAGTTATAAACAAATTATAAATTTAGAAAGTCTAGATTTTCTAATATAGATAATCTCAAATTACAATCGAATTTAAGCACTATGTAGATTAAAAAAAATACTAATGAAATTCATAAATATTAGCCACATTTCAAAACAAATCTAACAAAAACAAACTTTCATTGAAAAGAAAAGATTACATAAAAATTGAACTTAAAAACATAAAAACAATCACAATAACACATATAAGATAAAAACAAAACAACAAAACAAAAAATACAACAGACACACATAAAAAAAACTTCTACTGTTCTGGAGGAGGAGGAGGTATGCCGCCAAAGAGGTTGAAGTAGGAGGCCATCAACATTACATTGGTATTAATTTCATGAACTTCATCTTTAATGTTACCAATGTCATGTTGCTGCTGAGTAAGTTGAGCATCAAATTGATCAAACCTTTGATCAATGTGAGTCTCTAGTCTATCAAATCTCTCAATCAGATTCTGGTAATCTGATTGAGAAGCAGAAGCTTGCACTCCTTCTTCTTCTTCTTCTTCTGAAGCACTGTCATGTGCTTTCCCTTTTTCTTTTTTCTCCTTGAAGAGCAGTCTGAATGATGCATCGTTATAGTAAACTGGCTCTTCATATTCCTCATCAGGATGCACTATATTGTACTTCTTCTCCAAAATATAAGTAATTAAGTGCCCTAATGAAATGTTCTTCTTCCTCTTCTGATCAGCATGTCCTATTTCTGAAAGCCCATAGATATGATCTATGATGAGTTGGGCTTCATCAATAGGATGTCTTGACATGATTAAAAAAGTTAGACAAGAAAGGAGAGGAGTAATGTTAATCCTATCACCAGCTTTAGGAATAATTGAGGATCTAAGGATATGCTGGATGATTCGGGCATCTTGGGTCATACCTGAGACTCTAGCAACATGATTGTCAATCGCATTTTCTCTAATTACCCTATTGATTTGAAACCATTTGAAGGAGGTTTCTGACATTAGGGTGTGGGCTCTATATCCCTCAGTTCTTAAGTTTAAAAATGCACCAAGATCGTGCTTGGTGATCTCAACTTTTTTCTTAAAAATAAAAGAACTAATGATAGAGTGGTCAGAATTGAAACTCATGTTGGCTAGAAAGTAATGGTAGGTTTGTTTATTGTAGAAGTGGACGAGAGAAAGAATGAACTGAAATTGGGTTGAGGCGAAGAGGTGCAATACCCGAAATTTCAACTCTGTTTGGATAAGAATGCGAGACGGAGTGATTTTTGCGGAGGCAAAACGAGGAAAAGATTCCTCATTTACCTTGGAAAGAAAGTTGTCTGGGGCATTCCTGTTTGGTTTCTTCATCAAAACCTTTTGTCTTTTGCTAGAGGAGGTCATTGTTGATTTGATGTTGAAAGGGATTGAAAAAGAAATTTGAAAGTGTGATTGTCAAGTTTGAAAAGCCTTCATATTTAAAGGAAAACGATACTTTCGTCCTGGACGAAAATGTTCGTCCTGGACGAAACATAATAGTTCGTCTGGACGAAGTAAGTTCGTACAGACGATCCAATTCGTCCAAAATGTAACGGCTTTTCGTATTCAACACAACTTACGATGCGTCCCTTCGTACAGGCTTTTTGACTTGACCAATCGTACAGACGAAAAAATTTCGTACAGACGATCGAAAAGTATTTCGTTTTAATGACTCTTGAAAACCGTCCCCTACAATGAATCGACACATGTTCGTCTGGACGAACGAAAATTTCATACAGACGAAGTTCGTATTAAAAACTGTCTTATCCACTCAACCGCTGCATTCAATCGTCCCGACGTTTGAGAGAAAAAAAAATTCGTCCTGGACGATCACATATCGTACAGACGATCCAATAAAAAACTGCTCTAAAAAAGGTTTAAATTTTCGCAAACTGTTCCTTTACACATCGTCCCGTACGAAAATATTTCGTCCTGGACGATTTCCTCCAAAAAATTAATTTTGATTTTTTAAATTTTTAAATTAATAAAATCAACAAAAACAATCAGAAACACAGAAAACATAAAACAAAATCATAAATCCAAAAACAATTCATTAAAAACACAAAATTCACAAAATTACAAAAACAAAACACAACAAGTATCAATGTTGCAAAGACATTTTAGTTAAGCATTCAAATCAATAACACCAAGCCTTGTTCTTAAAGTACTGAAGGTATCAAAGGCTAAAGGTTTTGTAAAAATGTCTGCAAGTTGATTTTCAGTTGAAACATGTATGAGTTCAATTTCTCCTTTGGATACATGATCCCTTATGAAATGATGCCTTATATCGATGTGTTTGGTTCTAGAATGTTGAATAGGATTTTTTGAAATACAAATAGCACTAGTATTGTCACAATAAATTGGAATAGTGCCTATAGTTAATCCTAAGTCAATCAACTGTTGTTTTAACCAAAGTACTTGTGCCACACAACTTCCTAATGCAATGTATTCTGCTTCTGCAGTAGATAGTGCCACTGAATTTTGTTTTCTACTAGACCATGAAACTAATGAATTTCCAATGAATTGACATGTTCCAGAAGTGCTTTTCCTATCCACTCTACAGCCTGCAAAGTCAGAATCTGAGTAACCAATAATTTCAAATGAAGAGCTAAACTTAGGATACCAAATTCCTAAGTTTTGAGTTCCTAGTAGATATCTTAAAATCCTTTTTACTGCTGTCAAATGTGATTCTTTTGGATCTGATTGAAATCTAGCACATAGGCAAACACTAAACATAATATCTGGTCGGCTAGCAGTCAAGTAAAGTAAAGATCCAATTATCCCTCTAAATTTCTTTTGATCAACAGATTTTCCCTTAAGGTCCTTATCCAACTGAACTGAAGAACTCATTGGTGTACTAACAGGTTTAGCATTGTCCATTTCATATTTTTTGAGGATGTCCTTAATATATTTGTTTTGACTAAGAAAAGTACCTTCCTCAAGTTGCTTAATGCTAAATCCTAGAAAGTAATTTAAATCTCCCATTAGACTCATTTCGAATTCATTACTCATTGTTTTAGAAAAATCATCACAAAGATGTTTATTTGAAGATCCAAAGATGATGTCATCCACATAAATTTGAACTATAAGTATATCCTTTCCAATTTTTCTTAAAAAGAGAGTTGTATCCACACTTCCTTTTTCAAAAGATCTTTCAAGTAGGAAGGTGCTTAACCTCTCATACCAAGTCCTAGGTGCCTGTTTCAATCCATATAATGCCTTTTTTAATTTGAAAACATGATTTGGAAATTTAGAATTTTCAAAACCTGGAGGTTGTTCTACAAAAACATCTTCTTCAATTACTCCATTTAAAAAGGCACTTTTAACATCCATTTGAAACAATTTAAAACCTTTAAAACAGGCAAAGGCTAGTAAAACCCTAATTGCTTCAAGTCTAGCTACAGGGGCAAAAGTTTCCTCAAAATCAATTCCTTCAATTTGATTATACCCCTTAGCTACTAATCTAGCCTTATTTCTAATGACTACTCCTGAGTCATTCATTTTATTTTTGAACACCCACTTGGTTCCAACAACACTTTGATCTTTTGGCCTTGTAGTTAGTTCCCAAACTTTATTTCTTACAAATTGATTTAACTCTTCTTGCATGGCCAATATCCAAAATTCATCTGAAAGTGCTTGATCAATGTTAGTGGGTTCAATAGTTGAAATAAAGGCTGAATGATTGACTTCCTTGTTTAATCCACGCCTAGTTCTAACACCCTCACTTGGTTCACCTATAATTAATTCCTTTGGGTGATTTTTAGAAAATCTCAAATCTCTAGGCAATGGGTCTTCTCTTTCTATATTTTCTTCCACATTTTCTTCCAAATTTAATCTATCAATCTTTTGGGAGTTTTCTTCAATTTCTTCTTCAACAACTTTTGGCTCTTCCATGTTTCCATTTTCATCAAAAACAACATGTGTGGTTTCTTCAATGACTAAAGTTCTTTTGTTGAATACTCTATAAGATTTTCCAACACTTGAATATCCAACAAAAATTCCTTCATCTGATTTTGGATCAAATTTTCCTAAGGCAGATTTTCCATTATTATGTATGAACACCTCGCAACCAAATACATGTAAATGAGACAAATTTGGTGTTCTACCTTTTACCAATTCATAGGGTGTTTTATTCAAATTTGATCTCACATTTACCCTATTCAGAACATAGCATGCAGTGCTAACCGCCTCAGCCCAAAAATATCTAGGAAGAGAGTATTCTGCTAACATTGCTCGGGCGGCTTCTATTAATGTTCTGTTCTTTCTTTCAACTACTCCATTTTGTTGAGGAGTTCTAGGTGCAGAAAAATTGTGATCAATCCCCTTTTCTTTACAGAAATCTTCAAATCTTTCATTTTCAAATTCTCCTCCATGATCACTTTGTATAGAAATTATTTCACATCCTAGTTTTCTTTGTATCCAAGTTGAAAAATTTCTGAATTCCTCAAATGATTCACTCTTATGAAAAAGAAATTTAACCCAGGTGAATCTTGAAAAATCATCTACTATTACAAATCCATATACCTTTCCTCCTAGACTAACCGTGCTTACAGGTCCAAAAAGATCCATGTGAAGAATTTCTAAAGGTTTACTGGTCCTAAGATCTTTATTGGACTTAAAAGAGGACTTCACTTGTTTTCCTAATTAACATGCATCACATAAGTGGTCCTTAGTAAAGTCTAGTTTAGGTATTCCTCTAACCAAATTCTTTTGGGTAATTCTTCTAAGATTTTTCATACTAGAATGACAAAGTCTCCTATGCCAAAGCCATGATTCATCAGAAACAGTTTTCAAACAAAAAGCAGTAGGAGATTGAATACAATTTAAATCTAGCATGTAGACATTGTTCACCCTTTTTCCATTTAAAATAATTTTCCCATTTAGGCTAATTATGCAGCTAGTAGGTAAAAATTTTACATTATAGCCCTTATCACATAGCTGACTTATGCTAAGCAAATTATGTTTTAAGCCTTCAACTAATAAAACATTATCTATGAAAAAGTTTTTCAAATTTCCAATCATACCTGATCCAACCACCTTCTTTGTGGTATTATCTCCAAGTGTAACCTTGCCTCCACTCCTGGCTTCCAGCGTTATGAATTGAGCAGTATCTCCAGTCATGTGCTTAGAACATCCGCTGTCCAGGTACCATATACTCTCACGAGGTCTTGTGTGAGAGTATACCTCTTCTTGATCTGATTGTTCAGCTTTATCTGCCATCAAGCAAAGGTTGGTGACTTCTTCTTCGTTTTCAGTCTCAGATGAGTCTGAAGCTGAGTCCGCCCAAAAAGCCTTTTGAAACTTCTTCTTGCCCCTTTTTACCATTGGTTTCTCCTCTACCTTCTCCTTGCTAGGAGTGGCTTTAAGTTTTGGACAATCAGTTTTTATATGACCTGGTTTCCTGCATTCATAACAAATCAATTCATTAGAAACCCTGCCATTTTTGTTATACTTACCTCTATTCCATTGCTGGCGTCTCTTCTGCTTCCTCTTTAAAAAGCTTCTGAATTGTCTAGTCATCAGTGCTATATCGTCTTCATCCTCAGGTTGTGAGTGTTCACTTTCTGACTCTTCCACATTTAATGCAAGATTCTTGTCCTTTCTTGGTTCACCTGCATCAATCTTTCTTTGACTTACTCCTTGCTCGTAAGCAATGAGTGAACCAAGAAGATTGTCAATAGAATAAATGTTCAGATCTTTTGACTCTGTAATTGCAGTAATTTTAGCATCGTATGTAGTAGGTAAACAACGAAGAATCTTATTAACCATTTCAGCATTAGTTAATTCCCTACCAAGTGCATGCAAAGAGGTGACAATTTGAGTGAATCTTGTGTACATTTCAGATATAGATTCATTAGGTTTCATGCGAAATAATTCGTAGTCATGTAACAAGATATTGAGTCTTGATTGCTTAACCTCATTTGTCCCTTCATAAGTAATACAAAGTCTATCCCATATGTCTTTTCCGCTTTTACAAGTGGAAACTCGCATGTAGTCTTCAGATTTTAAAGCACAAAAGAAACTATTTAAACATTTCGCATTTAATTGTGCTAAGTCACGTTCTTCTATAGTCCAATCTGCATAGGGTGTATCTACCCTAATTCCATCAACTAATCTAGTTGGTTTTGTGTAACCTTCCTGGACTAGCATCCACATGCGATAATCAAGTGACTGTAAGAAAGTAGACATGCGTGTTTTCCAAAAATCAAAAGGAATATTATCAAACAGTGGAGGTCTAGTGATAAAGTAACCCTCAGGTGTGTTTCGGTTTCCAAATGTAGCCATCTACGTTAATCAAAAAGTAGTTCAAACTTATGATTTTGAAACTCTGCTATGATACCACTTGTTGAGTCCAGTAATTAGGTTGTTAAGCCTAAGTAAGTGTCCCAAGGCTACCAAGAGGGGGGTGAATTGGTAGTTTTTAAAATTTTAAACCCTCTTAAAAATAAAGTTGAACCGAAATAAAATTTTCTTTTTAAAGTTAGTAGAAAAATATTTTTCAACCACAGAGTTGTTAAAACTGAAATTTAAAAGTGCGGAAACGTAAAAGCTATAAAGTAAATGACACCAGATTTATAGTGGTTCGGTCTATAACCAGACCTACATCCACTCCTCAAAGGCACCCTCTGAGTATTGCACTAATACCACAAAGTGACTCTCCTTTAGCACCCACAGCAAGGCGGAGAAGCCTGTACAAAACACTCTTTTCACCACTACCCGGTGCGGCAGAGAACCGTCGTCCTTTCACACTCTCCTAGTGTGGGCAGAGAACCCTACGGCTGTTCACACTCTCCAAGTGTAGGCAGAGAACCTTCTTCCTTTCACACTCTCCTAGTGTGGGCAGAGAACCCTCGTCTGTTCACACTCTCCAAGTGTCGGCAGAGAACCCTCGTCTGTTCACACTCTCCAAGTGTCGGCAGAGAACCGGACCTTCTTGAATGATCTTCTCACAAGAATCTAGAAGGAAGAAAGAAAAGAGTGAAGAAATCCAATTTCACAAGTAGAGACTCTTACCTTAGCAATCCAAGTGAAGCCTTCTCGCTCCAGTGGTAGGAATCCTCCTTTGAATGCTCTCTTCCACTCTCTCCTTGGCTATTCTCTCAAGAGGCACGAAGATCAAATGACAAAAAGATTGGGTGGCAGTCTAATTTGGACTATTTATATAAAAGACAAGAGAAACCGCCCAAAAACTGCAAATTTTCAATTCTGTACGCAGTGGATCGTCCTGTACGATCCTGGATCGTCCTGGACGATTTTACTTAAACGATCTGAAACGACCCAATTTGTATATGTGTACGAACTGACTTCGTACAGCTGATTGTCCTGTACGAACTTGGTTCGTCCAGTACGAACGGTTATTACAAGGTCGGTTCTAGAAACTGCTGAAAACTGTTCTAAGTCGGTTTATCGTTTGAACGAAAATGTGATCGTCTGGACGAAAATTTTCCAGAGAGCCGATCGTCCTGGACGATTATTTATTTCGTCTGGACGAAAATTTTCCAGAGAACCAATCGCCGCGGACGATAATTTGCTTTCGTCTGGACGAAAAATTTCCAGAGAGCTGATCGTCCTGTACGATATTTATTTTCGTCTGGACGAAAATTTTCCAGAGGACTGGTCGCCTCGTACGATGGTAAAATTCGTCTGGACGAAAATTTTACAGAGAACCCATCGTCCGGGACGATAATAAATTTCGTCCTGGACGAATAGGACTTAGAAAATTTTTCAAAGCAAGTTCCTATTCGTTCCAAGTGCTCTATAGGAGATAACTGACAGATCGTCCAGTACGATAAATATCGTCCTGTACGATCAGTATAGAATTTCAAGATCTCCTTATTTGTGTGTGTGAGATTTTATTCACTCAATTACAATCACTCCCTTTCAAAATTAATTCAAAGAAAAGACAAACATCAATTAAACAAAATATCTCATGTTGAATTTGATTTGAAGTTTTCGTAGTCTGGAGTCTGATTTTCCTGAAATGTTAGTACACACAAGAGCAAGTGCAAATCTTCTGAAATTGTTAGGAGATAACTATACATTTGAACAATAATGTTTGGAATCATCAAAACTACATAAGTTGCATAAATATAACTCATTCAAATAGCAACTATTCAAACAGTCCACATCATTTTGGACGATCAGAATAAACAATGTGTTCTAATCATACAACACACCCAGATCATCTTGGTTGGAAGGCTTGAAATACACTGATCGTACAAGATTATCCATCGATTATCCTAGATGATCTTTGACGACAAGTTATAAATTAGGGCATTTTTAAGGCCTTCCTTATAAGATCTATTGATTGCTAATAAGAGAATCTTTTGCTATTATCTTGACCTGAGAGAGCTTAGAGAAGGAGAGAGAGAGAGAGCTTGGGAGGAAGAGAGAGAAAATCTTATGAGGGGGACTTTGTGAGTGTTTATAAAGGTTGCTCCAAGTAAGGATTCAAGTCATCTTCTATAGTCATCATCCTTGGCTCCTTGGTGGCTCTAAAGAGGTCTTCGTCAGCATTAGGTTAAGGTTATCTACCTACTTAAGGAGGAAGCAAAAGAAGTTGGGGGTTCTCTACCTGGCTTCGAAAGGAGTGAAAAGAGTTTGTATGGGCTTCTCTATCTTGCTGTGGGAGAAAAAGGAGAGTCACTGTGGTTTTAATGCAATGCTTGGAGGAGAGGCTCCAGGGAGTGGACGTAGGTCATGTTGACTGAACCACTATAAAATTTGGTGTGTTCTTTCTGATAATTTTTTGCACATTATTTTTACTACGATTAACTACTTGGATGAAATCACTGATTAATCATTTTGATTATTAGTTTAATTTGTTTCCGCTGTAAGATTTGAAAAGATTTTCTTTTTGTTGAAGAAATTTTTTAAATATCCAATTAACCCCTCCTCTTGGTTAGCCTCAGGAATAGTTCATAAGGGCTTTACAATCCTAATGAACTTTTAAGTGGTATCAGAGCATGATTCATAATATCAAGTTTTATAAAACTTTTGAATTTTGATCCATAGCTAATTATGATAACCAAAACACGATGGAAGGTTATTCCATTACTCGATTGTCCTTATTTGATAATATACCTTTTGATTTTTAGAAAATGGGCATGTCCACCTTTTTGCAATCTATAGATTATCATATGTGGATTCTTATAAAAGAAGGTTATTCTGTACCAACACGTGAAATAAATGACATAAAAACTGAACTTCTATTTTCTGAATGGAATTTTGATGAAAGGGATCTAGCACAACTTAATGCAAAATATTTAAACTATTTATTTCATACACTGAAATATAAAGATTACATGCATGTCTCAACTTGTGTTACTAGTAAAAAAATCTAGGATAGATTATATATTACTTTTGAAGGCATAAATAAAGTTAAACAATCTATATTGAATATTTTACTTATTGACTACAAACTATTTCACATGAAACCTAATGAGCCAATTTTTAAGATGTATACTAGATGTACACAAATAGTAATATCTATGCATGCCTTAAGAAGAGAGCTTACTAACTATGAGAAAGTTAACAAAATTTTGAGATGCTTGCCTTCTTCCTTTGATGCTAAGATTACTGCTATAATTGAATCCAAGAATTTGAATATTTATTCTATCGATAACTTACTTGTTTCACTTACTACTTACGAGCAAGGAGTGAACCAAAGATAACCTAATGCAGGGGAGAAAAAGAAGGAGAAAACTGTAGCGTTAAAGGCTAATGATATGAATATAGATTCTTCTTGTTCCGAAAGTGATGACAGTACCTTAATTTCTAGGCAATTTAAGAGATTCTTAAGAAAGAAACAAAAAGCACCATAAAAAATGGAACAAATGTAAGAATAACAAGAATTCTAAAGTTTCTTCTGATGTGATTTGTTTTAAATATAGGAAGCCAAGACATATAAAAGCTGATTGTCCTACACTTAAGGCTCACATAAGCAAGGAGAAGGGTGAGGAGAAACCCAAGTTTATGAAGCATAAGAAACATATCCAAAAGGCTTTCTGGGCAGATTCTATATCTAACTCTTCTGATACTGAAGCTGAAGAGGAGACAACAAACTTATGTTTGATGGCATATAAATATCTCGGTTATTCTAACTAAGAAGAGGTATGCAAATTAATATATGATCAATTGCTTGATGTTTCTGAGAAAATACATTCATCTTATAGAATACTTAAAAAATTGCATGCTAGTCTGAAACTTGAATTTCAGAACATACAAAAAGAGAATGATATTTTGATTACAGATAATTCTTAACTTAATAGCAATCACATAACATTATTAGATGATTTTGATACTTTGAACAAAAAGTATTCTGAATTGACTGTTGAATATGATGCCCTAAAATGTTTACTTGTTGAGCTAAAAAATGCATATAAGGACTTAGATATTCTTGCAACTGATTTAGATAGTAGGGAGCATGTTTTGAAAGTTGAAAATACAAATCTTAAAAATGCAAACTAGTTTTTAGAATTCAAGATAAATGTTTTGAATGAAAATTAAAAATCACCTTCACTTGAAGAGTTTTGCAATCCATCACAACTGCATGAATCATTCAAACCTTGGAGGAGGTACTATAACCCAAGTAGTTTAGTAAACCCTTTCCTGACGTTAGATATTTTTCATATGGCAAGCTAGGACATATTTCCCACACATGTACCATTCACCGTAGAGCACATTTGGTGTGAAGACCCCAATTACATGATTCACAATATAACATATATTCATTGTATTCTTTTTTCCATAACAAGGGACCCAAACTTGTTTGTGTCCCTAAATCTAACATTTGATATTTTGTATGGTTGCTATCACACAAGACCTCATGAGAGCAAGTGGTACCTGGATAGAAGATGCTCATGCCATATGACTGGAGATGATAATGAATTTATTTTGCTGGAGGCCAAGGCTCGAGGCAAGGTCACTCTTAGAGACAACACCACTAAGAAAGTGGTGGGCACAGGTATAATCGAAAACACCAATAACCTCTTGATTGAAAATATTTTACTTATTGATGGCTTGAAATATAACTTTCTTAGCATCAGTCAGCTCTGTGATAAAGGCTTTAGCATAATTTTTTTTCAAATAGCTACATTATAAGCTTAAATAATAACACTATTTTGTAAGGAAAAAGCATCAACAATATTTACATACTTGATTTAAATAATATTGAATGTGTTTCTTCTTTTTGTTTAAAAACTATTGTTGATGAGTCTTGATTATGACGTAGGAGGTTATGTCATAACCTAAAATGACTTAGAAGAGGAATTCCCAAGCTTATGTTCACTAAGGACTACCTATGTGATGCCTGCCAAGTAGGAAAATAAGTCAAGTTCTATTTCCATTCTATTAAGGACTTTAACACCTCTAAACCTTTAGAAGTCCTTCACATAGATTTATTTGGACCCATTAACACTAGAAGCTTAAAAGGAAAAGTCTTTGAATTTATAGTAGTCAATGACTAGTTGAGGTTCACTTGGATTAAATTTCTGTCACATAAAAGTGAGTCATTATGTGAATTTATATCATTCTCCACTTGGATTCAGAAAAAAGTTGGTTGTGAGATTTTGACAATCCATAGTGATCATGGTGTAGAGTTTGAAAATGAGAGATTTAGAAATTTTCATAAGGAGCAAGGGATTAGTAAAAACGTTTTAGCTCCTAGGACCCCTCAGCAGAATGGGGTAGCTGAAAGAAAGAACATGACCTTAGTAGAAGCCGTTAGAATCATACTTGTTTTGTATTAACTTACAAAATACTTTTGGGCAGAAGTAGTTAACATAGTATGTTATGTGTTGAATAGGGTGAATGTTAGATCCAAACTGAATAAGAAATCTTATGAGATTATTAAGGGTAGGACACCCAACCTTTCTTATATCAACATCTTTCATTATAAGGTTTTTATTCTAAATAATAATAAATTACTCTTAGAAAAATTTGACCCAAAATTTAATGGAGTGTTCTTAGGCTATTCAAGTGTAGGGAAATCCTTTAGAGTGTTTAATAAGAGGATTTTGGTGGTGGAGGAGACTAATCATGTAGTATTTTATGAATCTAATTATGAGAAGTTTAGAGTTTAGGAAAAAGAAGAAGTAAGCAAGATTACCCAAGGAGCATAAACTATAAATTTGAAGGAAAGGATAGAACCTCAAAACACTGTTGGAGTAGATGCGATTTCCCAAGGAGTAGAAACTATAAATATGGAGGAAAGGGTAGAACCTCAAAACACTTTGCCTAGAGATTAAAGATATTCTTTGAGTCATCCTAAAGAATTGATCTTAGGAGACCCTTTTAAAGATATTAGAACTAGGCATAGACTTAAAAAAGAACCACTTTACCTTCATATCAATGATTGAATCCACCAACATCAATCAAGCTCTTTCTGATGAATTTTGAATCTTAGCCATGCAAGAGGAACTAAATAAATTTGTTAGGAATAATATTTGGGAGCTGGTAGAAAGACCTAAGAATCAAAGTATAGTAAGAATAATATAGGTCCTTATAAATAAAATGAATGATTCTAGTGTGGTTATTAGGAATAAGGCAAGATTAGTGGCTAAGTGGTATAATCAAATAGAAGAAATTAATTTTGAGAATACTTTTGCCCCTATAGCTAGATTAAAAGCGATTAGAGTGCTACTAGCCTTTGCCTATTATAAGGGATTTAAGCTTTTCCAAATGGAAGTCAAGAGTGCCTTTTTAAATGGGGTAATAAAATAAGATATGTTTGTAGAGAAATCCCCAGGCTTTGAGAATTTTCAATTTTCAAATCATATTTTCAAGTTAAAAAGGCTTTTATGGTTTAAAATAGGCACCCAGGGAATGATATGAGAGGCTTAACACATTCCTATTAGAAAGGGAGTTTGTTAAGGGGAGCGTAGACACCACCCTTTTTTTGAGGAGAGTAAGAGATGAATTGCTCATTATCTAGATATATATTGATGATATACTTTTTTGGATATTTTGATAAATATTTATGTGATGATTTTTCTAAAATAATGAGTAAGGAATTTGAGATAAGTATGATGGGAGAGTTGTCATACTTTTTTGGATTTAGCATAAGGCAATTGGATGATGGAACTTTTCTTAATCAATCAAAATATATTAAGGATATCTTGAAAAATATGAAATAAATAAAGATAAGCCAATAAATACTCCCATGAGCTCCAGTATTCAGTTAGATAAAGACTTAAATGGAAAATAAGTTGATCAAAATAAGTACATAGGAATAATTGGATCGCTTCTTTACTTGACAGCTAGCAGACCTAATATAATATTTAGTGTGTGTTTTTGTGCTAGGTTTTAAGCTGATCCAAAGGAATCCCACCTGACAACAATTAAGAAAATTCTTAAATATGTCTTAGGAACCCAAACTTAGGAATCTAATATCCAAGGTATAATACTTCTTTTGAGATTATAAGATATTCTGATTGAGACTTTGCATGGTTTAGGGTGAATAGAAAGAGCCCCTCTAGAACATGTTAACTCATAAGATAATTCTTAGTTTCCTGGTCCATCAAAAATAAAACTCAATTATACTTTCCACTGCTGAAGCTGAATATATAGCCTTAGGAAGCTATATGGCCCAAGTTCTTTGGCTAAAATAATATATTCTTGATTTAGGATTACCTGTAGGCACAATATCAATTATATATGATTACACTAGTGCCATCTACATTTCTAAAATTCCTATCCAACATTCTAGAACAAAAAATATTGATATAAGGCATCACTTTATTAATGATCAAATTACTAAAGAAGATATTGAGGTACATCATGTTGCAACTAAAAATCAAATGACTAACATTTTTACTAAACCATTGGCCTTTGAAACTTTCAGCATCTTAAGGACCAGATTCGATGTCATAGATATAAATGCATGAACTTGATTCTTTTTGAATCTTCTATTTTCTGATCTTTCTTTTAGTTTTGTTTAAATGCTTATTTTTGTTTATGTGATACTATTATTTTGTGTTTCTTTTTATGTTATTTTCTATTTAGGTTTTTGGTCACAATTGGCATGACATTTTTACCATTTGCTTTTTGAAAATTTGCTAACAATGTGTGACATCCCTAAATTAGTTAAAGGAAGAAATACCTTTGATTGCTTTCTCCTCTAACTCCTTTAGTGGGGTAATCTTCTTTTCAAAATAAAAATCTATTTAAAATTAATAATTGAACTTTTAAATTAAGATCTTTTATATCTTCTAACAATAGTCTATCTCAAATGAATAATGTTCAAAGTCATTAAATCATTTTCAAGTTTTCATAATCATGTTGTTATATTTATCATATGAATATGATTCTGCATTATAGTTTAGTCTTTCTTATAATAGAGAGTGAGTCTTTCTTCTCTATTATCTGGAAGGTATTATCACAACTCAGAATCTTTAAAGGTTTTTAAAGTGAGCTAGCCTGCAAAAATGATAACAGCCATAAAATGAGCCCAAAAAGAAAAACTGAAAAAATGCAAAATGATCGTAAAACATTAAAATGATATATAAAGTGTATCAAAAATAAAAAAGATGCGCAGAGAGTGCCAAATAACTGAAAAGAGGCAAAAAATGAGCCTACAAAAAGTTAAGCTTCCTTCTCTTTTAGAGCTTTAAATCTTATAAGAATTTGTATGTCACTTGATATTTTCAATCACGTAATTTTTGAAACTCATGATTTTGACTAATTACTTTGCTATATTATTATATTAGACATGTTTTGAGAAATAAAGTTTTAAACAAATCACTTTTTTATCCAATTTTTTTTCTAAGTTAGATCTTTTGTTTTCAAAAGATGATTTGCCCTGTAAGGAGCTCGAGTTGAGGTTAACAAGATCGGTTGTTCTATATTTTTTTTGATTTCGGTAATGTTAATTCATTTCTTACAAATTTTTTTATCCAATCACAAGGAAAATTTATCATTTTATAGTATTGATTAAAAAAGAATTGATTTTCTATTTTTTATTATTTTTTCATCTTTTTATTATTCAGTGTTTCATTAGACTTCTTGGTTTTTTTGTGTGATGTTTTATACTTGTTCTATACTTTGTTCTATTTAGTGGTTATTTTTCTATTTCCTCCTTTTTGTGATATAAAAATGGGGAGTAATATTAGTGTTGTATTGTTTGCTTGTTTTGCTTTTTTGGTTCTCCTATGGTTTCTATTTTATTTTTTTTCTTTATAAATAAAAAAATGTGTGATTTGAAATGTTCCAACAACAAAGTTTTCCATCACAAAAAATGGTGAGATTGTTGCAAATATGTACTCAAGTTCTATAATTTTGATGATAACAAATATTATTATTATTTGACTAGTGCAATACATGCATATCTATTTTATTTGCCTGCTTACTAACCTTTCAGGTCTACATGTTCACTTGAAAGATCAATCAGCTCAAGATCAGACAGACTAGGATTGAGTCAGTCTATAATTTCCATTCAAAAATAACTTTTACATTTTCTTGAGTTAAATGTACTTAAATGGATCCTGATGCTAAGTAACCTTACACACACACATTCAGGCGGAGAAATTATGTAAGTTTAAGATATTCTAATTTTGATCACATCATACATGACGACTTACAATCATCTTAGACAATCAATTAAAAACAAAAACCCTAGTGTAAACTCGCTTAAGCAAATAGTCTTGGATGATTTTTCCATCATCCTGGATGATGTGCTCAAATTAGAAAAACTCAGTCGCCAAAGTCATTTAGGCAAGATTTTATTTTTAGAATTTTTTTCTAATCATACAGAACGATCCCATATTATCTTGAATGATTCATTACAATCATGCCTAAATTAGTCAGGTGATTAAGGAAAGTAATTAAGGTTAGATTGATTGATCATATCATCCTAGAAAATCACAGGGTCATCCATTACGATCGTAGGATCGTCCTAAATGATCAGTAAGAAAAACCTTAATATTGTCATGAATTTCCTAGATGACTCAAACTATCTATTGGATGATAATCATTGATTTTGAACTAATAATACAAGATGATCCAAGCATCATCCTGGATGATAAGTTACATTTCATCATTGTTTAAAATGTATTTCTTGGATATCTAGAATTATATATTGGATGATATATAGGATTTTGAACTAATCACACAAGATGATGTCCACATCATCCCGAATGATTAGAACAAGCAATATGTTCTAATCATACAACACACCTGATCATCTTGGTTGGAAGGACTGAAATACACTGATTGTATATGTCAATCTATCGATCATCTTAGATGATCTTTGATGGTAAGTTGCAAATTAGGTTATTTTTTAAGGCTTCTTTATAAGATATCTTGATTTCTAACAAGAGAATCTTTTGCTATTATCCTGACCTGAGATAGCTTAGAGCAGGAGAGGAAGAGCTTGGCAGAGAGAGAATCTTGTGAGAGGGAGTTTGTGAGGTGTTCACAAAGGTTACTCCAAGCAAGGATTCAAGTCATCTTCTCTAGTCATGATCCTTAGCTCCTTGGTGGCTCTAAGGAGGTCTTCATCAACATTAGATAAAGGTTCTCTACCTGCTTCAAGAGGAAGCAAAAGGAGTTGGAGGTTCTCTGCTTTCTTGAGGAGGAAGAAAAAGTAGTAAAGGTTCTCTATCTTATCGAGATCGATGAAAGAGTTTATATGGGCTTCTCCACCTTGCTGTGGGAGTAAAAGGAGAGTCACTATGGTTTTAGTGTCATACCTGGAGGAGAGGCTCCATGGAGTGGTTCGTAGGTCAAGTTGACCGAACCACTATAAGTTCTGCTGTATTCTTTCTGATTATTTTTTTCACATTATTTTTATTATGATTAATTGCTTGGGTCAAATCTCTGATTAATCATTTTGATTATAGGCTTAATTTGTTTTCGCTATAAGATTTAAAAAGATTTTTTTTAAATGAAGAAATTTTTTAAATATCCAATTCACCTCCCTCTTGGTTAGTCTTGGGACTAGTTCATAAGAGATTTATAATCCTATTGAACTTTCATATTTGTGTAATCTTATGAAAATTAATATGTTCTTATAGCAATTGATTATGTCCCTAAGTTGATTGAAGGAATAGTGACCCAATAAATGGATGCTCAGGTAGTTATTAAATTCTTAAGAATTTGTTTTTGTTTTTTTAGATTTAGTGTACATAGAGTGATTGTTAGTGATAGAGGAAGTCATTTTTATAGTAGAAGAGTATTGGTATTGATTTTAAAATATTGTAGTAAGTATAGAATTACAACTGTTTATCATTTCCATACTAATGGCCAGCATGAAATAATAAATATGGAAATTAAGAGAATTTACAAAAATAAATGTATGTCCTTATAGGAAAAATTAGGATTTGAAATTAGATGATGCACTTTGGGCTTGAAGGTTTGCATTTATGACACCTATTGGAACGCCCCTCCCCCCTATAGATTAATCTTTCGAAAAGCCTATCATTTACCATTATAATTTGAGCATAAACCCATCTAGGTAGTTAAAGAATTGAATTACAATCTTAAGAAGGCTAAAAAAAAGATTAATATAATTGAATGAGTTAGATGAATTTAGACATGAGGCTTATGAGAATGAAAAGTTGTATAAGGAGAAAATTATGAAGTGAAATCATAAGCTTATTAAGAAGGATTTTTTTTTTTGGATAAGAAATTCTTTTGAATTATTCAATATTGAAATTATTTCCAGGAAAATTAAGGTCTAGGTGGTCAAGACCACTTATTAGAGTAAATGTGTATCCTTACGGAGATGTTGATTTATAAAACTATAAATAGTAGCCTTAGACTTCTTATAAAGGAGTTGGCACATCATGGGGTCATTTTGTGTGAGTGTTTATAAATATGAGGGCCATCTGGGGAGAATACAACTTATGTTCTTATGTTTAGAGTCTTGTATTGGTGTGGAGCAAAGTGAAGAAGTGTAAAGGGGTTGTAATCCTAATTTTGGGTCATTTCTAAACCTTGTTTTATAAAGTTGATCTTATTACCTTGTGTTTCTTAAAAGGGCTATGGCACACTAAGAGGTGGGTGAATTGATAATTAAAAACTTTTCTTGATACAAATAAATAAGAGAAATGTGTGAGTTTTAAGAAAAAATTTAAACAAAAAACAAGAAATAAATATACATATATTTTAAACATTTAAAATTTTTATTTTTATTTTTATCTTTCAACAAGGATTTCAATAAAAAGATTCTCAATCAAAACTTTTCCAAAGATTGTCAAAATAAACAAAATTATAAGAATGTAAATGCAAGAAATTAGGAATATGCAAACTAGATCTATAGTGGTTCAGTTAAATTACTACATTCACTCCCCAAAGGTCCTCCTCTTTGCGTATTGCACTAACTCACGCTCCTTTGGCACTCACCCAAGTGGAGAAACCCTTCTCTCTTACCAGGTGGAGACTATCCTTTAAAAACTCTTTTGACTCCAAAAAATATCCCTCTTTCCACCTTCCATCTTGGTAGAGATGCCGCTCCCACCTTCTACTCCTTGCAAAATAAAGATGCCAAACCCTGCTTCAGCTGCTCACTATGGTGGAGATGTAATTTTCTTTTAGCTCCTTGCTATAATAGAGATGACATCCCTTCTTAACTCCTCACTATGGGGAATATGCCATCACCTGGCCTCATCGACTAGTAAGTCTTTTACCTAAAAATCTTTCTTAGAGCTCTTCTCTAAGAGCTTCACAATCATAACACAGAAGACCTAGGGTGTAGGCTGACCAAAATAATTATATAAAACCCTCAAACCCCTTAACACCCTCAATATAGAACTCCCTTAACCTTACATTCTCTCTCCCCCGAATTGGTCTTAATTGTCACACGAGTAAGGAGACTCCCCTCTCCTTCTCTTAAGCTCTCTCTATGGAAAAGATTTTTCGCCACCAAACTTCAGACTTTGAAGCCTCTATTGAAAAAAAAGTGGACTTTTTAAATTAAAAAGCTAATTTCAAATTTAATTATATTGATCATATATTATAATACTTAGATCATACTATTTGATTAGTTTAATTCAATCACTGACCATCCAATATGATGTATAATCATACAATATGATTAGGTATATTGAATCAAGGATTGTCCAAAGAGGGTTGGCCAGTGAGCTCTCTATTTGATTTGCATGTACAATACATATCATATATTATAATATTTAATCAGGATTTGATTCTAATTCAATTTATTAACATATGGGGTAAAAATTAGACAACATTCATTAATATTCATATAATACAACCGGCTTGAATTTAAATTCAAAATTGCATAATTTTGATAATCAAGATTAATGGCTGGGTTTAAGCAAAAAGCTGATCTTCCTATACGATTTGAGATTATATAGTATAATTATTTATAATTTAATTTAATTAAATATTTAAATTAATTTTTAGTTGAGTAGATCATACAATACAATTTGGATTATACAATATAATAATAAAAAAATTTAAGTATTTAATTTTTATCCCCTCTTGTGAGCGTGTGCTCGATTATTTTGTGAACACACTTAATATATAAAATGTTTTAAGAAAATAAAAAGGTACAAACTCTATCAAACACATACTGACTTAGACATTGACATTGCACTATCTTGAGTCATGATTCTTCAATTATGCTCAATATATGTTGTACCTGAAATGGTTAGTTACACATGAAAAATAAATGTAATGTATAAAGTAGGAATAATTAAATGATTATCCAATAGTTTTTGCAATCATCCAACGTTAGTCAGACTCCTAGATTTGCAACAATCTCCTACTTTTTTACTATGACAAATATTTTTGGTTGAAATTTTAAATTTGTAAGTTGTGTTTAATTTCCCACTAAGTTTTCCCCCTCACTACATAACTTCTTTTAAAAAAGGGGGAAACTTTTAATTTTTTTTATTTAAACGCTTTTTTTTAATTTAAAAAAATGTAAGAACAAAAATTCAAAAAAAGAAAACTACACTAGTAAAAAGGTAAATAATATAACCAACACGACTTGCTACTCCTCCATTTGACATCACCAAAAAGAGGGACTAAAACTAAACAAGAATGCAAGAAAGAAAAAACCAAATCATAAATTAAAATAAAATAAAGCTCAAATAAAATAAAATACTCATCAAAGAGACCCTAATCAAGAAGTGATGTTGGAAACTAAAAGTAGTAGGGTAGGGAAGAAACCTGCCTCTAAAATCAAGCATGACCAGCCTTATGCTACTGATGAAGCTGCTCCCATTATTTTTTGGGCTCTTAAATGCATGTATCTAATCGCAGGTCTTGCCAAACAAATCACTTAATATATTAGTTGAAAGGTGGTGGATAAAAGGAGGGTGGAGGTGCCATATGGTATAGTACTTCATGGGCTTGTTCTCTCCCTTCATCATCTAAATCGTGCTCCATTACAACTGGTTGTCCTTAGTGTTGATAACTATAAAGGAGATGGAAGGACCTATCCATAAAGAAAATTTGGAAGTGATTAGCTAGGATAGGGTATACACCAGGCTGTATTTTGCATCTAATAGGTGGGCTATGATATGTCTTGATGCTAGGTTTTGCATATAATGTACCCTAGGTTACTAATAATGGTTAAGTTCTCTATATAAAGAATAATTATATTGGCTACATTAAATTCAATTCTAGTTATATAGAAATATGTGACATTGGATAAAAGTGGACTGATGTTAATCTTATTGCCAACTTTAGGTATAACAAAAATTTTAAGGGTATATTATATAACATGGGCAATTAAGACTAAGGTGCTAACTAGAAGCTATTAAAGTTCATCGGCGTGCTCCTAAGAGTTAGGTTCTTCTGGGAAGTTGAAGTAACTAGTGGTGGAGAAGTTGTGGGGTTTTATTCCAAGAATATGTAGGCGTTTATAAAAATCTTAATAGGAATCTACTAGGTGCCTATAAACATAAGATTGGAGAGAGAGGAACATTCTATATTTATTCATAAGCTAGAAATTTTTTTAATAATAACTCACTATTAAAAGGGAATGCAAAGGTAAAGATATATTATAGTGTAGTCCTTATAAAAAGGTATAATACCTGATATTAAAGGTTATTTTTTATTATGATCTTATAGGTGTTAATCATGGTGGGCCAATATTTGTGATATGGATCTTTATCATCCTCATATTGGAATCTATCATCTACATGGGGTAGAGAAGGACCCCTTATGAGAAGTCAAACTCTCTTTCCATCCATCATGAATACAGAAGGAGTTGAATATGAGGGGAGAAGAATTATAATTGAAGATTGGTGCGCTTTAAAATGAAAATTTTCCTCTATTTATAGCCTCTATTGGATCGTATAGTATGATGGCTATCATATAGTGCAATTAGAAGAATTCAAATTGTTTTGTATGAATAATATAAAGACTTGGTCAACTCATCTAGTATGATTGGAGATCATACAATATAATCTTTAACTTTTTCTTTATCTTGCAGGATCTTCTATGAGTCATTGATTTAATGGATTGTCAGTCTGAAAATATGTTAATACCGTACAAAGTGTAATAAATGATTATTCTGATCTAATTAACTTCATACCAAATTGTTTTGCATGCTGCTTGAAAAGATTAACAAGTCATAATTGAAGTTAAGAAATTGATCAAATTTGATTTCATTAAAGAAGAAAACATTCTAAACTGGTTGGCCAAGATTGTGCCAGTAAAGAAGAAGAATGATTTTATTCACATGAGCATCAATTATAAACTTGAAATTGAACCTGCCAAGGTTGACATAAAATAAACACCATGGTGCATGTTGCTTGAAAAGATTAACAAGTCATAATTGAAGTTTAGAAATTGATCAAATTTGATTTCATTAAAGAAGAAAACAATCTAAACTGGTTGGACAAGATTGTGCCAGTGAAGAAGAAGAATGATTATATTCACATGAGCATCAATTATAGATACCAAAATAAAGCCAATATAAAAAAATGAGTTTCTATTGCCCATGTAGAAACTCATGATAGATATTGCTTCTTCGCATTCAATATTCTCCTTTATTGATAAATCATCTACGTACAACATATTAAAATGGTTTATAATGATGAAAACTATACAACATTCATTACACTTTAAAAGTATATAACTGTAGGGTTTTACCCTTCAAACTAAAGAACAATCAACAAATATTCCAATGGTCAATGATGTGGATCTTTTATGAGATGATTCACTAATAAGTGAAGTGTTATGCGAATGATCTAGTTGTTAAAAGTCATGAAAGGGAAGATCATTTGCAAGACTTGAGAATTATTTTTTAAAGACTAGGTCAACTAAATTCTTAAAATGAACCCTATGAAGTATTCTTTTGGTAGTACTTCTGGAAAGTTTCTAGGTTTCATGGTAAGATAATGCAAAATTGAAATTAATCTTTATAAAATAGAAATAATCTTAGATACAACCTCCTAGAAGTCTCACTCAATTTGAAAGTTTGTTAGGGATGTTAAGCCCAATGAACTTAGTCCCAAGCTAACCAAGTGGGGGGGGGGGGGGGTGAATTGGTATATTAAAAACTCTTTTCACAAAGAAAGAAAATTGCATAAACCAAATCACACCACAGAAATAAATGCGGAATTTAAAAGCGCGGAAGCAAGAAAAAGAACACAGAAATTTATAGTGGTTCGGTCGACCCAACCTACGTCCACTCCTTGGAGGCACCCTCTAAGTATTGCACTACAAAACGTGACTCTCCTTTAGCCCCCACGGCTAGGCGGAGAAGCCCTTACAAGAACCTCCTTTTTGCCACCCCGGCATGGCAGAGAATCTACCTCCTTTTGCTTCCTCCTGAAGCTGGCAGAGAACCAAAACCAAAAGCAAACTCCTTACCTCTACCGACCCTTCCAAGGATGAGAAACTCTAGACGAAGACGAAGAAGAGCAATCCTTGAAGCAACCCATGTGAATCCCCTCACAAGCTCCCCCTCACAAGATCCTCTCTCTCTCCTCTCTCTCTTTCTCTCCTCAAGGTCTTCTCAGGTCAAGGTAGCAGCCAAATGTGTTTAAAAATGTTTAATAAGAGCTCTTAAATAGAAGAGCTTCAAAGGAGCTCATTAATTGCAAGTTGCCGACACTATCGTCCAGGTCGATATGGACATCGGACTGGCCGATCAGTACAAATCAAAGAAGATCAGCCAGAGTATCGCCCTGGATACAAAACTGGATGATTAAAAATTGGCTTGATCGTCCAGGTCGATCTCACGATCGTCCGGGCCGATCAGTTCAAATCAGAGGAAAATCGTCCTGACAATAGCCCTGGATACGAGCTTGTCGAAATTTATCGTCCTGAAGTAACTTAAGGTTTTTGACTGGATCGTCCTGGCCGATCATGCGATCGTCCAGGACGATATGATCGTATCAATCATCCTTAATTACTCCCTTGATTTTCTGATCAATTAAGGCATAATTTGTGAATATCGTCCAGGCCGATACGTGGATCGTCCTGGCCGATAATTTAAAAATACAATATACCTTAATTGACTATGGCGGCTACTTCTTTCTGTTTTGAGCTTATCGTCCTGGCCGATACACATATCGTCCAGGCCGATATGTTAATGACGGCTGCCTTAATTAAGAATCCTTACTTAGACTTTCTGTTTTAAGCTGATCGTCCCGGATGATATAAATATCGGCCGGGCCGATGTGGGCAAAAACAAAAATTCTAATCCCCTCAAGTGTGTGTGTAGGGTTACTTAGCATCAGTCTCTTTGACCATTACAAGTAGACTCAAAAGGTGAAAATCAAAAGTACAGACTGACTCAACCCTAAACCTATGCAATCCTGAACTTGGCTCCTTCTTGATCGTCCGATCTTCGATTCCTGAAAAGTTAGAAGCAACAAGTAGTCCAAGAGAAATAGTGTTTGTCAATCATCAAAACATAAGACATAAAAAATAGGTTTGCAACTATCTCCCCCTTTTTGATGATGGCAAAACACTACGAAAATAGTTAATAGCAAAAAAAAATTCAGGATTGATGAAAAAAGGAATCTCATAAACTTCTCCCCCTTTTGACATATCAAAAAGGAGGGTACAAGGAAGCAAAGCAAAATAGATCCCTCTCTCTCTCTTTTTTTTTTTTTAAACCAAGGCATGAACATGATATAGTATTCCATGTGATTGATTTAAAAATTTGTGAGTTAATGTGTTAATAAGCTCATCAATCTATATAATAGTAGAATATCCGATCATGGTTACCCTTAACTCAGACATTTTCTTAGGGTAGAATCGTCTTTTGAAATCAATGACCTAACTCAAGAAATTAATTGGATATGAGAAATGGAATCTACCCATTGCTTGGCTTAAAAAAAATATCTTTATAAAATAATGAAGTAAAGTAAATTTGTCACAATCGCAAAATAATCAAAGTCAAGCCTTTGATAACCAACACTTCTAAGTTTTAAAAGATTTAGAAAGGGAGAATAGCTTGCTTTTGAGTGGGCTCATTTTATGCCTCTTGTCAATTTCATGACGCTTTGCGCATTTTTTTTTTATAGATTTTTTTCAATTTTTGGCGTCTTTGCGCATCTTTTGTTGGCATCATTGGCTAAATTTTGTTATTTTTGCAAGCTATATTCTCTTTTATAACCTTTTAAAAAACAAAGTTGTGAATATATCTTCTAAGATATTAGAGAATAGGAGCACTCTCTCTAACATAAGGAAGAGTTACCACAAGCAGAATTAATAATCAAGGACAAGAGTAACGAGAAATCTTGATGTGATAAAAAGACTTTAAATATTATAAGTATAAGATAGATTTGCTTAAGCAAGCTTAAGAAAGGATCTCAATTCCATAAACAATCTTTAACTTGAGATAGATTTTTGATTAGAAAAAGAAAACTATGCCACTAAAATAGGTTAGAGAAAGAGACACAATCACAAAATATTCCTACCATCTAAGAGATTGAGTAGATAAAAACATATTAACTACAAATTTCCAAAGGCAAGGACAAGGAATATAGTATCACATTAGCGATGATTTTGAAAACTAAGTAAAGAGAGACAAAAGGGAAAAATAAAACACACAAAAAAAAACTAAAGCAACAAAAAGGAAACAAAAGCAAAAGAAAATAAAAAGCAAAAGAAAAATAAAAGAAAATAAAAAGTTTCATGCATTTATGTCAATCACACCCAACCTGGTCCTTAAAGAGCTGAAAGTATCGAAGGCCAGTGGTTTAGTAAAGATGTCCAGTTGATTTTTAGTTGTCACATGGTGTAACTTAATGTTTCCCTTAGTCACATGATCTCTAATGAAGTGATGCCTATTGTCAATGTGTTTAGTCCTTGAATGTTGGATATGATTCTTAGAGATGCATATGACACTAGTATTGTCACAAAAGATTGAGATGGTACTTACATGTAATCCTAAATCCAATGCCTGTTATTTCAACCAAAGGACTTGGGCCACACAACTTCCAAGAGCAATGTATTCAGCTTCAGCAGTGGAAAGAGCAACAGAGTTTTGCTTCCTACTAGACCAAGAGACCAAAGATTGTCCAATGAATTGACAAGTTCCAAAAGTGCTCTTTCTATCCACCTTGCATCCTGCAAAATCAGAGTTAGAAAAATCAATAATCTCAAAAGAAGTGCTATGTCTAGGGTACCAAATCCCTAATCCTTGTGTCCCCAAAAGGTATCTAAAAATCCTCTTAACAGCAGTCATGTGAGATTTTTTAGGGTCAGCTTGAAACCTAGCACAAAGGCAAACACTAAACATGATGTCAGGTCGGCTCGCAGTCAAGTAAAGTAAAGATCCAATCATGCCTCTATACTTCTTCTGATCAACAGACTTACCACTTGGGTCCTTATCCAATGGAGCACTAGAAGTCATGGGAGTGTTAATTGGCTTGACTTTGTCCATCTCATATTTCTTCAAAATGTCCTTTATGTACTTTGTTTGATTTAGAAAAGTTCCATCTTCCAATTGTTTTATGCTAAACCCCAAAAAGTAGGACAACTCTCCCATTAAACTCATCTCAAACTCTCTACTCATTATTTTAGAAAAATCATCACACAAATTTTTGTTAGAAGATCCAAAAAGTATAACATCCACATAAATCTGAACAATGAGTAAATCATCCCCAACTCTCCTAATAAAAAGGGTGGTGTCTACACTTTCCTTGACAAACTCCCTCTCTAGTAAGAATGTGCTAAGCCTCTCATACCAAGCTCTTGGTGCCTGCTTTAAACCATACAATGCCTTTTTCAATTTAAACACATGATTTGGAAATTGGGAGCTCTCAAAACCTGGAGGTTGTTCTACAAACACATCTTCTTTTATCTCCCCATTTAAAAAGGCACTCTTGACATCCATTTGAAAAAGCTTAAATCCTTTATAACATGCAAAGGCTAATAGCACTCTAATGGCTTCCAATCTAGCTACAGGGGAAAAAGTCTCCTCAAAGTCTATCCCTTCTATTTGATTGTACCCCTTAGGCACCAATCTTGCTTTATTCCTCACCACCACTCCTGAATCATTCACTTTGTTCTTAAAGACCCACTTTGTCCCAACTACACTTTGTCCCTTAGGTCTTTCCACAAGTTCCCAAACATCATTCCTAACAAATTGATTCAACTCTTCTTGCATTGCTAAAATCCAAAACTCATCAGAAAGGGCTTGGTTAATGGTGGTGGGTTCAGTCATAGAAATAAAGACAGAGTGGTTCACCTCCTTCCTAAGTCCATGTCTAGTCTTAACTCCACTAGAAGGGTCTCCTAAGATCAAATCCTTGGGGTGACTTGTAGAGTATCTCCAATCTCTAGGCAAAGTGTGTGAAGTTTCTCCCCTTTCAACAAAGTTCTCTACTCCTTGGGTGACTCCTTCTACTCCTCCATTACTTAGGTGCTCACTCCCCTTCCCCAAATTTTCTACTCCACTTGTAATCTCTCCAACATCATCATTTTCTACTCTATATTTCTTAGGACCAGACTCATCAAAAACTACATGGGTTGTCTCTTCCACCATGAAAGTTCTCTTGTTAAACACCCTAAAAGACTTCCCAACACTAGAATATCCTAAGAATACTCCTTCATCAGATTTAGGGTCAAATTTTCCCAAGTGAGACTTCCCATTGTTGTAATGAAAACCTTACGACCAAGAATCATCAATCACAGTTTTTAAGCAAAAAGAAGCAGCACATTCAATGTTATTTAAATGAAGCATATAGACGTTGTTGATCCTCTTTCCCTACAAAATAGTGTTGTTACTTAAACTTACAATGCATAAATCTGCAAAGAATTGCACGATGAAGCCTTTGTCACAGAATTGACTGATGCTGAGCAAGTTGTGCTTCAATCCATCTACAAGCAAAACATTTTCAATCATAAGGTTCTTGGAATTGCCAATTATACCTGCTCCTACCACCTTCCTGGTGGTGTTGTCTCCAAGAGTAACCTTGCCTCCAGTCCTGGACTCTAGTACAACAAACTGGCTAGCATCACCAGTCATATGTCGAGAGCATCCACTGTCCAGGTACCACATACTCTCACGAGGTCTTTTGTGAGAGCCCTCCTGCAAAATTATCAAATGTTAGATTTAGGAACCCAAGCAGGTTTGGGTTCCTTCTTATGAAGAGAAGAATTCAATGCATGTGTGATATGCTGTGGATCATGCACCTTAGGTCTCCACACCCAATGTGTACTATGGTGAGTCGTGCAAGTGTGTGAGATGTGTCCTAGCATGCCACATGAAAAATATCTAACTCCAGGAAATGGATTTCTTAAGTGATTTGAGTTATAATGCCTCTTCCTAGGTTTTGGCAATTGATTAAAAGTAGAAGTCATCATAGTTTTCTTACATGCTTCTAAATCATTTTGAAACTTCAAATTTGTGCTTTTTAAAACTTCATTTTCAATTCTCAAGTTTTTCTCTATCTCCTTTGACTTCTTAAAATCAGATTCAAGTGATGTGTGTGATATTTTTAATGCATCAAGCTCTTCAACTAACTCACCATGATTTTTATTTAACTCATCAAATTCATCAAGTAAAGTCATGTGATTTGAATCAATTATTTGATGGTCTTTAATCAAAATTTCATGCTCTTTTTGTAGATTTAAGAATTCTAATTTCAAGCTAGCATGAGTTTTCTTTAATTTCCTATATGATGCATGAATTTTTTCTGAAACTTCAAGAAGTTGATCGTAGGAAAGTTCACATACCTCTTCTTGATCACTTTGATCTTTTCCCATGAAACATAAGTTTGTAGTTTCTTCCTCTGGTTAAGTCTCAGAAGAATCAGTACCAGATTCTGCCCAAAAGCTCCTTTGGTTTTTCTTCTTGTCCTTCCTAGACTTAGCTTTCTCCTTTTTCTTTTCACCTGCATCAACATTTCTTTGATTCACCCCTTGCTCGTAAGCAATGAGTGAGCCAAGTAAGTTATCAATAGAATAGGTGTTCAAATCTTTAGATTCAGTGATGACAGTAATTTTTGCATCATAAGACGAAGGCAAGCATCTCAAAATCTTGTTAACTTTTTCATAATTCGAAAGTTCCTTTCCTAGTGCATGCAATGAAGTAACTATCTGAGTAAACCTAGTGTACATGTTAGAAATCGATTCATGAGGTTTCATACGAAAAAGTTCGTAGTCATGCAAGAGAATGTTTAAACGGGATTGTTTAACTTCATTAGTACCTTCATAGGTGATGCACAATTTATCCCAAATCTTCTTACCAGTTTTGCAAGTTGAGACACGCATGTAATCCTCAGATTTCAAAGCACAAAAAAAATAGTTCAAACATTTCGCATTTAATTAAGTTAAATCTCGTTCATCAAAAGTCCATTCAATAAAAGCAACTTCAGTTTTAACAACATTAATTTCACGAGAAGGTGGAGAATAACCTTCTTGAATAAGCATCCACATGCGATAATCAATAGATTGTAAAAATGTTGACATGCGAGTTTTCCAAAAATCAAAAGGTAGGTTATCGAATAGGGGAGGTCGGGTAATGGAATACCCTTCTGTAGTGTTGCGATTCCCAATGTTAGCCATGAATCAAATTCAAAAAGTTTTCAAACTTTAATTTTTGAATCCCGCTCTGATACCACTTGAAAGTTCATTAGGGATGTTAAGCCCTATGAACTTAGTCCCAAGCTAACCAAGAGGAGAGGGGGGGGGGTGAATTGGTATATTAAAAACTCTTTTCACAAAGAAAGAAAATTGCATAAACCAAATCACACCACAGAAATAAATGCGGAATTTAAAAGCGCGGAAGCAAGAAAAAGAACACATAAATTTATAGTGGTTCGGTCAACTCGACCTACGTCCACTTCTTGGAGGCACCCTCCAAGTATTGCACTACAAAACGTGACTCTCCTTTAGCCCTCACGGCTAGGCGGAGAAGCCCTTACAAGAACCTCCTTTTTGCCACCCCGGCAAGGCAGAGAACCTACCTCCTTTTGCTTCCTCCTGAAGCTGGCAGAGAACCAAAATCAAAAGCAAACTCCTTACCTCTACCGACCCTTCCATGGACGAGAGACTCTAGATGAAGACGAAGAAGAGCGATCCTTGAAGCAACCCTTATGAATCCCCTCACAAGCTCCCCCTCACAAGATCCTCTCTCTCTTCTCTCTCTCTTTCTCTTCTCAAGATCTTCTCAGGTCAAGGCAGCAGCCAAAGGTATTTAAAAATGTTTAACAAGAGCTCTTAAATAGAAGAGCTTCAAAGGAGCTCATTAATTGCAAGTTGCCGACACTATTGTCCAGGCCGATATGGACATTGGCCTGGCCGATCAGTACAAATCAAAGAAGATCGGCCAGAGTATCGCCCTGGATGCAAAACTGGATGATTAAAAATTGGCTTGATCGTCCAGGCCGATCTCACGATCGTCCGGGCCGATCAGTTCAAATCAGAGGAAAATCGTCCTGACAATAGCCCTGGATACGAGCTGGCCAAAATTTATCGTCCTGAAGTAACTTAAGGTTTTTGACTAGATCGTCTTGGCCGATCATGCGATCGTCCAGGGCAATATGATCGTATCAATCATCCTTAATTACTCCCTTGATTTCCTGATCAACTAAGGCATAATTTGTGAATATCATCCAGGCCGATACGTGGATCGTCCTGGCCGATAATTTAAAAATACAGTATGCCTTAATTAACTATGATGGCTACTTCTTTCTGTTTTGAGCTTATCGTCCTAGCCGATACACGTATCGTCCAGGCCGATATGTTAATGACGGCTGCCTTAATTAAGAATCCTTACTTAGACTTTCTGTTTTAAGCTGATCGTCCCGGACGATATAAATATCGGCCGGGCCGATGTGGGCAAAAATAGAAATTCTATGCCCCTCAAGTGTGTGTGTGTAGGGTTACTTAGCATCAGTCTCTTTGACCATTACAAGTAGACTCAAAAGGTGAAAATCAAATGGACAGACTGACTCAACCCTAAACCTATGCAATCCTGAACTTGGCTCCTTCTTGATCGTCTGATCTTCGATTCCTGAAAAGTTAGAAGCAACAAGTAGTCCAAGAGAAATAGTGTTTGTCAATCATCAAAACATAAGACATAAAAAATATGTTTGCAACGCAATTGAGTTCTTTTTATATGATATTATTAATATCCAATTCATCTAAAAGACGTCAACCATTTGCAAACTTCATAGAAAAAAATGCTTGTATCTAGTGGGACGATAAATGTTAGAAGGATTTCAAAAGTATAAAGGAATATTGGATGACACCTCCAATTTTGGCAATTCCTATTTTAGAAAAGCCATTAATTTTATATGTAGTTGCTCTAAGTGAATCTCTTGGTGCCTTATTAGCCCATATTAATGAGGAAGAAAAAGAGAATGTGTTTTTTTAATTGAGCCAATGATTACTTTCAACAGAAAAATTGTCCACTGAATGAGAAACATTATCTAGCCCAATCTTTGCTACTCAAAAGTTAAGGAACTGCTTGTTATCTAAAAAAGTAAATTTAAATATCCTGATTTAATTTGTTGTAGTATATCATGAATTATCCAATAATATCTGGGAGATTAGCCTGATGGTTAATGATCATGCTATAGTTTGATATTACATTTACTCCCTTATATGTTATAAAATGACAAGCCTCGATAGATTTCATAGTAGCACTTCCAGTTCATACTAGTTCTCTATTAAATGATGAATTTCTTGATGAACATATTTTTAATTTAGATCTAAAAGAAAGCTTTGCCTAGGAGTTATATTTTGATGGTGCTATGTCTTGTCAAACGGATAAGGGGCCATGAGATATTTCCCCAAGTAAAATAGAATTGGCATAATATTTTTAACTCAAGACAAAGGCCTATTATATTACTCTTACCACTTATATAAATCTTTTATAAATAATGAAGTTGAGTACTAATAATCGATTTGGAGTTAAAATCCTAAATGAAATTAAAGAAGTTAAAACCTTTGTAGATTCTTTGGTAGTGATCAATCAAGTGTTTGTAATTTATAAATTACTAAAGGAAAGTCTTATACTTTATCATCAGTATATTATAAAGCTCCTCGAGTAGATTCTGAATATGAAATTTTATCGAATACTATATGGAAGAAATTGTATGATGGATACCCTAAAAAGCTAGCTAAAAAATTAGCCTATCTTAGATAAGATTCTATTATAATAGAGGTACAGGGCCATAAGACTTTGTCGCCCATAAACATGGAATACATAAATAAAAAATATCCATTTAATGTTAAGTTTATTCTTTCTACGGATGATGAAGTGGTAGACTGGAGACAACCCTTTATTAACTACTTATGAGAAAGTAAACACACTCTAGATAAATCAGTAACTAATTGGATTAAAAGAATATCCCTATTATATAACTAGTTAATGGTACTCTATATTAAAGATCCAGTGATCAAATATGGTTAAGTTATCATAGTAAACCTAAACCTCAAAAAAATATATAAGTGTATTATGGATTGTGTGGGGCTCACCAATGTGACCCTAAAAAGAATATGAAAATAAATGGATGAGATGACTGCATGAATGTTGAATGTTGATGCCATTTATGGCACATGGTGTGGTCCTTAAACAACCACTGAGTGTTATGCATCCAAAAATTACTTTGTATCCTTTTGAAAGTTGTGGCATGAATACCATTGGTCTGATTGATTCACCATCCTATAAAGATTATAGGTTTTTTTTAGCAGTAATAGATTAGTTCTCAAAATAGGTAGAAGAACTCCATTAATATTTTTCCTTCTTATTGGAATTTATTTGTCTACTCAAAACCTTAGGTGATGCCTTTGGCATGGTGTTTCATCATTCATATATTTATTAGCCATCTTTCAAGAGTTTCCCTACCATTTTGGAAACCTCCATACCCTTCTAAAACCTAAAACCCAAAGCAAAAGTCATGAACTCAAAACCTTTAAATATTTATAATCTATGGCACTCACTAGACATCCTAGTTTAAATACCCTTGTAGATTTTTAGAAATGGTTTACGTATATTCATAATTATCATTATAATGATTTAAACACATAGGGGTCCATGGTTGAAAAAGTTTGACGAAAAGAGCCCTTAAACCGCAATTCTTGATCATATGTATGAAGCATGTTGTATACTTCAATCCAATCCTTGGGTTTGATCCCTACGCATATGAAAATCATTCATAAGCATTCATAAACCAAATTAGACCCATGGTTGACCTCATTTGGTAAGTTTTACCATATATATTCCATTTAACCTGAAACTTTAAATGATACAAACAATGTAAATCAAACCCAACCTATTAACCATTTATATATAATTGAATGCTTTGGAGCCCTTGGTGAGACATAGTTGACCAAAACCACCATTAAGCCCATATTTGACCTAAAATTGCATTCCATAAAATCCATTGCACATAACCTTAACATGCCTTAATAGCTCTTCCAAAAAACTCCATTAACCATTTGAAACCCATTCAATGTAATCCTTAGGTTGGTCAACCCTGGTTGAACAAGTTAACATGGGTTGACCAAATGAAGCATATAAGTCTCCTACTTGAATTTAACCAATCTAGCTGAAACCATGGCTCCCAACCCCTTCAAATAGGTCCATTAGGTGCCCAATAGCTTACACAAGCCTACCTAGTCATTAGGCCCACTTGGTTTGGCCAATTGGGCTAACCCAAGTATATCCAAAGGGGTTTCATTCATCCATTTCACTCTCTAATTAAAAATGGCCCATGTCAATGCATACATCATATGTAAACATGTCTCCTGCACTCAACCTAGCTAGCCTAGCCCATTGGCTAGTTTGGGATAGACAATTAAGCTCACTAAGCTTTAAAAATCCATGTTCATTGAGCAATGTTTCATTCTAGGCCCAATTGGGCTAAGCTAACCCATTAGATTTCTTCCTCTAGACCCTAGACAGATAGCCAAGCCAATCCCAAACCTTTTCCATTCTTGGTCTTACTAGAAACTTCCATAATACATTCACTTTTCATTATTTCATTGATAACTGAATGCCCAATTGATCACATGCCCTCAACTCCTTCAAGACACTTATTAGCATGTTACTTGCCCATATCAAATAGATTTAATATCTTGGATAATCTTCCCCCAGGAAAAATTTAAGCCAAATACAAATTACTTTAAGCTATAAATACTCTTAATGTTTGTAAAGAAGGGTTTTATGATTTAATCTTTATGGCTTCAAAGAGTCCTGCCCTAGCCTCCCTAAGCTTGGCTAGCCTTCTAATAAGCTATTTTTAGGAATTTTAGTGAGCTTTAAAGTCCCTTCATTAAAAAATTGCAAGCTTCTGATTTGCTTCTCCCGAGGAGCTACCATCAGAAGGAGAATTATTCTCTTGGACAAATCCAGTGTGTCTACATCAAAGTGTGCTCAATTATTCTTTGTATCCAATCATATTCCAATACTAAGCCTATATTGGCATAGGGTTTGTCAATTATGAAGGAAACTACATGTAATCCAGCCAATAGATTGAAGATTCTCTATAAAAGAATCCTATAGGATGATCTTGATCAAGATCCATGGAATAGATTCACTAGATTAAGAAAATCAATGCTAATGAATTATATAAGAGTGGGAGTAAGAAGATGAAATCAAGTCCTCTATTCCATTTAAATCTAGAGAGCGGGTGTGATTATGTTAGACATTATTCCTTCCTCCAATCATGTAATTTCAAGCTGTTATATTCAACCGTTTGATCTCTAATTAAATACTTGATATAAATGTTGCACCTATTAAGTGGCCCACCACCCTTGAAGTGGCCAATTTGTTAATGACATGTTAAAGCATAAACATAATCAGCTAGCTGACTATGTAATTAAGCAGATCAAGTGAAATTAAATCTTGGAAAATTGAGCTAACTTTAAAAATAAATACATCCTCACACAATTGGATAAATTAAATGAATAAATATTCTATGGATTTAATTTAATGAGATATATCAAATGCATATGAAATTAAGGTTTAATGTTTAGTAAATTTTAACTAGTTAAAAAAAATACAGTCCATTATGTTATAATCCAGGAGTCTGATCTTGTGTTTGATTATTACAAATATTATTGGATGATTATTTAGTTTATCCTTTTTTATATAATATAAAGTTTTTTGTATGCATCACTAACATTTTAGGTTCAATATATGCAAAGCATTGTAAGAGAACTAGATTTTAAGAAAGGGTTGTTTAGGTTCGACCAATTTGAAAGAGTCTATAATTTTATTTTTCATGAGTCGACATATCTAAAATAATGTATGTTAGCAACCATGCACACACAAAAGGGGAATGAAAAATTATTAATTTATATATTTTTTATTAAATCATACTGTACGATCCATATCGTATTGTATGATCAATTATAATAAAAATAAATTAAAATATTTCATCTAAATGAGAGAAATAAATTTTAATTATAACTAATCTTATTGTACGACCATCACATTGTATTGTATGAATAAATATTATCAGAAACCCCACCATTAAAGCAAACTTACTTAAAATAGGTAAATTTAAATATGAAAGTTTAACTATTCATACTATACCAACATATTCATACTGTAAATTTTTTTATTATATTGCTTAATTTAAGTCAAGCAATTTAGGAATAAAATTAGATTTGAATTAATTATAGATCATACTGGATGATCATGAATTATATAGTATGCATCATCTAATCAGTAATTGTATAAACCTTGGTTTGTCCTATATCATTTGATATTTGTTTTAAGCTAATTGTATTATATGATTTAAAAATGGATAGGATGGTCTATGGTGGTGATAAAATTAATTATACTGTGTGATACTCTTATATACCATAGGAATAAAGTCGTCATAATTCAAAATTTAGGGGTACTCATTTTAATTCAATTGGAATAGTCTTTTGGCTATCTTGGGTCATCTATTAGTAGTCTTTGTGAGGTTATTTCTTCCCGAGAGAGCTTGAAGAGGGAATTGAGCGAAGGAGAGAAAGGGAGAGGTTGTGTGAGAGGGAGAAGAGTTTTTTGTATGTTAGGAGAGTGTGAGAGGGGCTTTTCACATGGTTTCTTTGGCAAACTTCTACCTAAGTTCCTCCATGTATCATTGTTTATCTTGAGGGATACTTTGTGAAAGAAGACTTCGAAGCCAAAGATCATCGACTTTTCTGCTACACTAGGAAGGTTAAAGGTATTTTGGCTAATTATTATCACTAGGAAGGTGAAAGGGATTTTAGCTACTTCTCATAGGGAAGGTGAAAAGAATTTCACTGAGGTGTAAGTGATTTTGTAAGGACTTTATATAAACTCACTTTCTTGCACACTTACTTTACTATAAATTTGGGTTGAACATTATTACCATTGTGTTGCAAAATTATTTTGATTATTATTGATTTAGACTTTGCTTTAAAAAGAAAAAAATAGAAAAATAAAAAGAAAAAAAATATTTATTTGATTTCACTATAACAATTAAAACAAAAAATTAACATTTGTTTTGTTATTCATTTTTGCTTTAAAATTTTTATTTTGGTTGTTTAATTCATAAGAAAATATTTTGAAAAAGTTTTTAAAACACCAATTTACCACCCCCTTTGTGTGTCATTTTGTAGTTCAATTGGTTTCACAACCAACTATTGAACTTTCAATTGATATTAGAGAAGGTTCTCTTGAATTGTGGTTTAAAAAACTTGAGTTTTATCCAATGTTTCACTTCAAAAACTGTAAGACTACTAAAAGGTATTCAATTACCCATCCAGCTTTATTTGATAACATACCTTTTAATTTTGGAAAAAAATTTGTATATCTACTTTCTTGCATCAATTGACTGTCAAATGTGACATATGATTAGAGTATGACATTTTGTTCAATCTCACGTTATTAATCGCATGAAGGTAGAATTTTGTTTTACTCAAAAGATAGGGATATAAGTTAACTAAATGCAAAATATTTAATTTATTTTTCTATGTATTAAAATCTGAGGACTATATGTGTTTCAGCATGTATTATAAGAAAAGAAAATTGGGATATATTATGCATTACATCTGAAGGTACTAATGAGGTGAACCAATCCTGTTTAAATTTGCTTTTGCATGTATATGAATTGTTTCACATGAAACCTAGTGAAATAAATAAAGATAGTAACTTCTTTGTAGGCTTTAGGTAGAGAGCTTTCTATTTTTGAAAACCTAAACAAAATAGTAAATTATTTAGATATTTCTTTTAAAATAAAATGTATTTCCATATCTGAGTCTAAAGTTTTAAATGTTTATTCTATTTATAACTTCTTAGGCTCCCTTATTGCTTACGAGAAAACTGTGAGTTAAAGACTCTTGGATACAGATGATAGAAAGGAGATAATAGTAGCATTGAAGGCTAATGACACATATAATAGCTCCAGAGCTGATGAAAACAAATATATTTCTCTTATTAGCCATCAATTTAAGGGATTTATGAAACGCAAACACAAGCATCGCCATGAAAGGAGCAAAGGTAACAATGAAAAATTTAATAAGCTTTCATATAATATGATTTTCTATGAGTGTAGTAAGCTTAGTCATTTAAGAACAGATTGCCCCAATCTTAAGAACCACCCTACTAAGAAAAAGGATAAGTGTTGCAAACCTAATTCAAGTATTGTAATTTTGATGATAAAAAAATATTATTATGTCTATTATTACTTTCTCTTATTTCTGTGATATTTTATTTTGTATTTGTGCATAATAACATTTCAGAAAATCAATCCACCATTCATTTGTAATTTATAGTGTATGATTTTAAATCCTACTGTACGATCTATTATGCTCAATCAAAACCCTAGCTGGAAAGATTAAGAAAGATACTAATTTTGTACTAACAGTACCATACAATTTGGTTCATATTGTATGCCCTAATTAAAATCTTTCTTAATTAATCCAATGATATTAAGAAATCAAATCATGGATAATTATTATGGTTGATCATACTATATAATATAACCCATAATGTATGATTACTCGTGTACAAAATTGGTCATCCCATGGATCATACCAAACAAAATCCATTATTTTTGTACTGATCGTATAATACGATGTCCACAGTACTAGATGATGGCTCGTGTACAAAGTTGGCCGTCCCGAAGATCATCACAAACAAATAGAAGAAATTTTTATAAATTATAGCGTAAGATGTTTGGATCGTACTGTACGATGACTTAAAAATTGAACAGTTTGTCTGAATTATCTTGCTGGATGGGTTTGAATTGAATTGAACGTACCATATGATATGTGTATCAAACTGTACAAATAGAAGATGGATCTCTTGAATTTTAGGGTTTTTTGAAGCCCATTTCTTAAGGTTTTCTAATACTTCTATTAGATAATCTTTGGCCGTTGAGACTTCAAGAAAAGATCCTTGAGGGAGAGAAGAAGGATAGCTTTATGATAGAGAGGGAGAAGTTGTGAGGGTATTCATAAGGTTTCTCCAAGAAAGTATCTTGCCTAGTACCTACAAGCATCTGCCTGGATTCTCTATGGCTCTGGAGAAAGAGTTCTTTAGAAAAGATCATGGCTGTCTGACCATGACCAGGAGGGTGAAAATAAAGTTCTGGTTCTCTGACCATCACAAGGAGGGTAAAAATAGAGCTGAGCTTCTTTGCCTGTAAAAGAGTCATGATTCTTTGCCTCATCAAGGTGGTGAAATAGCATATGTACAGGCTTCTCCTCCTTGTTGTGGGAGCAAAAGGAGAGTCACTTCTATTTAATGCCATACTTGGAGAGGAAGTGTCCAAGGAGTGGACATAGGATAGGTTAACCAAACCATTATAAATTCTAGTGTGTTCATTCTGATTATTTTTCGCACTTTACATTTCACATTTATTTTGGTGATAACTGCATGGGTGAAAACTCTGATTTATATTTTTATTATGAATGTAATTTTCTCCCAGATCAAGTTATAAAAAGATTTTCCTTTCATCAAAAGAAGTTTTTAAAATATCTAATTGACCCCCCTCTTGGTTAGCCTTAGGTTAGTTCTTTAGGGTTTAACAACCCTTATGAACGTTCAAGTGATATTAGAGCAGGATTCATAAATTAAGTTTTTGAAAACTTTTGAAAAAAGATCTATGGCTAACATTGATAACTATAACACTGTTGAAGGATACTCAATAACTAAACCACCTCTATTTGATAACATTCCTTTTGATTTTTTGGAAAACTCATATGTCCACCTTTTTATAATTAATTAATTATCGCATGTGGATGCTAGTACATGATAATTATTCTGCACCATCATAATTAGTAAATGGCATGAAAATTAAACTTTCTTTTTCTGAATGGAGCATAAATGATAAAAATTTAGCCCAACTAAATGCTAAATGTTTAAAATATTATTTTCGTGCTTTTAAATCTGATGATTACATGCATGTATCTACTTGCACAATTGGAAAAGAAATATGGGATAGACTCTATATAACCTATGAAGGAACAACTAAAGTGAAACAATCTAGGTTAAATATTCTACTCCATGATTATGAACTCTTTCATAAGAAACCTAGTAAAACTATGTCTGAAATGTATAATAGGTTAACACAAATCATGACATGCCTACATGGTTTAGGTAGAGAACTATCAAATTTTTAAAAAGCCAATAAGATGTTGTAATGTCTACCTAGTTCATATGATGCCAACATAACTGTTTTTTTAGAATACAAGAATTTAAATGTTTATTCTAATGACAACATACTTGGATCTTTAATCGTCTATGAAAAGCATAAGGCAAAGACAATCTGATCAGGGTGAAAGAAAGAAAGAAAAAATTGTAGCCTTAAAGGCTAATGATTCAAACAATTCATCTGATGGAGGAGATGATGAAGTTAGAGTGATGACTCGATAGTTCAGAAGCTTTCTAAGGAAAAAGCAAAAGAATCATCATCAATGAAGCAAAGGGAATAATTATAGAAATTCTAAAGTGTCTAATGATATTGTCTGTTATGAATGCAGGAATCCAGGGTAATTTAAAACTGATTGCCCAAATCTTAAAGGTCACCAAAGCAAGGAGATTGCTGAAAAAAAGCAAACTACTATAAAGGTAAGCGAATATGTTAGAAAGCCTTTTTAGCTGGCTCCACTTCAGATTCATCTGGAACAGAAACAACAGAAGAACTAACAAATCTTTGCTTAATGGAAAACAACTATCTTGATCATGTTGATTAGGATGAGTTATGCCAACTTCTATACGATGAATTATTTGATGTTTCAAAAGGATTCATGATTCATAAAGAAAATTGAAAAAGAAGCACGCTAGCTTGAAAACTGAATGCTTAGAAAGTTGGTTCTAATGTTAATAAAGATCATATGGCTTTGCTTGATGAGTTTGATGAATTGAATAAGAAATATAATGCTTTATTTGAAACACATGATTTTTTGAAAGAATTGCATCTTGATTTAGAAAAATCATTTAACGAGTTAGAAGCATATGTTAACATTTTAGATCTTAGTGAGCACTCATTAAAAATTGAAATATCTGCTCTTGAAAGTGCTAATAAAATTTTGTTAAAAAAGTAAAGTCTTTTGAAAATAAAACTATCTGTAAGCACTCATCATGTCATGCATCTCATAAACCTAAGAATAGAATAAGAATCATAACTATCATAGGTTAGTTAACCCTTTTCCTGATGTTATATGTTATTCATGTGGCATGTTAGGACATATTAGCCACACTTGCACTATTCACCATAGAGCACACGTGCTGTGGAGACCAAAGTTGCATCAAACACAGCATGACATGCATTCTGATGATTCATCCAAATTTAAGAAGGAACCCAAACTCACTTGGGCTCCTAAAACTGTTCTTCCATGATCTTTAAATTAAAAAGTTCTCACAAAAAACTTAGTGGGAGCATGGGGTTTTGGGCTCGATATGTATCTCCTATCACTTGAAATCAGCCATTCATAATCAATGTATGTGTTTTTGCCTTATGATTATTGTGATTTTTTTGTTCATATTTTTGTTCTTTTGATTTTGTTGTTCTCGTTCTTTATGATTGTATCCTGATGTTCACACAAACCACCTTACTGAACCCTTTCTATCTTTACTATAAAACCCAAATTTTTTTTTTCATCTTCTAATCGTACAAAATGAGCCACATTCGTAATCTACAATCTACATAGCACTACTTTGATTAGAACCCTTGGCTTGATGAAAGATCCAGATTGTATTTATCATTGACCATGGTAATGTATGAACTTTTTTTTTGTATTGTAAAATCCACATGTCAACTCTGCTTGGGATGAATTGAATTTGATTTATTATGACATTTATTATTGATCATATTGTACAAACGCCTGTTTGTATTGTACAAAAGCTTTTATCAAAAGTCATACATGCTGACTTCTCGGGACAAACTTTATGTCTCTAATCATCTCGTATGAAGTCTGATTGTATGGTATGATCAGATAAATATTTTTGACTACTCGTCTAGCCAAATTGATTGCACTTGATCATCCCGTATGATCCCATAATCATATAGTATAGTCCATTGAATTTCTATTTATACAACCAACCTTATTTAATTTTTCACACTACTCTTTAAATCCTCCCTTCTTGCATTCCAATATTTGCAATGGCTAGTGGAAAATGCAGTCAACATACCCAAGGGGCTTCCTCCTATTGGAAGTTTATAGAAGATCATTTTCTGATAGCTTCTGATGAAGCTACCTATAGAAAATACAAAGAAGCTAAGATCATGCCTTCCAGGCTTCTTAATCAGTAGGCCCTTAGCTTCCCAGTGTTGACCTCATTTTTGATATGAGGTCACTAACGCCCTTTCAAACTCCAGATTAATTCTAGATCCTAGGATCCACTCTAGACCTTAAGATCCTTTCCTAGAGCATGACCTTAGGATCCACTCTAGACCATAAGATCCTTTCCTAGAGCTAGACCTTAGGGCCTACTCTAGATCTTAGGATTCTCTTATATCTCAAATTCTAGAGCCCCTCTAGATCCTAGATCTTAGAGCCCCTCTAGATCCTAGATCTTAGAACCCCTCTAGATCCTAGGACCACTCCAGACTCAAATCAATCCCTTCCTTTGATCAACTCCAGACTCAAATCAATCCCTACCTTTGATCAACTCCAACTTCAAGTCAATCCCAACCCTTGATTAATTCAAATCTCAAGCTTCATTCAGCTCAAATCTCAAACTTCATTCAAGCTTCAAACGTACCCAAACTTTGATCCAATCAATTTGACAATCCAAACTTCAACTTAGACTTTGATCCCACCTTCAATCTAGCTTTGACCCTATCCATTCATTAACAATCACCACATGATTGTAAATGATTTGGATACTCCAACATTAATCATTCAAACTTAAAATCCATTCCAAATCCAGAAATCCAGACTCAAATCCAAAGTCTTAAGGCCCTGTCCTAAAGACCTTTTTCAAAGATTTTTCAAACATTTTAAAACCCAGTCAAATGGCCTCTGATTCAGAGTCTATCACTTACAAAGTGATAAGACATGTCTATAGAGATTACCCTCCAATTTTGAGCCCATTCTGAGGTCTCTAACCCCAGAATCTGAATTAAAATCCAAAGGCTGTAAAACCTTCAAATATTTACAGCCTATGCCATTGGACTTAACACCTTGAAGATTTTGATCTTGGAGCCCTTATCAAAGCCTCCAATCACTTCCAGACTCTTGATTGTAACCCATTGAGCAGTAAACAACATTTTTTTTAGACCCATTTTGACCCTAGTTGACCAATGGGTCAAAATTGACCAAAATACCCCTATGGGATTTCAAATGCCCATTTCAACTCAAATCAATTCCAAACTCCTTGAAACACTTTCAATAAGTTTCAAATATCAAACCCAACTTGTTGAACTCAAACCCCAGACCTTGGGTCAATCTGGTTGACCTATTAACCCATACACCCCCTTCTCTTTCAAATTTTTAAATCAAGTCCATTCTAAGTCCTTTGAATGCAAGGGATGACCCCTTGGGTACCCAAGAGACCTCTCTTGGAGACCCAAGCCTGTGGCTCACTTGGGTTAGCCATATGGCTTGACCCAAGTGACCAAAGAGAGGCCTCCCTTGAGCCATCTCTTAACCTTAATCAAATTGAATCCAAATCAAGGTATCATTGGGTTCCTATTGACCCAATACACCTTCCTTGACCAGCCCAACCCTTTGGCTAACTTGGGTCAAGAGTTAGGCTAACCCAAAGTGCCCAAGAGCACTTGGGATTGAGCCAATTCTCAACCTAAGCCCAATTGAACTTGATCAACACCTCCCATAGGTGGCCCTAGGTCCAACACACCTCCTCCAGCCAGCCCATGCCTTGGGTTAACCTGGGTGAGGTTTTAGGCTAACCTAAAGTAGACAAAAACACTTGGACCCGAGCCATCTTCCAACTCAGATCAAATTGGACCCAATTGCAACTTGCATTGGGTCCACCAGACCCAGACCCACTTCCCACCTCAAGCCCAGGGTCTGGTCTGACCTGGGTTGAGCCCAAATTGACCCGAACCAAGTAGATTTGGATCAACCCGAGCCATATTTTAACCGAGACCAAATTGGATCCAATTTCTACTTGCATTGGGTGCACCAGACCCAGACCTATCTCCCATACCAAACCCAGGGTCTAACCTGACCTGGATCGAGCTCAATTTGACTCGAACCGAGCAGGTTTGGGTCCAACCCAACCACCAGTTCAATCCAAACATTCCCAGGCCAAATTGACTCCACCCTTGGCTCCATCATGTCCCCATCAACCCAGACCAAATTGACTCCACCCTTGGAACCAATGGAAAACGAGTTCTGTTGGTCCCCCCAGACAACTCCTGGTTTAAGGCTGCTGTCCACCGGTTTGATCCCCACGATCTCCCTAGGACGTCGCCATCTTCCACCTGCAGCGATCCGAGCCCTCTCCAACTCAATCTCGGCCGTCCAAGCTCCCGAAAGGTGGCCGAATAGGCTCGAGCTCTCCAGACGACCAAAAGCATCGACATTCGTTTGAAATTGATTCCCAGAGCTCCTTCGAACTCCCGGACGCTCCCTCCGAGCTCCCAGATCGATCCCTTCGTCTGTTCGAGCAAGCGCCCGTGAAAGCTTTCAGCGTCCCGCTCGAAGTCGCACCTCCGGCCGTCCTCCGATCCCGACGCCTGAAGGAGATCAGTTCGTCATCGTCCCCTGAAGCTTCCTGATAGAGAAGCTCATTCTTTGAGGCCTTCTCTGCGGTAATCCCTCCATCTCGAGCTCCCTAGCTAGGTAGTCCGGTCAAGTGTGAAGGAAACCTTCACCCCAACGGATCTCCACCGTTGGATCGAAGGTTTCCACTGTCCTGATCCTCCCTGTGAAATTTCATCGGAGTTCGCCAGCGGGATCACCCGGATCAAGCCGGAGAAGCTCTGTGGTCTCGGATACGAGCGGGAGGTTGAAGACGAAATCTCAGTCGTTGATTTCGATCAACGGCTCGGATTAGACCCCGCGGTATCGGAGCGCGTTTGATCCCAACCGTTCGATCCGCCATCTGACGGCTGTGGTTAATCCGGCCGTTAACGGTTAGCGCCAATGATTGCTTGGCCAATCGGCGCGCGGCGCGTGTAAAGAGCCGCTGACTATGTAATTGCCGAATTAATAAATCCAGAAATTCAAGAAAACTTAAAAAATTCATAACTCCCTTCACACTTGTCCAAATTAGGTGTTCTTAGGTTCATTGGAAAGGTCTCAGGGAGATCTACAAAAGCCCTATGGTTCCAGACCCTGGTTAGGTCAGTTCTAGGCTTAATTTCAATTTGAGCATTTTATTAATTTCTTTAATTACTCTTTAAATACAAGTCCACCAGGTTTCGAATTTTGGGAGATTGAAATTGAACATGTTTTTGACATGTCCAAATTTTATCTCCCCATTTTAAGTTGTTCAAGGGCATTTTCCCTATTTTTTTAAGTTTAAGGGTCAGGGTTTGACCCTTAAATTCAAAATGGGGTATAGACCTATCCAATGGGATTTAGGGTGTGATTTTTGGTGTGCTGATGATGTGTAGGATAAGGTGTGTAGAGTCACTGATTTTGCCCCAATCCAAGCATAGGAAAGACCCCTATAGTGGTTTGTAGGTGGCTTAGAGCTCACCTTGGGTGGTTTGGTTAACCACCTTAGAGTACTCCATTTGAGCTCAAATTTAGTGGGTTTAGTCCTTAGGGTCTGGTGATCCTATGGTCCAAATTTCATCAAATTTGGAGCTCATTTGGTTCCCCAAGTAGGAGCCTAAAAAAAAAATCCTTCTTAGAATGGCCCGTTAACCCTAATTAATTGATAATGAACCATCCTTAATTTATAAAATCCATTAAAATGTGTACAATTGTCCCTAATTAATCCCCTAATCAATAAGAATTGAAACTTTCCTAAATTGGTTTCTAGATTTGTCTTAGTTTGATCCTAAGGTAAAATTAAGGGTTAACCAATTTTAATTAATCCTAAAAATCTTAAAAATCCCAAAAGGGCTTTAAACACTTGTTGATCTGTCCTTAGGTCATTTATGGCCTTTGGAATTGATCCCAAGGAGTTTAGGACTCATTTGGGTTCAAATCCTTAAGCAACCCCCTTAGTCGTAATAATTTGGTAATTCCTACGAATATGTATAACTTCTAAAATTCACTATTAATTATAGAAAAATTTTGACTAATCAAACTTAATGGCTAATGACCTCAATTAGAATCTACTATTCCCTAAAAATGTTAAACCTCCATAATTTGATCAAAATCAAGGACTCAACATCTTAGGTGACCTTTGGTCAAAACGGGCCATAACTTATCCAAAACTCTAGATAACTTTATTTAATCTCCCAACCTAGGATTTACCCCAGCCACACGACCTTTTACACACACTTTAGATCATGTGCTAGGACAACCAACTCTAGATCTAGGTTAAGCCGGTGTTTACTCTACTGCTGTGTGCCGGATTTTTCGTAGTTTTCACTGCATGTTGTGGATGAAATTGCTTTGCTGTGTCTGCTTACTTTTCTGCACTCTGTGGATGGATTGATGTGTTTGGCGACTAGATTATCCTTAGGTTAGGTACGATCTGGATGTTCACATAGTTTTTTGCAGGTGGCCACGCTCATGCAGGGCAGTAAAAGGGGACTAAATCAATAAAAAAATATTAATTATTATAATTGCTTGCACAGGTGCTTCAGCTGCTAAAGCCCCCAAATAAAAAGAGTGTGGCCAGTGTGTGTTACTTTCTTTTCTGCACATATATAACTGCTTGGAAATAACTGCTTCTTATTTATTAACTGCTTAGGATAACCCTGCAGGAGAGTCTAGATTTTATTTTTATAAATGTAATTTGTGTAATTGTCAAGTGTTGTGAAAGTTAATTTTGAGTTGGGATACATAGGTCCAAAGCTTGGATTCCAAAGAGGAAAGGATACCCTTTTGGGAAGTGTTCCTTTTTCCATTTGGAAATTCAAATTTGGATCACACTTCTCTTATACCCAAAGAGGAAAGAGTGGCCTTCCCCTTAAAAGGGAAGTGCCCTCTTATCCATTTGGGTAGATTACCACGAAGAATTCAAGGAGTTTGAAGAAAAGGAGTCCAAAGAAGAACAAGATTGAAGACTTGAAGATTGAGAGTATTCCACTCAAAACTTCTTGCGTCATTTCTAGGCTTAGAATCCGGGTTGTTGTCTGTGGTGCCCGGCCACTTTACTTCATGCAAAACTCTGGTTTGTAATAAGCAAGGCAACTTTGCCTATGGACATTTATTAATTAGTTAATATTTGATGTGATGAATTGATTGCCTTTAGGATTGCCTGCTCTTCTTAGTTTTTTAGCGATTGTGTGCCGCTTTTATTTTCGCTTAGATCCATGAGACTCGTGAGGGTGTGAAAGTTTTCTACTCATAACTTTAAAAGTCTAAAATTTTAGTGAGTCTAAATAACATAGAAAGATAACGAATCTAGGGAATTAGCCGGGGATCGACCCCGGGGTCGCATGCATATTTTTGCATTACTCTTTCCTTGCTTTAGACCCTACCCCGCCTGTGGGTAGAGTTCGGATAGTCTGACCTATGAGGACGAGGTGCCGGACCTGGGGAAGTCCAGTCTTCTAAAAAATTATTTTATAAGCCTGTTTTTAAAATTTCAAGCATATTTGATTCGGAAGTTGTCGACCAGCATGCATTGCATTAGATACAAATTAAAAGAGTCAAAAATTTTAAATGCATCAGTTTTAGCATTTTAGCACCCAACATAAGTCAAAGGGGCCAATTAGAAAAATTTCTAGATGTCGGCCCCAATTCTCCAAAACCTTAAGTACAATGTCCCTACCACTCTTTCATAAAAGACCGGATTCATATATTTTAAATTGATTAGGTGGTTAGCTGGCTCCCCAATCCAGGCCCGGGTAAGTCCAGGTTCTGCATTGTATTAGTTAAGATCGGACGACTGTAGTCCAGTGTCCAAAATAAATTTAGGATCCGGGGCAGATCTTTGATTATAAGACCCCAAATTTCGGGAATATAATCCCAAATTTCTAATAAAATGTTCAACTCAAATTAAATCTTCTTTCAATCTTAAAATGTAAAGCCCAACATTTAGATTAAGTTAGGACACTTCCGGATGGTTCTGGAATCTCAAAGTGTCCCCTACTTCTCTTCCCTTGATTCTGTTAATAAATGTTCAACCTTGATCCATTCCCTTTTGATCTTCCAAAAGATTCTATTCGCTTTTTTTGATATCACTCCTAGAAAATCTAATAAAATTTTATTCTTATTTTAATCGAGATTTTTAGTAGGGGACTCCGTCTCCCTACTATGTAATTAACTACGAGGGCTTACGCTCGTAAGAGATTTGGAACCACACACCTGATTTCAAAATTAATCTTTTTTTAAAAATCTTATTAGATTTCTTTGAGAAAAAGTTAAAGACTGATTGTCGTTATCATATTAGAAGAATTATCATTGAAAGGTGTTATCTCCCATTGGGGAGATACATCCTTCTTTGATAAGGCTTTGGATATGAATTCGACAATCATATTCTTTAAATACCATAACTGGATTATTTAGTTGAACTTTACCTTGTCCCCTCGGGGCCGTGTGGAGTTCTCTTTAGAATCTAGCCATGATATTCAAGATGAATTGCATGATTCTAAGTCTGAACACCGTTATGTAATTTTATTTTCGTCCTTCGGGGTGATATACTTTTCCGAACGAGTTGATTCGACTTCTAGAATTAAAGCTAAATCTAAACTTTAAAATTCCTAAAGAAAACTAATATTTTCAAAACCTGTTTTCAAATTCCACCAACAAGAAAATGGCACGCCCGGTGGGGCAAATCTCTCTCTCCATCTTTAATAAGAATGAAATTTTGTTTCATCAGTAGTCTTAACTACCTTCCTTCCGTTGGTCCCTCTATCCATTTCTTCCTTGGGGGAGTGTGGCCAACATCTAAAAAACAATTTTAAAACATTAAAAGAGAGGTTCTACCTCCCAAAATTTGTTATTTGCTAACTTAATCGTCCTTATTTTGACCTTCTGCCCTGGGATTTCCTATGAGGCGACAATGTCAAATCAGGTCCCCAAATATTCTTTTAAAATTATGATTAACAAATGTCACATCCGATATACCAACTTTTTAAGATTGAAAGGAGTTTGAAAAATCTCTGACTTTAAGAAAGTTTTTGAAGTATTGTAGTCTTAACCCCTTTACTCCCCTTGATCTTTTAGGAGTGAGGAAGGTTAGACTATTTATTTTACTTGGGTTTTTCTTACAATTCCATAAGCCTTCGGGCAAGGGGAAACTCTGTCCGTTGTGTTTTGGATTCCGTAGAAAAAAACCCCATCTTAAGTCATTCAAAATTCAAATTCCCTTCAAAATGTGGAAAGCAAGATAATAATAATTTTCTCCAAGTTCCAAACCTTCATATGTTACCCCATACAATCATTTTATGGGCTAACATATGTTGACCTTTTGAGAAAACCTTCCTTTCGGCATGTATTTAGTCTCTTTATCTTCCTAACGTGTGTTGGGTGTGTTTTTTTACGACTCAGCATGTGTTGGAAGGTTGAGACTATTCTACAAGCCTTAAGTTTCAAAATAACAAACTCTTTTCCACTTCTCTTAAAAAGAAATCTAATTTCAATCCTCTCTTTAACTTTCAGAAAATTCAAATGGCTGGCCAATTGATCTTCTCTTTTGACCGAGAGTTGTCCTCAACTGTTAATGACCAAGGGAACACTATCATCATTAGAATGGGATTCAGTACCCTTGAGCTCTCTATGGATGGACACCAGATTGTTAGTTTGGATGCCAGTAAGGAAGTTCCTCCAGTGGTTGAGTTGATTGTGGGATCTGCACCTACCTTTCCAGTGATTAGTGATGACCAGAAACAGTCTGAGCCAGTTGTTGAGCCTCCCATTGAAGTCAAATCTGTTTTTGAAGAAGGATCTAGTTCTGGACTTAACTTTTCTACTAAGAATCAGAAGAAGAACTATTTGAGGAGACTTAGAAAGAAGATCTCTTAGGCAAAGAGAATTGTGCCTTTTAAGACTTTAGCTCAAGTAGAGCTTGAGGCTGACGAGGAGCTACCAATTCCTGCTTCCTCTCCCCTTCTGAAAGGGAGCCGCTTTTACCCCTTAGCTTCTGCTCAAGGGGAGGAGAGGATAGCTAGGATAGCCCGTTCCCCACCACGCTCGGTCGACTACTCGACTAAAAAGACTCCAAAAGAAAAGCATCTGCAGAAAACAAGGGCTTTGAGAAACATAATCGATACCTGTGCTGCACAATCTGGGCAAAAAAAGGAGCAGTACATGAAACAGTTGAAGGGAGGGATCTCTCATCGCTTCCAAAAAGAAGTGTTAAAAGAAGAGGCATATGAGGCGAAGAATCTGACTCCACAACCTGTTAGGAGAAATAAGAAGTATGTCAGATAGCCCGCCACTTCAGTTCTAGTTGATGGATACCACTGGGCACCACGCCCTCCTTCTTCCAAGATGGAGGGTATTGTGTTGACTGGGTCCGAGAGAGGCCGCCATTCTGTTGGTAGACCCCCAATACCCCCTTCCAAAGCTTTAAGGTTGACCTCAGTAGTTGTCAAACCAAAGGGGAATGAAACTTTAAAACATCTGGATGTCAAGGGCAAGAGGCCCAAATCCCCTAAGAAGAAGTTTGTCCCAAAAAGGACTAAGTTGGAGAATTTACCACCACCTCCAAGAACCTCAAAGTTCATTCTCTAACTCCAACGAGTCCTAGTTAAATCTCCTCCAGTTTTGATTGAGTCGATGGATGTTCAACCTAGTGCTCCAGTTGCTGCAGTAGATAGTTCTCTTGCAGTCAGTCCAGTTCCTGATTCAGTTATGATTCTCGTTGATGATCCGGTTGCTGACAGCATAGATTTATGTGTCATTCCTAGGCTTCCTACACAAGAGTCTGAGGACCTTACCCTACCTTATGTAGGAGCTATTTCTCTACAAGCTCCTGTTTCACCTCCTGAGGTATATGTCCCTCTCCCTGTAGAGAATGCCACTTCTCTGACTACCAATCTTGGGACAGTCGAGAAGGAAGGAATTGACCTAGATCTTGAGATAAAAGAAGAGCTAGTTACAGAGTCTCAATCAGATCCTAACTCGAAACTTACAGAAATCATTGCCCTCCTGGATTCTGAAGAATTATTTGATATGGCTGAGTACAAGGGATACTTACCCCTCGATCCTAAGTCAATTGGGGATAGACCGGTCGAGGAGGTAGTACAAGAAATAAGAAATATTCTGTTAAACAAAGAGGGAATGGCTTCTTTTGATCCAGATCTGGATGACCTCCTTGGAGTGGAAGATGATTATGTTGGTAGCGTCTCCATGGTCGATTTTAGAGGTTCTAACAAGGAGGCCGAACCTGGCAGGCGTCGGCTTGCTAGAGATGATGATCCGCAGGTTGCCGGGTCCGATTCAGATGAGTCCGTAAGGGCTAGGGGTGAAGAGCATATTAAAGATTTGGAGAATCAGTTGACGACTATGATGTCACAACTCAAAGAAATGCAAGAAAGATTTGACAAGTCAGAGCAGGATTCACTTAAGATTCAACAAACGGCTCGAGAGATTGTTGAAAGGGTTAGGAAGACAGAGTCTAGTCCCAAGCCTCCCGAGTCAATACCAGTGATCCCTACTTGCCTACCAGAGGCATCTCCAGCAGCACCTACAGTTTCCCCTGTTCCTTCAACTCTGCCTCAGAAGGATATTAAGCAACTGATTGAGGATCAGGTAAGGGAGGCCTTAGCCTTTTCGCAAGGAACCACATCTATTCCAAAGGGTAGACTTTACCCCGAAGAATATGATTCAGTTCCTTACCCAAAAGGCTTTGTGCCACCAACTTTTAAAATTTTCACTGGAATAGAAAACCCGAGACAGCATCTAGCCCACTTCAGAGAAAGTTGTTGCAATGCGGGAGGGTCAGATGCTCTACTATTTCGCCAATTTATAAGTAGTCTATCCGGCATTGCTTTTGAATGGTACGCCGATCTGCCCAATGGTTCAGTAAAAACTTTTAGCGATCTAGAAAACCTTTTCCTTAAAAGATTTTCTAGAGCGCAACAACGAACTACTGTGGACGATCTTGTTGTTGAGAGACAAAAGCCGGGAGAGTCTCTGGTTGAGTACATCTTGAGGTGGCAAAACCTCTCGATGAAGTGTGAACCCCAGTTGCAAGAGCAACATGCGGTGGAGATCCTCCTTAAGAATATCCACGGCCCTGTTACTTTTCTCCTGAAAGGTTTCACCATTAAAACTTTTGAAAAACTTCTTAATAAGGCTAGCAATTTGCAGGAAGAGGCTCATAAGATGCCATTCCTACGAGAGCAGTCTAAAGACAAGAAAGGTCCTAGATTGGTTAAGAGTTTTGAGAAAAAGGCAGTAGTGTCGGTAGTTGACAAGGGAAAAAGGCCAATGACTAGTCAGCCCAGTGTTCCTCCACCACCGCCACCACAGCCAGCTCAGAGACAGCCCTTTGAGGTCACTCCTCAGTACACCAGAGACCCTAACTTTGTCCCTTTTAGAGAGAGATTGGCAAAACCATATCCATTTAAGAGGGAATCAGTTAAAAAGATTTTCAAGAGTCTGTTAAAGAAACCAGATTTTCAGCTGCTAGAGGCCAGAAGGCCTGAAGATGAAAGTAAGAAAGATGATCCCAAGTATTATCCGTACCACCGGATGCTTAGTCACCCTCTTGAAGATTGTGTTGTGTTCAAAGACTAGCTCGAGAGGAACTACACCCAAGGTAACATTATAATTCCTAAGGAATAATTGGTCAATCCAGAGAAAGCTTCAATTAAAACCATTTCAGTTAACCCTCTTAACTCTCCTCGTTTTGTTGAAGATGGTTGGGACATTGCTTTGTCCCGAGCACTTAAAAAGTCGATTAACAAGTCTTTTCATCTTTTTCAACAGCTGACTACGATAGCCCAGGCTTCGACGTGGAAGGTTGACCTGGACGCTTCGCAGGAGTATGTTGAGCCACTTTCCTCTCTAGTAGTCACAGGAACTACTGTTAAATGCTTAAAAGAAAAGGAAGTTGACTTTGTAGAGAGGAAGTGTGTAGATGAGAGATGTATTAGGATGGCGGATGGGGGTGTTAAAACCCTCTCCCCTCTTTTGTTATCTGACTTTTACTTTGCCCCATCAAAGGAGAAGGGTCAGAAGATGAATAAAAAACATCTTTCTGCTTCTATCTTGATGATTAACCATGGAAATGAAATGCAAGTTGATGACTCTCTTCTTTAAATCAAAGCTCTGGTGAAGAAAGTCTTAATATCAAAGAAATTGACCTTCCCGAACAGCTATTCAAGAAGAGGTCGAATGTGAAGCTTTATCAGAAAGTGATTTCCCTCAAATCAATTTTCAAGGAAATCCTATCTTGATAGAACTTTCAGATTCTTACTCGCTTTCGGGAAATGATGATCCAACGCCTATGGTGTGCGTAGACACTGCCCTAGTTTGCCCTCCCGAAGATATCGAGCAGGTTCAACTCCGTGGTGGTAAAGTCTTACCCCCTTAGGCTTCCCCCTCAGGAGAAAGGAAAGCAAATTTCCTTCGAAGATCTAAATCCAAATTCCCCTCAGCAATCAGAATTTCCTCTAATTCCTCCGGGTTTTGAGTCTGTCATTCCTAAGGTTGATTACAACGTGTTGGCCCACCTTAGGAAGTTGCCAGCAAAATTAAGTATTTATGACGCCCTCCTTCTCTCCAAAGAAATGAGGGAGTCTTTAATTAAAGCACTTCTCGACCCCGAGATTTGCTTAACCCAGTTGGCTGCAACTTCAAAAGGTGAGGCATTCTACTTTAAAGAGGTTCATGGAGTTACCTTTTCAGATGAAGATTTGCTCTTGAGAACTGCTGACCATAATCGTCCCCTTTACATTACTATAGATGTGGGAAATTTTAAGTTATCAAGAGTCCTCATTGATCCGGGTGCATCGGTCAACATAATGAATATAAAAACCCTCGTATACCTCAGAGTTGATACTAGCAAGCTGTCAACTGATAGGTTGGTGCTTCGTGGGTTCAATGAAAAGGGCGAGAGGGTTTTAGGTTCAATCACCCTGCTCTTACAAATAGGAGACTTGAAAACTGAAGCTAAGTTTCATATAATTGATTCGGCGACATCCTTTAATGCCCTTTTAGGTAGACCTTGGATTCATGAATATAGAATGGTTCCATCTACCCTTCACCAATGCATCAAGTACCAACTAGATGGCATTGAACACGTGATTAAGGGTGATCTGCAACCATTTTCTATTCAAGAAATTGAGATCTACAAAGATGCAACATATTTTGTTCCAAAAGGGTCCTCGTCCCGCTCTAAGCAAGAGATCAAAATTGAGGAGAAGTTGGTGGGACAAAAGTCCAATCAAGAGAGAGAAAAAGATAAATTTATTGATCAAGAAATAATACAATTAAGCAGTGAAGACGACTCTAACATCATTGTCCTTAGGCCTCCAAATGCATTACCTCAAAGAGGTGGGTGGACGGCCTTAAGGGCATGAGGTCGAGGCCGTGCTTCATCAGAGAGGAGAACAACACCTGTTTATATTGATCTGGAATCAGATTCCGACATTGAGTCCAAGAACCAAGGTGCTGCCTTCTCCCTCAATTATAAAAATACAAATACTTCTCCAAAATTTGATCTCACCTTAGAGGAGGATAGTGACATTGAGGAAGATATTGCAAAGGTGAAAAGTGACAAGCCTGAATTAACAATGTACGAAAAGCTTAGTAGAAGGATTGAGGCCCTTTCTTTGACCCCACTGTCAGCTGGCAGGGTTGCAGGGTTAGAAGTTAAAGTGTCCCCCCAACTTGAACGGCGAAGTAAAGAAAGTCCAAAAATTCTTTCCTGGCTCCTCCTCCGCAAGGGATGAAAGTGATGTAACCCTTGAGGAGGCAGATTTTAATGAAATAATGGAATTACCTTTTGACTACTTCCCTATTTGTGTGAAAAATACTTTTTCTAAAGGTCCTGTACCATACCGATGGACTAAGGGTCAGGCCAGATACCACAAAAATATTTGACAAGCAAAAATTAAGGATAATCCTACAAGTGGTATCGTCTTTGGAACTGTTAGTTCATTCGATGATGATAAGTATTGCCTAATGATAACTTATCATCTTGAATCGCAAAATGTCCCTACAGATCCTTTCTGTGCTCTTGATGGGCTCTGTTTGGAGACTTTAGATGATCCCGATGACCTTCAAGTTCGGGATGCACCCCCTGAATTAGAAGAAGAAATTAAATCGACAGTCGATGAATTAAAAGAAATTAATCTGGGAACCGACGATGACCCCCGTCCAATCTTTATAAGTGCCCTACTGAGCGAGGGCGAAACCAAAGATCTGATTCAACTTTTGTCTGAGTTTAGGGATTGCTTTGCTTGGACATACGACAAAATGCCAGGTTTACCTGCTGAGGTAGCGGTTCATAAACTTGGAGTTCGGCACGATGCCATTCCTGTCAAACAAGCTCCTCGACGCATGCGTTTAGAAATCGAGCAACAAGTCATTTCTGAAGTTAAGAAATTGGCCGAAGCTGGGTTCATTCGAGAGGAACAATACCCCTCTTGGGTGGCCAACGTTGTGCCGGTCCGAAAGAAAAACGGTCAAATTTGAATTTGCGTCGATTATAGGGATCTGAATAAGGCATGTCCTAAAGGCGAGTTCCCTTTACCAATACCAGAACTAATGGTGGACATTGCCTCCTCACATGCCATTTTCTCATTCATGGATGGCTCGTCGGGTTATAACCAAATCAAGATGGCCCCAGAAGATGAGAGAAATACTACGTTCAGAACCCCTATTGGAATCTTTTGTTACAAGGTGATGCCATTTGACTTAAAGAATGCCGGGGCAACCTACCAACGGGCCATGACCCGTATCTTTGACGACTTAATTCACAATCAAGTTGACTGTTATATTGACAATTTAGTTGTCAAGAGCAAGGTCAAAGAGGCTCACCTGTATGACTTAAGAGTTGTATTTAAGCGGTTGCGCTGCTACGATTTGAAAATGAACCCCTTAAAGTGTGCCTTCAGCGTTACCTCAGGGAAATTCTTAGGATTCGTAGTGAGGCACCACGGAATCGAGATCGACCCTGCTAAAATTGAAGCCATCTTAGATATGCCATCTCCTAAGAGCCTTACCCAGTTAAGGTCCCTACAAGGTAGATTGGCGTATATAAGGAGGTTTATTTCTAATCTTTCCGGGAGATGTCAACCCTTTTCTGTCTTTGCGAAAAAAGACACTAAATTCGTATGGGATGAGAAGTGCCAAAATGCTTTCGATGACATCAAACAATACCTTTCTAATCCACCAGTTCTGGCAGCCCCAATTCCGGGAAAGCCGTTAATTCTCTACACTGCAGCCTTAGATGAGTCTTTAGGCTCCCTGTTGGCTCAAGTCAACGACGAAGGGAAGGAGAATGCTCTCTATTACCTTAGTCGAAGTCTTCTTCCTATTGAAACTCGATACCCATCAATTGAGAAGCATTGTCTTGTTTTAGTTTTTGCAGCTCAGAAATTGAGGCACTACATGCTCTCCCACTCAATTAGTTTGATTTCAAGAGTTAATCCTTTGCAATATCTTATGACCCGACCTACGTTGTCAGAACGTTTAGCCCGTTGGTCTATAATATTACTGCAATTTGAGATTACTTTCACTCCTCTTCGTGCTGTGAAAGGACAAGCCGTTGCCAATTTTCTGGCAGCACACCCGCTGCCGGCAGATTCTCCTCTGAACGATGATCTACCCGACAAACAAATCATGAGTTTGAGGGAATCTGGCGAGGCCGTCTGGGAATTGTATTTTGATGGAGCAGCATCCTCTCGTAGGAATGTAACCCAACAATCTGTAATTCCTGGAAAGGCTGGAGTCGGTCTAATTTTCATAATGCCGGAAAAAGGAATGATGCACTTTTCCTACCATTTATCGGAGCCCTGCACAAATAACGAAGCTGAATATGAAGCTCTGATAACCGGTTTGGAACTTGCAATTCTAATGGAAATTAAAGAGATTCAGATCTTTGGAGATTCCCAGTTGGTGATTAGCCAAGTGGCCGGAACTTATAAAGTCTTGAATCCTAATCTCCTAAGATACCACCAGTACACACTTCACTTGTTGGAACAAATTCCTACTGCCACTTTGTATAGGGTTCCCCGTGGAAGTAACTCCGTAGCGGATGCCTTAGTAAAACTTGCAAAGGAATTTGCATGTCCTGAGGAGGATTCCATCCCTATAGAGATTCAGGGTCGTAAAGCCCTCTCTCTTATAGATTTGGAACACATTAGTAAGACTCCCCTGCAGATCCTTTCTGCCTCTTCGACAACTGACGAAGAAGGCGATTGGAGATGACCCTTATTTGACTACCTTAAAGAAGGGAAGCTTCCCCAGGATAAATCACTCTCCAACCAGATTAAGAAGTGTGCCCTCTCATACGCACTAGTCAACAATTTATTGTACCGTCGGTCCTTCGATCACATGTGGCTGCACTGTTTGGACCAGCGAGAAGCCCTGAAGATTGTTAATGAGGTTCATTCAGGACTATGCGGTGCACATCAATCGGGTCCAATAATAAAATTGAAGATTAAAAGGCTTGGATACTACTGGCCTACAATGATTGACGATTGCATGAATACTGCAAAGCACTGTCATCAATGTCAAGTCCATGGTGTGGTTTTACATCAGCCGCCTAATGTGTTACACCCTATGATAGCCTCGTGGCCCTTCGAGAGTTGGGGCACAGATATCATTGGGCCGATTGACCCTCCCTCCGCGAGAGGTCATCGTTTCATATTAGCAGCGACTGATTACTTTTTAAAGTGGGCAGAAGCAATTCCCCTACGCAACGTACCATCACACCATGTCTTAAAATTCTTCCGTGACCATATCGTATATTGATTCGGCGTACCCCACAGAATCATATCCGATAATGGGTCCGCATTCAAGTCTACAAAAATCAACAGTTTTGTGAGACGCCATAATATTGATTGGAGATACTCGACGATCTATTACCCTCGGGCAATTGGATTAGCCGATGCCTTCAACAAAACCTTGGTGCAAATTGTTAAAAAGACCCTTGATGATAACAAACGACAGTGGGATGAGCGGTTGGTGGAAGCTTTGTGGGCTTATCGTACCACTTATAGAACCCCAACCCAATCCACCCTGTTTGCACTAGTGTATGGATCTGAGGCTGTTCTACCCTTGGAAATACAAATCCCTTCGCTCAGGATTGCGGTTCAGAATCAGATTACAAATGAAAAAAATGCAAAACTGCGGTTGGAAGAACTCGAAGGCCTTGAAAAGCGACGTCTCCAAGCTCAACAAAGTTTAGAGTTATATAAGTCTCGTATGATTCAAGCCCATGATAAGCTAGTGCGACCTAGGACCTTCCAAGCAGGAGACTTGGTGTTGGTCCTTCGGAGGCCTATCTTAGCCCATCGAAAGTTGGGAGGCAAATTTGAACCTACTTGGGAAGGACCCTTCGTTATAGAGACTGTCTACGAAGGAGGCTCGTATCAGTTAGTAGATTGTAAAGGAAATCGCCAGATGCTACCCGTCAATGGGCGTTTCCTTAAGAAATACTATGCTTGATGTAGCTTGTTTTGTCAATTAATGAAATTTTCCTTCTTCATTTCGCAACCCAGTTCTTTCCTTTTTAAATTCTTTTACTTTTTAATGCTCTTCGCCTTCTCCTTAGGGTCGGATCGTTCCCTCCCTTAGGATTGCACCCTGCTAGTGTTGGAGTACGCCCTCCGTGGCACCACCCTAGCTTTTGACTTGGGGATTAGTGGTGGAGTACGCCCTTCGTGGCACCATCCTGATTCACACTCGCTAGTGGTGGAGTACGCCCTTCGTGGCACCATCCTAGTTTGCCAGTTTCGGTCTTCTGTGTGGAGCAAGTTTCCTCCCCACATGACCACTCGCTAGTGGTGGAGTACGCCCTTCGTGGCACCATCCTAGTTTGCCAGTTTCGATCTTCTGTGTGGAGCAAGTTTCCTCCCCACATGACTATTCTCTAGTGGTGGAGTACGCCCTTCGTGGCACCATCCTAGTTTGCCAGTTAATTTGCCTATTTGGAGTAAGTCTTCTATCAGCATCCTATAGGCCTAAAGTTGGGTGATGCACTTCCTTAGACCCAAGGCTAGGTATTCCCTACCTTGGTTTCCAGTTAATCTGTCCATTAGGAGTAAGTCTTCTCTCAGCATCCTATGGACCTAAGGTTGGGTGATGCCCTTTCTTAGACCCAAAGTTTGGTATTCCCTACTTTGGTTTCCAGTTAATTTGTCTATTTGGAGTAAGTCTTCTATCAGCATCCTATAGGCCTAAGGTTGGGTGATGCCCTTCCTTAGACCCAAGGCTAGGTATTCCCTACCTTTGTTTCCAGTTGATCTGTCCATTAGGAGTAAGTCTTCTATCAGCATCCTATGGACCTAAGGTTGGGTGATGCCCTTCCTTAGACTCAAAGTTAGGTATTCCCTACTTTGGTTTCCAGTTAATTTGCCTATTTAGAGTAAGTCTTCTATCAACATCCTATAGGCCTAAGGTTGGGTGACCCTTCCTTAGACCCAAGGCTAGGTCCCTACCTTGGTTTCCAGTTGATCTGTCCATTAGGAGTAAGTCTTCTATCAGCATCCTATGGACCTAAGGTTAGGTGATGCCCTTCCTTAGACCCAAAGTTAGGTATTCCCTACTTTGGTTTCCAGTTAATCTGCTTATTTGGAGTAAGTCTTCTATCAGCATCCTATAGGCCTAAGGTTGGGTGATGCCCTTCCTTAGACCCAAGGTTAGGTATTCCCTACCTTGGTTTTTCTAGTTCTCTTGTCTAATAGGTGTAAGCCTTCTATTAGCATCCTATAGGCCTAAAGTTGAGAGATCCCCTCCCTTACACTCTTAAGATTCTACTTCTATTCGGTCAACGCCAATGTGTGCAGCAGAAGTTCCTTCTACCACACACATTGGGGGTCCATTTGTTGACCTCATTTTTAATATGAGGTCACTAACGCCCTTTCAAACTCCAGATTAATTCTAGATCCTAGGATCCACTCTAGACCTTAAGATCCTTTCCTAGAGCCAGACCTTAGGATCCACTCTAGACCTTAAGATCCTTTCCCAGAGCTAGACCTTAGGGCCTACTCTAGAGCTTAGGATTCTCTTATATCTCAAATTCTAAAGCCCCTCTAGATCCTAGATCTTAGAGCCCATCTAGATCCTAGATCTTAGAACCCCTCTAGATCCTAGGACCACTCCAGACTCAAATCAATCCCTACCTTTGATCAACTCCAGACTCAAATCAATCCCTACCTTTGATCAACTCCAACTTCAAGTCAATCCCAACCCTTGATTAATTCAAATCTCAAGCTTCATTCAGCTCAAATCTCAAACTTCATTCAAGCTTCAAATGTACCCAAACTTTGATCCAATCAATTTGACAATCCAAACTTCAACTTAGACTTTGATCCCACCTTTAATCTAGCTTTGACCCTATCCATTCATTAACAATCACCACATGATTACAACTTGGATCATACTTTAAGATTGAACCCACACTGTATGATTTGGATCGTACTATACGAACGAACTCTATTCAATGCTCTTTGCTGTTTGTAATAAATATACTTCTATTCTGACTTAAAAGTTTAATAAGTAATTGCTGGCTTTGTAAGAACTTGAAGCATAAATGAATCTTATAAAATTTCATATCCCTTCTTATTTCCTTTGCATGATAATTCCATGTTTGAACTTGAAATCTAAATCAAATTGGAGTTGAGATGGTTGAAATGATAACTCTTTCTTTTTACTGCATTTTTTATCATGAATATATTATTCAATTTGATAAGTAAGACTTATTATTTTTCTAAAATTAGGCTATTTTTCCTATTAGAAATATCACGTTTGTTTTGTAGATTATTCCTACTATATAAGAGAGTGAGTTACTCTGCTCTTCTATTTAGAAGATAATCCTTACAACTGAGATTCTTAAAGATTTAGAAAGGAAGCAATTAGTAAAAATTCAAAAGAGGCACAAAATGAGCCCAAAATCAAAAGACACGCAATGATGCCAAATATAAAAAGATGTACTAAGTGTATCAAAAATAAAAGTTGCATAATGTACGCAAAAAATTGATAAAAGAGGTACAAAATGAGTCCAACCTAAATTAGCTTCTCTTTTTGGTAAATCTTTAAATCCTAAAAAATTCCTGTTTCAGAATATGTTTTATACTTAATTTTGAAAAATTTTGGTTCCGCTTTCCTCAATTTTTTTTGTAATATTCTATTTGATATATTTTCTGCTCGCAGTCTAAAAAGTTTAAGTTTTCATGTCTAACTGTAATTCTTGAATTATATTTTTTTTCAAACAAAAGTTTTTGTCCTGTAAAGATGTTAAGATGGGTATGCAAACTGTAGAATTGAAATTTTTTAGTTGCATTAAAGTTAACACTTATCTTATTTATCTTTTTTGTCGGTAAGAGTAAGTTTATTATATTCTGAAAATGCCCACGAGAGTTCTTCTGTCTATGATATTTTTCTTTACCTTGAGTTATTAGTCATTTTGTGTCTATTTGTTTTAATCATTTCTTGTTTATGTTTTCTTTTCTTCTTCCTTCTATTTACCCTCTTTTTGTGATGTCAAAAGGAGGAGTAGTATTTTATTATTTATTGTTGTTATTATAATTTTATTTTTTTGTTTGTAGTTGTTATTGGTGTTTTATTTTGTTATTTGTTGTTGTTATTATTGTCTCCATGTTTATAAAAAAAAAAAAGATAAAGTTTTTACACTCCCTTTTCTTATAGTTGGTTATCATCTAAGGGGAAGTTTAGAGGAAAATAATCTTTTGAATATCTAAAAACAACAATGTTTGCCATCATCAAAAGGGGGAGATTATTATAAACCTAATTTAAGAACTATAATTTTGAAGATAACAAATATTATTGTGTTTGTTACTGCTTTATCTTATTTTTGTGATATTTTGTTTTGTGTTTATGCATATTAATGTTTTAGGAAATTAGTCTACCGTTCACTTGCAATTTGTAGTTTACTATTTTAATTCGTACTGTATGATCTATTGTGCTCTATCAAAATGTTAGCCAGCAAAGATTAACAAAGATACTAATTACATATTGATTGTATGATACAATTTGGTTTATATTGTACGCCCTAATTAAAATCTTTCTTAATTAATCTCACAATATCAAGCAATCAAATCATGGATAGTTACTATGATTAATCGTACTGCATGATACAATTCATACTGTATGATTACCCATGTACGAAATTGGTCATCCCATGGATTGTACCAAATGAAATACATGATTTTGGTACTTATCGTATCGTACGATGTCCATAGTGCTGGGCAATCACCAATGTACGAAGTTTTCCATCCCAAGGATCATCCAAAATAAATAAAAGGAATTTTCACATATCACATTGTATGATGCTTGGATCGTACTGTACGATGTCTTATAAAAGTTGAAAGAATGTCTGAATGATCTTGCTGGATGAGTCAAAATTGGATTGATCGTACCATACAATATGCGTATCATACTGTATAAATATAAATAGATCTCTTGAATTTTAAAGTTTTTTGATGCCCACTACTTAAGGTTTTCTATTACTCATATTAAATAATATTTGGGTATTGAGACTTCAAGAAAAAGAGCCCTGATGGAGAGAAAAAGGAGAACTTTGTAAGAAAAGAGAGGGAGCTTTTGTGAGGGAGAAGTTATGAGGAGATTCACAAGGATTCTCCAAGCAAGAATCTTGCCTAGTACTAATAAGTGTTTGCCTAGATTCTCTGTGGCTCTAGAGAAGGTGTTCTTCAACAAAGATCATGATTTTTTGAGCATCACCAAGAGGGTGAAAATAGAGTTGTGGTTCTCTGACCATCACAAGGTGGGTGAAAATAGAGTTGAGGTTCACTACCCATAAAATAATTATGGTTCTCTGCCACACTGGGGTGGTGAAATAGCATCTGTACATGCTTCTCCCCCTTGCTGTGGGAGTAAAAGTGGAGTCACTACTATTTAGTGAAAAAACTTAGAGGGGGAGTCTCCAAGGAGTGGATGTAGGTCAAGTTGAATGAACCACTATAAATTTTGGTGTATTTATTCTGATTACTTTTCACACTTTATTTTCCACATTTATTTTTATGATAACTGCAAGGGTGAAAACTATGATTTAACTTTTTATTGTGAATGTAATTCGCTTCCACATCAATATCCAATTCATCCCCCTCTTGGTTAGCCTCAGTCTAATTCTTTATGGTTTAATAACCCTCACAAACTTTTAGCAAGAAAAGTTTAACTTTAGAAAGGTCAAGTAGAAGATGAATAAATAATTCTATGCAAACTCAACTTCACACTCCTTAGAACCAAAATCCAAAAAGGAGGTAACCAACTTATGTTTAATTGTAGGTGATAGTGTTTTAAACTCTGATCAGGATGAGGTATTCAAGTTTACATATGATGAACTATTTTAATTTCTAAACAAATGTATGATCCATATAAGTAATTTAAAAAATAACATGAACTTTTGAAAATGAATTTTTTAAACTTAAAGAAAGAGCATGACACTTTAACTAATGATCATTCAATTTCAAAGCTAAGCATATCACATTAGTTTAATATCATGAATCTCTTATGGATGAATTTGATGCATTAAATAAATAGCATATCGAATAATTAAAGTTGTATAAAATGTTGTAGATTGAGCACATAAAATTAGAAGAAGAATTTAAGGAGTTAAAAAAAGCTTCCATTAAAAATGAATAGTAAAGAGCAGAAAGTATTAGTACTAGGTATTGAAAAGAGTCCAAATTAATAGTCAATAAAAAAAAACTATAAAATAATACACACGGCCTACACATTCACTAAAGGCACAAAAAAACTTGTGTTCCCAAACCTAACATATGATTACTATATAAGAATATATTCACAAGAGGCCCAATGAGATCATGTGGTACTTGGACAATAATTGCATAAGGCATATGTTGGGTGATCTAAAGTAGTTTATAACACTAGAGGCCAGGAGTGGAGGTAAAGTAAACCTGGGAGACCACCACTAAAAAGGTGGTATGTACAGGTGTGATTATAAAATAGTTATTTCTTTAGTGAAAATATACTTTTAGTAGAAGGATTAAAGCATAATTTACTTAGTATTAGACAATTATGTGATAAATGATTTATAATGGAGTTTCATTTTAATAAATGCCTTTTTGATTTAGAAATTAAATTTTGAAAAAAATTAATTTTCTTTGAAAAAATTTAATTTATGGAATTCAATTTTGAAATTAAATGCATCATTATGAATGATATATATCACCTCAATACATGAATATAGTATTCTATAATGGGTTCAATTTACAGGATGATCTTGATTATCATAGTCAAATTCAAGCAAGAACTGCATTTGACTCCTGGAGGGTCAAACTGATTATTTAATAGGGTATTTAACTATGATAATTTGGATAAACTATCATTAATTTCATAATCAAAGTTACAACAATAATTGATATATCTTCTTAAGAGAAGAAGATATCAATCATTATTAATCATTTGAAAATAATGATATTAATTATTGATTTTGACTTAAATTTTCTTAAAGATAATTAATTTAGATTTTAAAAGAATTTATTTTAAAATTTAATATGATTTTCTAAATATCCTACTAGTGCAAGACCTCATAAATAATTACATCATAGGGATGTTGAATTTCTTAAGAAAACTCTCGATTAAAATAAGGTTAGAAATTTCATTTTAAATTTTCAAATATTGATGTCAAAGGAGTGAAGATTGGAAATTCAACTAGGATTAGATCAAATTGGAACAATTATTTCTAGAATTTAAAAGAGGAAGGGTAGTAGGTGTGATTTGGGATTTTGAAACATTTTAGAAGCACCCTAGACTATTCTAAGTGTTGGGTTTAAATTTTGGATTCAAAGGTATTTGATTTGAGTGATCAAATTTATTAAAAAGTTGGGATTCAATTCCCAGAGGTTGAGGTAATATAATCTGAACCTGCCTAAGAACTTATATCTAAATTGGGCATTGAAAAGCAATACCCCAAGTAGCTAATGCAGTACAAATTTGGACTTACCCTAGCCTGTGTTTGGGAGCCATCTAACCGCCTAATCGCTTAAACCATTAGTCTAGTTTTTCATTCAAGAGAGGTAGGGAAATTATTTAGTTAAGTTTTAGGAAATGAGGCTGACTTCTAGAGTATATCGTAATTTGCCCCTTGACTTATATTGAGTAATTGGATGCTTCAAAATAAAAGTGTAATTATATTTTTTGACTCTTTTAAATTAGTTTCTAATATAATGCATAAAAGTCGAATCGATAAATGCTTAAATTAAATATGAAGCAGTTTTAAAAAGGCTTAAAATTAAGTTATTTCTAAAGATTGCAAAACTTCCCCAAGATAGGATTGCACCCTTATTTGTCAGGTGGCCTGCCAGAACCGGCGGGGAGGTGCCTAAAAAGGGAGATAAAATTAAAATATGATGCGTGTGAACTATTGGGTTGGCCCCGGGTTTACTTCTTAAAGTTGTTAAGATTCTATGTTATCTTAAAAATTTGAATTTTATTAAAGTAGAAAAATTTTTAATGGTACCCTCACGAGCCTACAATTGGGTTCTAGGCTAAATCAAAATATGATATATAATTATTGAAAAAAACTAAGAAAAGTAGGAAATCCTAAATATAAGCAAAGTAAAAAAATAAATCTAATCAGATAAAATTAATTAAATAATTTTAACAGTATATGTGGCAAGTGTCTCTTAATATACAATTTAGGGTCTGTAGAAAAAGTAAAGTGGCAAAGTACCACTAGTAATAACCCGCATTTTACTCGTAAGATTCAAGTTACTTTGAGAATTGGATTCTTCTCGGTCTTCACTTCTTCATCCTTCTATGGGTTCCTTGGATCCATCGGGTCCTGATATCCAAATGAAAAGAAACTCCCTCTCAAAAGGGTTATTTTTTTTCCTTTGGATATTTAAAATTATACAAATTTGGATCTATTAATAGATAATAACTATCTCTTGGGGGATGTTCTTTCCTCTTTATATTTTAAATTGAATTTTTAACTCATTTCAAATCACTTAAATATTATAACTATTAACTCAAATACAATTACATTTAAAAAAAAATCTAGACTCAAAAATCCTACAGGGTTATCGTAAGCAGTTATAATTTGAAATCATATCTAAAGTAGTTATATATTAAAATTAAAAGTACTCAAACCAGCCATGCTATTCTAATTTAAAGGGGGGCTTAGCATAGCAAAGCACATGTAGAAACTTGATTAGTTTAAATTTAATTTTGCCCCCTTTAAGTTTAATTCCCTGTATGAGCATAGCCACCTACATAAGATTATGTTAGCATTTAAATTGACCCTAATCTAATGGTAATCTAATTCCCACCAAATGAATTCACAAATTACATAAATTAAATAAATAATCACATCAACCATTCTATTTTAAGAAACATACAGCGAGAACTCAAAAAGTCTGGCATACAAAAGTATGAAAGTAAAACACCGTCTTAGCCTAAGAGTAGAGTAGGTTGTTCTAGCAATCATCTAAAGTATGTGAGGTAGGCTGTGTGGTTTAGATATATCTATATATGGTAGTTAGTTAAAGTTATTTGATGTTCTAGTTTGTTAAAGGCTTAAGAGATTTTGATTCAAGTTTAAGTCTTAATATTTTGGAATTATTTTTAAAATGTATTTAAGTGTTAAATGATTACTATCTTTATTAAACAAGGGCTATGGAGTTTATTTCACATTTCTTGAGGCTAAGTCAATAGCCTCATTGGCCCATATTACCTAGAAGTAACTGATATGAATTAAGTAGCTTGATTGATAAAAGGTTTGAAAATTGATAAATTTTAATTAAAATTATTTGATGCTGATTTTATTATTGGATTAAAGTTTTTTGGATTTTTAAATTCAATATAAATTTTCTGGATTATTTGAATTATCTAAATGCATTAATTATAAAGGTCAATTTTTTTCTTTTTGATTAAGGTTGCTTTCTTGAGTTTTAATATTTTTCTTAAATATTTGACATTAAGATGATTAATTAGACACTAAGTTTGTTTGATTTGAATTTTTCTGCAATTAATTATGAATTTTTGAAAATTTGAATAGATTTTGATCAATAGTTAATCGAAAAGTTAATTTTTTTATTTAAATAATTTTTCATGGTTTGATATTTTTAATAAATATTAGACCTTAAATGGACTTCATTCTCTTTGAGTTTACTTAATTTGGAATTTCCTATACTAAGTTATATATTTTTAAGTTTTGACCTAATTTTGCATTACTATTGATGAGAGAGTTGAATTTTTGACTTTGACCTATTTCTATTGGTTTATCATTTTTAAAAAATACTAGGCCTCAAATGGAGTTGAATGAAACTAAGTTTGGTCAATTTCAATTTTTATAAAATTACTCATAATGTTTCAAAATTTGGTTAGTTAATAGGTTTTTTAGGATTATTTAACTAGGAAGGTTTTGATTTGTTTTGATCCAAACTCTTCCCAAACTGTATGAAATCACTTCCACATGGTAGGGATGATTCATGGGGTTGTTTTCAAGTGTTAAGAATTTAGTTAGAATTTTGAATATTTTTAATTATTTAATTTAATTAAATATTGATTTTTACTATATTTCTCCATCAATTTGGATTCATGCCGGGTAGGTTGACTATGGAAGCCATACATTTATTAAGAGGTTTGATGGAGAAATATAGAGAAAATAAGGAGGATCTACAAATGATATTTATTGATTTAGAAAAAGCATATGATAAAGTTCCAAGAGAAGTGCTATGGAGAGTTCTTGAAAAGAAAGGAGTCAATAATGCTTATATTCAAATCATTAAAGATATGTATGCAGGAGCTATTACTTGTGTTCAAACACAAGGTGGATTGACCAAGTATTTCCCTATTTCGGTTGGGTTACATCAAGGATCAGCCTTAAGCCCATATCTTTTTGCTTTAGTCATGGATGTTCTCACTAGACATTTGCAAGAGGATGTACCTTGGTGTATGCTTTTTGTTGATGATATTCTTCTTGTTGATAAGACTAGAGAGGGAGTTGAAGGTAAACTTGAATTATGAAGGTCAACCTTAGAGTCTAAAGGTTTTCGCTTGAGTAGATCTAAAACGGGATATATGGAGTGTAATTTTAGTAGTAATAGACCTAGTGAGGGGATTGTGACTTTGGGCGATCAAGTCATTAATAAGAGTACACGTTTTAGATATCTTGGATCTATTGTTCAGAGTGATGGTGAAATAGATGGGGATAATATCAGCAGAATTCAAGTTGGATGGTTTAAGTGGAGGAATGCATCGGGCTTGTTATGTGATAGAAATGTACCCCTCAAACTTAAGGGAAAATTCTATAAGATGATAGTGAGGCCTGCAATGCTTTATGGTGCCGAATGTTGGCCATTAAAAGAGAAGCATAATACTAAGTTAAGTGTGGCAGAGATGAGGATGCTCAGGTGGGTGAGTGGCTTTACCCTTAGAGATAGGATACGAAATGAGCATATATGTGAAAAGGTTGGAGTAGCTCCAGTAGAAGATAAGATTAGAGAGAGTCTCCTTAGATGGTTTGGTCACATAAAACGGCAGCCTTCCGATGACCCGATTAGGAGAGTAGAGGTATTAGATTTGACTTATGTTAAGAAAGGTAGGGGTAGACCTAAAAAGACTTGGTTAGAAAATATTAGGAATGGCCTTTCTTTATTAGATTTAAACGAGAATTTGACTTTTAATAGGACACAATGGAGAAAAAGGATTCATGTAGCCGACCCCACGTAGTGGGATAAAGGCTTGTTGTTGTTGTTGTATTGATTTTTACTAAAACTAAAATTAAAGACAAATTAAAGGTCCACTGATCATGCTTTTATTTTTCATAGAAATATGTTTAAATTCTAATTAATTTGTTTTTTTTTTAATTTTTGTGATTTAATTTAGATTTCTTATAATTTGTTCATATTTTTGGGTCAAAAAAGGCTGAATTTTGACTTGCTTTATTTTTTGACATAATAAACTCAACATTTAATGAAATTTAAACCTATCGTGTATAATATTACTATGTTCACCATGGTCAAGTTTCACTCCTATTGAATGTGTGTATAATTTCCTAGAAATTTTTTAATTTGACTAGACCTTATCCTTAATGATTTTTCCTATGTGCCATTATTGTTTAATTAGGTTTAAATCTCTATCCAGTTAACCCTTATACTGGTAAAAGAATATCACAAAAATTTTATAGCCTAATTCTAATAATTTAAAGAGTTATGAATTTTCAAAATTTTGGGTCCAAAGTGGTGCCATTACTTTCAAAATTCACATCACAATAATATAATGGGTATCGGGTCCTAGAAAAATTACATTAAATGCCTAAGATACCCAACTATTTTTCACCAAAATTTTTGTCCAGTTTCACCACTGGATTGTGAGAAAATTATTAAAAATGAAATTTAAACAAACATAAATAACTCACAATCTAGTGATCAAAATAGTATAAATTTAAAGTTAATTAATACTACATAAAAATACCTTTTCAATTATATAAAAAACATAAAATTTGGCTAAAACATTGGATTTTATTATGAATTTTAGTAGTTCTAGCTATTTAAAATAATTTTTAATGAATTTTTTTATTATTAAAATGGTGGTGCCACATTCAACAGCCATGTGGCAAGACACACTTTGGTCCCAAGGATGCCAGTTAACCAAGTTAACGGCCTCTAGGAGCTGTTGGATCGACCGTGCAAGATTGGACGACATCGATTACACCATGTGGCCCGATTATGAGCAAATGTTGTGCATTCGAACCTCGTGGCCATCTATAGTTTCATCCAAAGCTACATGGATTCATTTGGACCATTCGATCATGTAGAAGGATTGATCGGATGGTTCAAACTAGATAAGAACTGTTTTGTTAAAAATGAAGTAAAATTTTGAAATAGCCATAACTTTCAAAATACTCGACCAAATTAAGTGAAATTTGAAACAGAATTTGATAAAAATCAAATCTTGTTATACATGGAGTTTGGAGGCTCCATGCATAGTAAATTTCTTATTTCAACTTAAAAATTTAAATTAAAAGTTAAAATATCTTACAATCCAGTGGTTGGATTTTGATATTATTGGACTTGTTGGAAAGCTACAACAATCTTCTTCAACTCTGTAAAATAATCTAAAGGCTGGTTCTGGATGAATTGAAAAATATCTCCATACCCCCACTTTCTCTATCTAGAATGCTCTCTCTTCATCAAAGTGGTGATTTGAGGCTTGGAAATGTTGTTAAAATGCTTGGAAAAGCTTTTGTGAGGTTTGGAGAAGATGGGGGAGAGCTCTTGAGGGTTGGAAGCTATAGGAGTTAGAGAATTTTAGAAAATGAGAATGCATGATGAGCTTTGGAAAGTGCCTTTTATACTTATCCCTCATTGATGGCTAAGTGTGATTGAGAGGGACTTTGGCTTGATGCCAAGTGCCTCTCAAAGCTATCCAAAAGCATGGGGAGGGCATGTGGTGTATGGAATAGCTATTGACCATCTTTGACCCATTTGAAGGCTTAGTTTGACTATTTGACCAGTCGCCATGTTATGTGGCTAATGTGGTGGCATGAGATGGAGGTGTTGAGCTGGTTGGATTGATTTGGAGATGACTTAAGGCTATGGATTGGAGTTTGGATACATATGTATGGATGGGAAGGGGTTTTGACCAAGTCAAAGTAGGTTTATTTGGTCAAAGTGACCATAACTTGGCTCATGGTGACTTTGGTAATGTCCCAAGGCATCACTAGAAATGAAATAAAAGCTTGATAGGGATTTGGTTAAATGCACATGGTTGTTTAATCTAAATATATATGTTTGACAAAAAATTAAGATGTTGACTTGGTCGACCTATGGTGATATGACTCATGATAAGTCTAAACATTTTTAATCCATATATTGGAGATAGTTTGAGGGCATAAAGGGCTTAATTTTGTTAAATGGATTGAATCGACCCATTTAAACCCTTAAAGGATTATTGGGGAAACCTAGGCTGATTTGGTCAACCAGATTGATCAAGTGCCAAAGTTAGATTTGAGAAGATTTAAAATGACAGATGGGGTATGGTAGAGGTACTTTTAGGGGGTTGAAATGGTCTAAATAGTCAAAATGGCCATTTAGGCCCTTAAAGGGTCATTTTGTCAACCTAGGTTAACTTGGTAAACTAAGTTGACCCATGGGCTGGGTCTGGGCTCAATAGGTTTGAAATGAGATTTTAATTCTATTGATGGTGGTCCTAAGATCTAGTGAGATCATTTCAGTCAAATTGACAGTTTGAACCCTTAAATGCCATTTTTGTCAACCTAGGTTGACTTAGTCAACCAAGTTGACCTAAGGCTAAGGTTTGGGTTATAAAAGTTTGGTTTGATGTTTTGCTTTGAATGGAAGATGTCTCATGGTAAAATGAGAACATTTGGTTTGAAATGAATATTTAAACCCCTAAAGGGTATTTTGGCCAAACTTGTTGACCTGGTCAACCAAGTTTGAAAAGGGTCTGGGCTTGAGTCCAATGCACTTATAATTGTGATTATGATGCATTGGAAGAGGTTTTGAGTCTTAATTTTAACATGCCAAGTTAAAGTTTAAAGAAAACTCCAAAATTGCCTCTAAGGGGCTTTTTGGTCATTTTGATCCCTAGTCAATTGGCGGTAAAAGTGGGTTAACCAAAATGTAGTTTACTGCTCAACATATCATAATCAACGGTCTTGATGTGGTTAGAGGCTTTGGAGAAGGCTTTAAGGTCAAATTTAACTAGATGGCAGGTTTAGTGGAATATGCCTTAAATATTTGAAGGTTTTACAACCTTTGGAAATAGATATAGTTTCTTGTGCTAGTGGTCACAAAATGAGTTTAAATTTGGAGGGTTGACCCTAGGGACATGCCTATCAATATGCAATTGATAGATCATGAATCAAGAGTCATTTGACTAGGATTTGAAGTTTTTGAAAAATCACTAAAAAAGGATTTCAAGACCTAGTATTTAGCCTTAGATTTTGGTCTCAATTTTGTGGTTTTAGCTCTATTTTAGATTTGATAGATTGAATCAAAATTACCCCATTCAATTACAATCAATTGAATGATTGTTATTGATTGGATAAGGTTGATGCTAGATTGGGAAATGATTTGAAGGTTGAGTTGAGGTCAGAACTGGAGTTGATTTTGAATTGGATTGAAGACTGGATTTAATTTAATTGAACCTCGTGATGAATGACACTTGGATGAATATGAATCATCAGATTAACCAGATTGAGATTTGGATGGGTCTTTATGACATCATACAAAAATGAGGTTAACAATGCCTAATTGCTTTAAATGAAAAAAAAAATATTTTGTAGGAAAAAAGAATTTAATAATATTTTCATGCTTGACTTAAATTGCATTAATACATCTAATTATATTTGGTGTTTGAAAATTATGGTAGAAGAGTTATAGCTCTAGCATGGGTGTCTGTGTCATGTTATAATGAATATACAAAAGAAGATAACTTAGTTAAATATAGTTAGAGGCATTCCCAAGCTAGAGTTCACTAAGGATCATTCGTATTAGTGGTTTAGATGGTAAGAGTTTCAAATTTGTGATTGTAGATGACTACTCTAGACATAAGAGTGAGACATTTTATGATTTTAAGATTTTCTAAACTTAGATTCAAAGGAAATTAAGATGTTTAATTTTTATAATTCATTATGATCATAGTGGAGAATTGGATATACAAAAAAAATTAAATTGTTCTGTAAGGAATCAAGGATATATCATAATTTTTTCCCCTAGGGCCTTACAAAAAAATGGCATATCTGATAGAATCAATTAAACTCTAGAAGAGGTAGCTAAGGAAATATTGTGAGAGTATAACATGCCTAGATATATTTAGACACAGATAGTGAATATTGCTTGCTATATACGAAATTAAGAGAATATTAGGTCTAAGTTGAATACGATACCTTTGAATTACTTATAGGTAGGACACCAAAATAACCACGTCTACATTTTTTTATTTTTAAGTGTTTTATGCTTATTAATTATAAAGTTCAATTAGGAATATTTTATTCTAAGGCAGATGAAGGTGTTTTCTTAGATTAATACTCAGTAGATAAAGCTTATATGATTTTCAATAAAAGAATCATATGTTATGACTAGGATAGTGATGATGATGATGATGAGGCTAAGATTATGCATGAAGTACTATGTATTTACCTAGAAAATAGAGAAGAACCTCAGGATCCTTTGCCTAAAGAATCAAGATAATCTTCAAGATACCTTAGAGAGATCATTTTGGGAGATCCATCTACAGGGATTAGAACTAGGTAAGGCCTTATGAAAGTGGTTACTCACACTATATTAGTTTTATTGATATAACCAACTAGTGTAGATTAAGCTTAAAATGATGAATTTTGGATCTTAGCCATGCAAGAAGAGCTCAATCAATTTATTATAAATAATGTATAGGAGTTTGTTAGTAGAACCAAGAATAAAAGTGTAGTTGACACCAAATGAGATTTTAAGAATAAGTTAAATGACTCTATGTTGCTGATTAGAAATAAAGCATGGTTAGTAACTGTAGAGAGAGTTGCTATTTGCATGTTTCATATTCTTGCAACTTGTATTATTTTGATGATTCCAAATATTATTGTTTTTATATATCTCCTAACACTTTTTGGAAGTTTTATTTTTTGCTCTAGTGTGTACTAACATTTTGGGAAAATCAACTCCAAGCGATGAAGACTTCAAACTATTCATTTGTAAATCATATTTTTTTTACATGAAAGGGAGTAATTGTAATTGAGTAAAAAAAACCACAACACACTCTTAGGGGACAATTTTTTTGTGAATTGATCGTACGGGACGAACCATGTTCGTATGGGACGATCATGTCAATTAGCCCTCAGAAGAGCACTGATTCGAACGGGCGAGGAGAAAATTTCTAAGTCCTAATCGTCCAGGACGAATTTAATATTCATCCCGGGACGAAACTCTCTGGATTCTCACTCGCAATGTTCGTCCAGACAAAAAATACGGTTCGTACCGGGATGAAACTCTCTGTATGAGTACATACCGTACGAAATTAATTTTCATACCGGGACGAAACTCTCTGTATGAGATCGTACAGGACGAAATTTATTTTCATCCTTGGACGAAACTCTCTTTTTACAATCATCCCAAATGAAACCTGTTCGTCCCAGGACGAACTGAACCGACTTAAGTCAGTTGGTTACATCCTGAAGAATTTTGGAAACTGACCTATGAAATAACCGTTTCGTACCAGATGAACATAGTTCGTACAGGATGATAAGCGTGTACGAACACAGATCGTACCAATTTACATTAGGTTCATTTCCAACACTTTAAGTAAAATCTTCCAGGACGATCCACGATCTTACGGGACGATCCACTGCGTATAGAATTAAAAACTTGCAGTTTTGGGTGGTTTTTTTTGTCTTTTGTATAAATAGTCCAAATTAGACTGCCACCCAATCTTTTTGCCATTTGATCTTCGTGCCTATTGAAAGAAAAGTCAAGGAGAGAGTGTGAGAGAGCATTCAAAGGAAGATTCCTACCACTGGAGCGTGAAGGCTTCACTTGTTGTTTAAAGGTAAGAATCTCTACTTGTGAATTGGGATTACTTCACTCTTTTTTTCCTTCTTTCTAGATTTCTTGTGAGAAGATCTGTCAAGGAGATCCAGTTCTCTGCGGACACTTGGAGAGTGTGAACAGCCGAAGGGTTCTCTGCCCACACTTGGAAAGTGTGAACAACCGAAGGGTTCTCTGCCCACACTAGGAGAGTGTGAAAGGAAGAAGGGTTCTCTACCCACACTAGGAGAGTGTGAAAGGACAGACAGTTCTCTGTCAACACTGGGGATTGTGTAAATGGACGACGGTTCTCTGCCGCACCGGGTAGTGGTGAAAAGAGTGTTTGTAAAGGCTTCTCTGCCTTGCTGTGGGTGCAAAAGGAGAGACACTATTGGTATTAGTGCAATACTCAGAGGGTGCCTCTGGAGAGTGGATGTAGGTCTGGTTTAGACCGAACCACTATAAATCTTGTGTCGTTTACTTTACTACTTTTTATTTACCACATTTTTCTTTTGTTTTAAAAAATTGTGGTTGAAAAATTTTTCTATAAAAATTTTATTAAAAGTTTAATTTCGGTACTTCTAAAATTTAAAAAGAGAATTAAGTTTTAAACTACCAATTCACCCCCCCTCTTGGTAGCCTTAGGACATTAACTTAGGTTTAACAACCTATTCACTAGACTCAACAAGTGGTATCAGAGCTTCGTTTCAAAATCATGAGTTTAAACTACTTTTTGATTAACGTAGATGGCTACATTTGGAAACCGAAATACACCTGAGGGTTACTCTATTACTAGACGTCCACTGTTTGACAATATACCTTTTGATTTTTGGAAAACATGCATGTCTACTTTCTGACAGTCACTTGATTATCGTATGTGAATCCTAGTCCAGGAAGGTTATACAAAACCAACTAGATTAATTGATGGAGTTAGGGTAGAAACACCTTTTGCAGATTGGACTATAGAAGAACGTGACTTAGCTCAACTAAATGCCAAATGTTTAAATAGCTTCTTTTGTGCTTTAAAATCTGAAGACTACATGCGGGTTTCCACTTGCAAAAGTGGAAAGTGTTAAGATAGTTGCTATTTGCATGCTTTACATTTTTACAACTTGTATAGTTTTGATGATTCCAAACATTATTGTTCAAATGTGTAGTTTTCTCCTAAAAATTTTAGAAAATTTGTATTTTCTCTTGTGTGTACTAACATTTCAGGAAAATCGAACTCCAAACTACGAAGACTTCAAATCAAATTCAGCATGAGATATTTTGTGAATTTGAAGCTTATACTTTTCTTTGAAATAAAATTGAAAGAGAGTGATTGTAATTGAGTGAATAAAAATATACATACACATACACAAGGAGATCATATAAAATTTATACTGATCGTACGGGACGATATCAAGTCGTACGGGACGATCAGACAGTTATCTCCTATTGAGCACATGGAACGAATAGGAACTGGTCAGAAAAATTTTCTAAGTCCTACTCGTCCGGGACGAAATTAAATATCGTCCGGGACGATTTGCCCTCTGTAAGAATTTCATCCATACGAAAATAATTATCGTCAGAAAATGATTTGCTCTCTGTAGGATTTTCGTCCAGATGAAATTAAATATCGTCCAGGACGATCTGGTCTTTGTAAGAATTTTGTCTAGACGAAAATAATTATCGTCAGAAAATGATTTTCTCTCTATAAGATTTTCGTCCAGACGAAATTAAAAATCATCCAGGACGATCTGGTCTCTGTAAGAATTTCGTCCGGACGAATAAATTTTTGTCCAGACGAATAAATTTTTGTCCAGACGATACAACAGACTTAGGACGGTTTTCCTGCAGTTTTTGGAACCGACCTTGTAATAACCGTTCGTACCGGACGAACTTGGTTCGTACGGGATGATCAGCTTGTACGAAAACATTTCGTACACATATACAAAGAGGTTCGTTTCAAGGCTTTTAAGTAATATCGTCCAGGATGATCCACGATCGTACGGGACAATCCACTGCGTACAGAATTGAAAACTTACAGTTTTTGGGCAATTTTTCTTGTCTTTTGTATAAATAGTCCAAATTAGACTGCCACCCAATCTTTTTGTCATTTGATCTTTGTGCCTCTTGAGAGAATAGCCAAGGAGAGAGTGTAAGAGTGCATTCAAAGGAGGATTCCTACCACTGGAGCGTGAAGGCTTCACTTGGAGTTCAAAGGTAAGAATTTCTACTTGTGAATTGGGATTACTTCACTCTTTTCCTTCTTCCTTCTAGATTCTGGTGAGAAGATCTATCAAGAAGATCCGGTTCTCTGCCGACACTTGGAGAGTGTGAACAGACGAAGGGTTCGCTGCCTACACTTGGAGAGTGTGAATAGCCGAAGGGTTCGCTGCCTACACTTGGAGAGTGTGAATAGCCAAAGGGTTCTCTGCCCACACTAGGAGAGTGTGAAAGGATGGACAGTTCTCTGCCAACACTGGGAATTGTGTGAAAGGACGGACGGTTCTATGCCAACACTGGGGATTGTGTAAAAGGACGATGGTTCTCTGCCGCACCGGGTAGTGGTGAAAAGAGTGATTTGTAAAGGCTTCTCCGCCTTGCTGTGGGTGCAAAAGGAGAGTCACTATTGGTATTAGTGCAATACTCAGAGGGTGCCCCTGGGGAGTGGATGTAGGTCTGGTTTAGACCGAACCACTATAAATCTTGTGTCATTTACTTTACTACTTTTTATTTTTTGCATTTTTCTTTTGTTTAAAAACTCTGTGGTTGAAAAATGTTTTCTATAAAAACTTAATTAAAATTTTCATTTCGGTTCAACACATTTTCAAAGAGGTCTTAAATTTTTAAAATACTAATTCACCCCCCCTCTTGGTAGCCTTGGGACATTAACTTAGGTTTAACAACCTATTTACTAGACTCAACAAGTGGTATCAGAGCTTCGTTTCAAAATCATAAGTTTGAACTACTTTTTAATTAACGTAGATGGCTACATTCGAAAATCGAAACACACCTGAGGGTTACTCTATTACTAGACCTCCACTCTTTGATAATATTCCTTTTGATTTTTGGAAAACACGCATGTCTAATTTTTTACAGTCACTTGATTATCGCATGTGGATTCTAGTCTAGGAAGGTTACACAAAACCAACTAGATTAGTTGATGGAGTTAGGGTAGAAACACCTTTTGCAGATTGGACTATAGAATAACGTGACTTAGCACAATTAAATGCCAAATGTCTAAATAGTTTCTTTTGTGCTTTAAAATCTGAAGACTACATGCGGGTTTCCACTTGCAAAAGTAGAAAGGACATATGGGATAGACTTTGTATAACTTATGAAGGGACAAATGAGGTTAAGCAATCAAAACTCAATATCTTGTTACATAACTATGAGTTGTTTCGCATGAAACCTAATGAATTTATTTCTGACATGTACACAAGTTTAACACAAATTGTCACTTCTTTGCATGCACTTGGTAGGGAATTAACTAATGCAGAAATGGTTAATAAGATTCTTCGTTGTTTACCTACTGCTTATGATGCTAAAATTACTGCTGTTATAGAGTCTAAAGATCTAAACATTTATTCTATTAACAATCTTCTTATTTCACTTATTGCTTATGAGCAAGGAGTAAGTCAAAAAAAGATTGATGCAGGTGAACCACGAAAGGAGAAGAATATTGCACTGAAAGTGGAAGAGTCAGAGAGTGAACACTCACAACCTGAGGATGAAGACGATATTGCATTAATGACTAGATAATTCAGAAGCTTTTTAAAGAGGAAGCAGAAGAGACGCCAGCAATGGAATAGAGGTATGTTTAACAGAAATGGCAAGGTTTCTAATGAAGTGATTTGTTATGAATGCAGGAAACCAGGTCATATCAAGACTGATTGCCCAAAACTCAAAACCACTCCTAGCAAGGAGATGGTAGAGGAGAAACCAATGGTAAAGAAGGGCATGAAGAAGTTTCAAAGAGCTTTCTGGGCGGACTCAGCTTCAGACTCATCTGAGACTGAAAAAGAAGAAGAAGTCACCAACCTTTGCTTGATGGCAGATAATGTTGATCACTCAGATCAAGAAGAGGTATGTGACTTAACCTATGATGAATTATTTGAAGTTTCTGAACACATGCATGATGCATATAGGAAAATGAAAAAGATGCATGCTAGTGTAAGTTTAGATTTGGAAGAGCTCAAGAAGGAACATGAAATCCTTAGGAAAGATCATGCATTAATAGATGACAATCACATGAAACTACTTGATGAATATGATGACTTGAATAAGAATTTTGAAAATTTAAAATCATCCTATGCTGATCTTGAAAAAGAATTTAAAAATTTTAAGGATGAATCTGAGAGCAAAACATATTGAATCAATTATACAAATCAAATCTTGGAAGATATGAATTCATTCTATAAACTGACAATAAGAGCTCTCGAGGATGATAGGAAACCCCCTAAACTTGAAGATTTTACAAATCCTAAATATTATCCTAAATTCATGAAATCCCATAGAAGACAATCAAATGGAAGAAAACTTAGGAATATTTTTCCTAATGTTAAATGTAATAATTGTGGATTTTTGGGACATATAGCTCACACCTGTACCTTGAAGATGAAATTTAATTTGGTGTGGAGACCTAAGATGCATAAACCTAGACATATCGTACATGCATCTGATTATAAATTGCTAAAAGGTGAACCCAAACTTGTTTGGGTTCCCAGGTCTAACATTTGATATTTTTGTAGGGTTGTTCTCACACAAGATCTCGTGGGAGCATATGGTACCTGGACAGCGGATGTTCAAAGCATATGACTAGAGATACAGCTCAATTCATAACGCTGGAAGCCAGTAATAAAGGCAAGGTTACACTTGGAGATAATACCACAAAGAAAGTAGTTGGATCTGGTATGATTGAAAATTTCAAAAACCTTTTCATAGACAATGTGTTATTGGTTGAAGGCTTAAAACATAATTTGTTAAGTATAAGTCAGCTATGTGACAGGGGATATAATGTAAAATTTTTACCTACTAGCTGCATATTAAGCCTAAATGGGAAAGAAGTTTTAAATGGAAAAAAGGTAAATAATGTTTACATGCTAGATTTAAATTGTATTCAATCTCCTACTACTTTTTGTTTGAAAACTGTTTCTGATGAATCATGGCTTTGGCATAGGAGACTTTGTCATTCTAGTATGAAAAACTTTAGGAGAATTACCCAAAAGAACTTAGTGAGAGGTATACCAAAATTATACTTTACTAAGGACCACCTTTGTGATGCATGTCAATTAGGAAAACAAGTGAAGTCCTCTTTTAAGTCCAATAAGGATCTTAGGACCAGTAAACCATTAGAAATTCTTCACATGGATCTTTTTAGACCAGTAGGAACTGTAAGTCTAGGAGGGAAGGTATATGGATTTGTTATAGTGGATGATTTCTCAAGATTCACTTGGGTTAGATTTCTTTTTCATAAGAGTGAATCGTTTGAGAAATTCAGAAATTTTTCAACTTGGATTCAAAGAAAATTAGGATGTGAAATAATTTCCATACAAAGTGATCATGGAGGAGAATTTGAAAATGAAAGATTTGAATTTTTTTGTAAAGAAAAAGGGATTGATCACAATTTTTCTGCACCTAGAACCCCTCAACAAAATAGGATAGTTGAAAGAAAAAATAGAACATTAATAGAAGCCGCCCGAGCAATGTTGGCAGAATACTCACTTCCTAGATATTTTTGGGCTGAGGCGGTTAGCACTACATGCTATGTTCTGAATAGGGTGAATGTGAGATCGAATTTAAATAAAACACCTTATGAGTTGCTAAAAGGTATAATACCTAATTTGTCTCATTTGCATGTTTTTGGTTGCAAGGTGTTCATTCATAACAATGGAAAATCTACCTTAGGAAAATTTGATCCAAAATCAGATGAAGGAATTTTTGTTGGATATTCAAGTGTTGGAAAATCTTATAGGGTATTCAACAAAAGAACTTTGGTCATTGAAGAAACCACACATGTTGTATTTGATGAATCTGGAAATTTGGAAGAGCCAAAAATTGTTGAAGATGTGATTGAGGAAAACTCCCAAAAGATTGATAGAATAAATTTGAAAGAAAATGTGGAAGAGAATTTGGAAAGAGAAAACCCTTTGCCTAGAGATTTGAGATTTTCTAAAAACCACCCAAGAAAATTGATTATAGGAGAACCTAGTGAGGGTGTTAGAACTAGGCGTGGATTAAACACGGAAGTCAATTATTCAGCCTTCATTTCAACAATAGAACCCACTAATATTGATCAAGCACTTTTTGATGAATTTTGGATATTGACCATGCAAGAAGAGTTGAATCAATTTGTAAGAAATAAAGTTTGGGAATTAACTTCAAGGCCAAAAGATCAAAGTGTTGTTGGAACCAAGTGGGTGTTCAAAAATAAAATGAATGACTCAGGAGTAGTAATTAGAAATAAGGCTAGATTAGTTGCTAAGGGGTATAATCAAATTGAAGGAATTGATTTTGAGGAGACTTTTGCCCCTGTAGCTAGACTTGAAGCAATTAGGGTTTTACTTGCCTTTGCCTGTTTTAAAAGTTTTAAATTATTTCAAATGGATGTCAAAAGTACCTTTTTAAATGGGATAATTGAAGAAGATGTTTTTGTAGAACAACCTCCAGGCTTTGAAAATTCAAAATACTCAAATCATGTTTTCAAGTTAAAAAAGGCATTATATGGATTGAAACAAGCACCTAGGGCTTGGTATGAGAGGTTGAGCACCTTCCTACTTGAAAGATCTTTTGAAAAAGAAAGTGTGGATATAACTCTCTTTTTAAAGAAATCTGGAAAGATACACTCATTGTTCAAATTTATGTAGATGATATCATTTTTGGATCTTCAAATAAAAATCTTTGTGATGATTTTTCTAAAATAATGAGTAGTGAATTTGAAATGAGTCTAATGGGAGATTTAAATTACTTTTTAGGTTTTAGCATTAAGCAACTTGAGGAAGGTATATTTCTTAGTCATACTAAATATGTAAAGGACATCCTCAAAAAATATGAAATGGATAATGCTAAACCTGTTAGTACACTAATGAGTTCCTCAGTTCAATTGGATAAAGACCTTAAGGGAAAATCTGTTGATCAAAAGAAATAAAGAGGGATTATTGGATCTTTACTTTACTTGACTGCTAGCCGATCAGATATTATGTTCAGTGTTTGCTTATGTGCTAGATTTCAATCAGATCCAAAAGAATCACATTTGACAGCAATGAAAAGGATTTTAAGATACTTACTAGGAACTCAAAACTTAGGAATTTGGTATCCTAAGTTTAGCTCTTCATTTGAAATTGTTGGTTATTCAGATTCTGACTTTGCAGGCTGTAGAGTGGATAGGAAAAGCACTTCTGGAACATGTCAATTCATTGGAAATTCATTAGTTTCATGGTCTAGTAGAAAACAAAATTCAGTAACCCTATCTACTGCAGAAGCAGAATACATTGCATTAGGAAGTTGTGTGGCACAAGTACTTTAGTTAAAACAACAGTTGATTGATTTAGGATTAACTATAGACACTATTCCAATTTATTGTGACAATACTAGTGCTATTTGCATTTCAAAAAATCCTATTCAACATTCTAGAACCAAACACATTGACATAAGGCATCATTTCATAAGGGATCATGTATCCAAGGGAGAAATTGAACTTACTCATGTTTCAACTGAAAATCAACTTGCAGACATTTTTACAAAACCTTTAGCCTTTGATACTTTCATTACATTAAGAACAAGGCTTGGTGTAATTGATTTGAATGCTTAAATAAAAATGTTTTTGCAACATTGATATTTATGTTTTAGTAGTTTATATTTTTCTGATTTGTGTTTTTGTGATTTTTTTTTTGTTTTGAGTGATTTTTTTGTAAAGTCTGTAAATTTGTCATTGTCCTTTGTGATTTGTGTGTTTAGTTTGATTTTCTTTTATAAAAATTCAAAAATTCAAAAATGTGGAAATCGTCCAGGATGAAATTTTTCGTACGGGACGATGTGTGTAAAATTCAATTTGCGAGAATTCTAACTGACTTAAAGCAGTTTTTAATGTAGATCGTCTGTACGATCTGAATGATCGTCCAGGATGAAATTTTTTTTTCAAACGTCGGGACGATTGAATGTAGCAGTTGAATGGATAAGGCAGTTTTAATTGTGAACTTCGTCCGTACGAACTTTTTGTTCGTCTAGACGAACAGACGTCGATTCATAGTAGGGGACGATTTTCAACTGACGTTAAGACGAATTAACTTTTGATCGTTTGTACGAAATTTTTTTGTCTGTACGATCGGTCAAGTCAAAAGTCTGTACGAAAGGACGTATCGTAAGTTGTGTTGATTACGAAAAGCTGTTACATTTTGGACGAATTTGATCGTCTGTACGAAACCTTTTCGTCCAGATGAACGATTATTTTCGTCCAGGACGAACATTTTTCATCTAGGACGAACGTATCATTTTATTTAAATAAGAAGGCTTTCCAACTCAACAATCACATCTCCAAACATCTCTTTCAATCCCTTTCAACTTCCAAATCAACAATCAATGGCCTCCTCTAGCAAGAGACAAAAGGTGTTAGCGAAGAAACCCCACAGGAATTCCTCTGAAAACTTTCTTTCAAAAGCAAATGAGGAATCCTTTCCTCGTTTTGCCTCTGCTAAAATCACACCTTCTCGCATTCTGATCCAAAGCGAAATAAACTTCAAGGTAATGCACCTTTTTGCTTCCACTCAGTTTCAATTCATTCTTTCTCTCGTCCACCTCTACAACAAACAAACCTTTCTCTATTTCCTAGCCAATATGAGTTCCAATTCCGACCACTCCTCTATAAGTTCTTTTATTTTTAAACAAAGAGTTGAAATCACTAAGCACGACTTAGGTGCCTTTTTAAACTTAAGAACTGAAGGTTTTAGAGCCCACACTCTTATGAATGAAAACACCTTCAAATGGTTTCAAATCAATAGGGTGATTAGAGGAAATAGCTTAGATTATCATATTGCTAGAGTTTCAGGAATAACAAAAAATGCTCGAATCATCCAGCACATTCTTCGATCTTCAATTATTCCTAAAGATGGTGATAGGATCAACATTACCCCACTCCTTTCTGTTGTGACTTTTTGATCATGAATGATAAACCTATTGATGAAGCCCAACTTATCCTAGACCATCTTTATGGGCTTTCAGAAATTGGGCATGTAGAACAGAAAAGAAAAAGGAATATTTCATTAGGACACTTAGTTACCTATGTTTTGGAAAAGAAATACAACCTAGTGCATCCTGATGATGAATATGAAGAGCCGGTCTACTACAATGATGCTTCTTTCAGAGCAATTTTTAAGGAGGAAAAAGAGAAAGCACATGCCAGTGCTTCTGAAGAAGAAGAAGGAGAGCAAACTTCTGCACCTCAATCAGATTATCAAAATTTAATTGATAAATTTGATAGACTTGAGACTCATTTTGATCAACGATTTGATCAAATTGATGCTCAACTTCTGCAGCAGCAACATGACATTGGTAGTATAAGAAATGAAGTTCATGAAATTAATACCAATGTTATGTTGATGACTTCCTATTTCATTTTATTTGGTGGCATTCCTCCTCCTCCTCCAGAAGAATAGAGATTTGAGTGATGATCTTTTAGATGTTTGTTGTATTAGTGTTTGTTCTAGTGTTTGTTTGTATTTGTTTTAAAAGTTCAGTGTATTTTTCTTTTAGTATTTTTGTATTGATATTATGAAATGATCTTGTAATCTTTTTCATCAATATTAATATATGATGTATTTGCTTTAAATTTGGATTGTTTTAAAATGTGATTAGTTCTTATGAATTTCATTAGTCTTTTTAATCTTAATTGTGCTTAATTTAGATTGTAATTTGAGATTATTTTCATTAGAAAATATAGTCTTTCTAAATTTAAAATTTGTTTATAACTTGTTATAATTAGAATTTTTAATTTCATGTCTATTCATTTAGACTACATAAAAATTAATATTATTATTGCAATTTAGATGTGTTCTTATTTTGTATTTCTTTGCTCAAGTGATATTTATGCACTTAAAAAAATTTGAAATTTTAGATTATTGATCTTGGAAAGAATTGGTTTTAATTACTCTTGAAAATTATACAAAGAGTACAAAAATCAAAAGGAATGCGCAAAGGTTCGCAAATGTGAAAAAGAGGCACAAAATAAGCCCAATGTAAAAAAGATGCACAAAAATGTGCCAAAAATTTGAAAAAGATGCGCAAAGCGCCACATGTGGTAATTCTCTTCTTTCCAGATTCTTTCAATCTCTTAATTCAAATTGATCTTATGTTCATTTATATTTCTATTGAACTTTGAAATATAAAATTTTTATTCATCTCTCTTGTAATGATTTTCTATATCTCAAATGTCTAAATTGAATCATGTCTTTGATAAATTCTTCTTACTTACAATGTTATATCACTTCTTAAATTCTATGAATTTCTATGATTTCACTAATGTTATTAGTTTTAGATTGCATATCTTATGTCAATCACTCTTTAGATTAAATTTTCAAATGGATTTCATATAATTACTTACATTTCTTGTCTATTTCTTCTTCACTTTTTGTTGTTGTCAAAAAGGGGGAGAAATTATTGTGTTTGTATGTTTGTATTTTGATTATTTTGTGTCAATTGGCTTATGTTATTAGTATTGTCTTAGTATTTTTTGTTTTTTGTTTAAATTATTGTGTTTGTATGTTTGTATTTTGATTATTTTGTGTCAATTGGCTTGTGTTATTAGTATTGTCTTGGTATTTTTTGTTTTTTGTTAAAAAATTTTTAAAAAACAAAAAATTGTGTTCTTTAGTTCAAAATGCCTCATTATTTTCATGTATTCATCAATTCAAGGGGAGTTTAGGAGATTTGTTTAAATTGAAATCATACAAACAATAATTGTTTTGCCATCATCAAAAAGGCGGAGATTGTTTAGATAGTTACTATTTGCATGCTTTACATTTTTACAATTTGTATAGTTTTGATGATTCCAAATATTATTGTTCAAATGTGTAGTTATCTCCTAACAATTTTAGAAAATTTGTATTTTCTCTTGTGTGTACTAACATTTCAGGAAAATCGAACTCCAAACTACGAAGACTTCAAATCAAATTCAGCATGAGATATTTTGTGAATTTGAAGTTTATACTTTTCTTTGAAATAAAATTAAAAGGGAGTTATTGTAATTGAGTGAATAAAAACATACACACACACACACAAAGAGATCATATAAAATTTATACTGATCATACATGACGATATCAGTTCGTACGGGACGATATCAGTTCGTACGGGACGATCAGACAGTTATCTCCTATTAAGCACATGGAACGAATAGGAACTGGTCAGAAAAATTTTTTAAGTCTTATTCATCCGGGACGAAATTAAATATCGTCCGGGATGATTTGTCCTCTGTAAGAATTTCATCAAGACGGAAATAATTATTGTCAGAAAATGATTTGCTCTCTGTAAAATTTTCGTCCAGACGAAATTAAATATCGTCCAAGACGATCTGGTCTCTGTAAGAATTTCATCCAGACAAAAATAATTATCGTCAGAAAATGACTTGCTCTCTGTAAGATTTTCGTCCAGACAAAATTAAAAATCATCCAGGATGATCTGGTCTCTATAAGAATTTCGTCCAGACGGAAATAATTATCATCAGAAAATGATTTGCTCTCTGTAAGATTTTCGTCCAGACGAAATTAAATATCATCCAGGACGATCTGGTCTCTATAAGAATTTCGTCCAGACGAAAATAATTATCGTCAGAAAATGATTTGCTCTCTGTAAGATTTTCATCCAGATGAAATTAAAAATCATCCAGGATGATCTGGTCTCTGTTAGAATTTCGTCCCGACGAACAAATTTTCGTCCAGATGATACAACCGACTTTGGACAGTTTTCCTGCAGTTTTTGGAACCGACCTAGTAATAACCGTTCGTATCGGACGAACTTGGTTCGTACGGGACGATCAGCTTGTACGAAAACATTTCATGCTCATATCCAAAGAGGTTCGTTTCAAGGCTTTTCAGTAATATCGTCCAGGACGATCCACTACGTACAGAATTGAAAACTTACAATTTTTGGGCGATTTTTCTTGTCTTTTGTATAAATAGTCTAAATTAGACTGCCACCCAATCTTTTTGTCATTTAATCTTCGTGCCTCTTGAGAGAATAGCAAAGGAGAGAGTGTAAGAGTGCATTCGAAGGAGGATTCCTACCACTGGAGCGTAAAGGCTTCACTTGAAGTTCAAAGGTAAGAATCTCTACATGTGAATTGGGATTACTTCACTCTTTTCCTTCTTCCTTCAAGATTCTTGTGAGAAGATCTGTCAAGAAGATCCGGTTCTCTGCCGACACTTGGAGAGTGTGAACAGACGAAGGGTTTGCTGCCTATACTTGGAGAGTGTGATAGCCGAAGGGTTCGCTGCCTACACATGGAGAGTGTGAATAGCCGAAGGGTTCTCAGCCCACACTATGAGAGTGTGAAAGAACGGACGGTTCTCTACTAACACTGGGGATTGTGTGAAAGGACGGACGGTTCTCTGCCAACACTGGGGATTGTGTAAAAGGACGACGGTTCTTTGCCGCATCGGGTAGTGGTGAAAAGAGTGATTTGTAAAGGCTTCTCAGCCTTACTGTGGGTGCAAAAGGAGAGTCACTATTGGTATTAGTGCAATACTCAGAGGGTGCCTCTGGGGAGTGGATGTAGGTCTGATTTAGACCGAACCACTATAAATCTTGTGTCATTTACTTTACTGCTTTTTATTTTCTGTATTTTTCTTTTATTTAAAAAACTCTGTGGTTGAAAAACGTTTTCTATAAAAACTTAATTAAAATTTTCATTTCAGTTCAACACATTTTCAAAGAGGGCTTAAATTTTTAAAATACCAATTCACCCCCCTCTTAGTAGCCTTGGGACATTAACTTAGGTCTAACAACCTATTTACTAGACTCAACAGAAAGGACATATGGGATAGACTTTGTATAACTTATGTGGGAACAAATGAGATTAAGCAATCAAGACTTAATATCTTGTTACATGATTATGAGTTGTTTCGCATGAAACTAAATGAATCTATTTCTGACATGTACACAAGATTCACACAAATTGTCACTTCTTTACATGCACTTGGTAGGGAATTAACTAATGCTGAAATGGTTAATAAGATTTTTCATTATTTACCTACTGTTTATGATGCTAAAATTACTGCAATTACATAGTTTAAAGATCTAAACATTTATTTTATTGACAATCTTCTTGGTTCACTCATTGCTTATGAGCAAGGGTTAGTCAAAGAAAGATTGATGTAGGTGAACCAAGAAAGGAGAAGAATATAGCACTAAAAGTGAAAGAGTTTGAGAGTGAACACTCAGAACCTGAGGATGAAGACGATATTGCACTAATGACAAGACAATTCAGAAGCTTTCTGAAGAGGAAGCAGAAGAGACACCAGCAATGGAACACAAGTAAGTTTAACAGAAATGGTAAGGTTTCTAATGAAGTAATTTATTATGAATGCAGGAAACCAGGTCATATCAAGACTGATTGCCCAAAACTCAAAGCCATTCCTAGCAAGGAGAAGGTAGAGGAGAAACCAATTATAAAGAAGGGTAAGAAGAAGTTTCAAAAAGCTTTTTGGGCGGACTCGGCTTCAGATTTATCAGAGACTGAAAAGGAAGAAGAAGTCACCAATCTTTGCTTGATGGCAGATAGCGTAGATCAATCAGATCAAGAAGAGGTATGTGACTTAAGTTATGATGAATTATTTGAAGTTTCTGAACACATGCATGATGCATATAAGAAAATGAAAAAGATGCATGCTAGTGTAAGTCTAGAATTGGAAGAACTTAAGAAAGAACATGAAATCCTTAGGAATGATCATGCTTTAATAGATGACAACCACATAAAATTACTTGATGAATATGATGATCTGAATAAAAATCATGAGATTTTAAAATCATCCTATGCTGATCTTGAAAAAGATTTTAAAATATTTAAGGATGAATATGAGAGCAAAACATATCGAATCAATTATACAAATCGAATCTTGGAAGATATGAATTCATTTTATAAATTAAAAATAAGAGCTCTTGAGGATAATAGGATACCCCCCAAACTTGAAGATTTTACAAATCCTAAATATATGGAATCCCTTAGAAGACAAACAAATGGTAAAAAACTTAGGAATACTTTTCCTAATGTCAAATGTAATAATTGTGGATTATTTGGACATATAGCTCACACCTGTACTTTGAAGATGAAATCTAATTTGGTGTGGAGACCTATGATGCATAAACCTAGACATATCATACATGCATCTGATTATAAATTGCTAAAAGGTGAACCCAAACTTAGTTGGGTTCCCAGGTCTAACATTTGATATTTTTGCAGGATTGCTCTCACACAAGACCTCGTGGGAGCATATGGTACTTTGACAGCGGATGTTCAAAGCATATGACTGGAGATACTGCTCACTTCATAACGCTGGAAGTCAGGAGTGGAGGCAAAGTTACACTTGGAGATAGTACCACAAAGAAAGTGGTTGGATCAAGTATGAATGGAAATTTGAAAAACTTTTTTATTGACAATGTGTTATTGGTTGAAGGCTTAAAACATAATTTGTTAAGTATAAGTCAGCTATATGATAAGGGCTATAGTGTGAAATTTTTACCTACTAGTTGTATATTAAGCCTAAATGGGAAAGATGTTTTAAATGAAAAAAGGGTAAACAATGTTTACATGCTAGATTTAAATTGTATTTAATCTCTTACTGCTTTTTGTTTGAAAACTGTTTCTGATGAATCATGGCTTTGGCATAGGAGACTTTATCATTCTAGCATGAAAAACTTTAGGAGAATTATCCAAAAGAACTTAATGAGAGGTATACCAAAACTAGACTTTACTAAGGATCACCTTTGTGATGCATGTCAATTAGGAAAAAAGGTGAAGTCCGCTTTTAAGTCCAATAAGGATCTTAGGACTAGTAAACCATTGAAAATTTTATACATGGATCTTTTTGGACCAGTAGGAACTGTAAGTCTAGGAGGGAAGGTATACGGATTTGTTATAGTGGATGATTTCTCAAGATTCACTTGGGTTAGATTTCTATTTCATAAGAGTGAATCATTTGAGGAATTTAGAAATTTTTCGACTTGAATTCTGTGAAATAATTTTTATACAAAGTGATCATGTGGAGTTCATGAAAGATTTGAAAATTTTTATAAAGAAAAAGGAATTGATTACAATTTTTCTGCACCTAGAACCCCTCAATAAAATGGGGGAGTCGAAAGAAAAAACAGAACATTAATAGAAGCTGCCCGAGCAATGTTGGCAGAATACTCACTTCCTAGATATTTTTGGGCTGAGGCGGTTAGCACTGCATGTTATGTTCTAAATAGGGTGAATATGAGATCGAATTTAAATAAAACACCCTATGAGTTGTTAAAAGGTAGAACACCTAATTTGTCTCATTTGTATATTTTTGGTTGCAAGGTGTTCATTCATAATAATGGAAAATCTGCCTTAGGAAAATTTGATCCGAAATCAGATGAAGGAATTTTTATTGGATATTCATGTGTTGGAAAATCTTATAGGGTATTCAACAAAAGAACTTTAGTCATTGAAGAAACCACACATGTTGTATTTGATGAATCTAGAAATTTGGAAGAGCCAAATGTTGTTGAAGATGAGATTGAGGAAAACTCCCAAAAAATTGAGAGAATAAATTTGGAAGAAAATGTGGAAGAAAATTTGGAATTAGAAAACCCTTTGCCTAGAGATTTGAGATTTTCTAAAAACCACCCAAGGGAATTGATTATAGGTGAACCTAGTGAGGGTGTTAGAACTAGGCATGGATTAAACAAAGAAGTCAATCATTCAGCCTTTATTTCAACTATAAAACCCACTAATGTTGATCAAGCACTTTCTGATGAATATTGGTTATTGGCCATGCAAGAAGAGTTGAATCAATTTGTAAGAAATAAAATTTGGGAATTAACTTTAAGGCTAAAAGATCAAAGTGTTGTTGGAACCAAGTGAGTGTTCAAAAATAAAATGAATGACTCAGGAGTAGTCATTAGAAATAAGGCTATATTAGTTACTAAGGGATATAATCAAATTAAAGGAATTAATTTTGAAGAGACTTTTGCCTCTGTAGCTAGATTTGAAGCAATTAAGGTTTTACTAGCCTTTGCCTGTTTTAAAAGATTTAAATTATTTCAAATGGATGTGAAAAGTGCCTTTTTAAATTGGGTAATTGAAGAAGATGTTTTTGTAGAACAACCTCCAGGTTTTGAAAATTCTAAATACCCAAATCATATTTTCAAGTTAAAAAAGGCATTATATGGATTGAAACAGGCACATAGGGCTTGGTATGAGAGGTTGAGCACCTTCCTACTTGAAAGATCTTTTGAAAAAGGAAGTGTGGATACAACTCTCTTTTTAAGGAAATTTGGAAAGAATATACTCATTGTTCAAATTTATGTGGATGATATCATTTTTGGATCTTCAAATAAAAATCTTTGTGATGATTTATCTAAAATAATGAGCAGTAAATTTGAAATGAGTCTAATGGGAGATTTAAATTACTTTCTAGGTTTTAGCATTAAGCAACTTGAGGAAGGTACATTTCTTATTCAAACTAAATATGTTAAGGACATCCTCAAAAAATTTGAAATGGATAATGCTAAACCTGTTAGTACACCAATGAGTTCCTCAGTTCAGTTGGATAAGGACCTTAAGGGAAAATCTGTTGATCAAAAGAAATTTAGAGAGATTATTGGATCTTTAGTTTACTTGACTGCTAGCCGACCAAATATTATGTTCAATGTTTGCTTATGTGCTAGATTTCAATCAGATCTAAAAGAATCACATTTAACAGCAGTGAAAAAGATTTTAAGATATTTACTAGGAACTCAGAACTTAGGAATTTGGTATCCTAAGTTTAGCTCTTCATTTGAAATTGTTGGTTATTCAGATTCTGACTTTGCAGGCTATAGGGTGGATAAAAAAAGCACTTCTGGAACATGTCAATTCATTGAAAATTCATTGGTTTCATGGTCTAGTAGAAAACAAAATTCAGTGGCCCTATCTACTGTAGAAGCAGAATACATTGCATTAAGAAGTTGTGTGGCACAAGTACTTTGGTTAAAATAACAGTTGATTGATTTAGGATTAACTATAGGCACTATTCTAATTTATTGTGATAATACTAATGCCATTTGCATTTCCAAAAATTCTATTCAACATTTAAGAACCAAACATATTGACAGAAGGCATCATTTCATAAGGGATCATGTATCCAAGGGAGAAATTGAACTTATCCATGTTTCAACTGAAAATCAACTTGCAGATATTTTTACAAAACCTTTAGCCTTTGATACTTTCAGTGCATTAAGAACAAGGCTTGGTGTAATTGATTTAAATGCTTAAATAAAAATGTTTTTGCAACATTGATGTTTTTATTTTTGTAGTTTATGTTTTTGTGATTTTGTTTTTGTGATTTTTGTTTGTTTTTGAGTGATTTTTATTTAGAGTCTGTACATTTATCATTTTCTATTGTGCTTTGTGTGTTTTTTTTTATTTTCTTTGATAAAAATACAAAAATCCAAAAATTTGTGTTAATCATCCGGGACGAAAATTTTTCGTACTGGACGATGTGTGTGAAATGTTAATCTGCGTGATTTCAAACCGTCTTAAGAGCAATTTTTAATGTAGTTCGTCTGTACGATATACAAGATCGTCCGGGATGAAATTTTTTTTCTCTCAAACGTCAGGAATATTGAATGCAGCAGTTGAACTGATAAGACAGTTTTTATTATGAAATTCGTCTGTACGAACCATTGGTTCATCCAGACGAACAGATGTCGATTCATAGTGGGGTACGGTTTTCAACTGCCATTAAAATGAATTAAATCTTGATCGTCTGTACGAACACGTGTTCGTTTGTACGATCATCTTGGTCAAAAGTCTATACAAAAGGACACTTTTTAAAATGTGTTATTATGAAAAGCCGTTATATTTTTAACTCACTCGTTCGTCCATACGAAATATTTTTGTACAAGGACGAATCGAATTCGTACGGGATGAACCAAAATTTCGTCTGGTACGAACAGTCATTTTTCTTTAAATTGACTGCAATTTTTACTGAACACTCACTCTCACACATCTCTTTCAAAGCTTTTGTCTTTTCAAATCCTTCAATGGCAAGTTCTAGCAAGCGCCAAAAGACTTTGGCTAAGGGCCCTCCTAGGAATACATCTTAAACTTCCTGTCTAGAGCCAATGAAGAATCTTTTCCTAAGTTTGTCTCTGCAAAAATCACTCCATCTAGAGTTCTCCTACAGGATCATTTAACCTTCAAGGTAATGCACTTGTTTGCCCATACTCAGTTTGGTTTGATCCTCACTTTAGAACACTTCTACAATAAAGAAACCTTCCACTATTTTCTAACAAACATGTCATTCAACTCCGACCACTCTGTTATCAGTTCTTTTGTTTTCAAAAAGAAAGTTGAAATTACCAAAGCTGACTTTGGTATTTTTCTAAACTTAAGGACTGAAGGCTTAAGAGCACACTTTAACAAACTCAAGTTTTGACTGGACTGAAGTCAATAGGGTGATTAGAGATAGGAGAATTAAGGATCATTTGCCTAAAGTTTCAACCTTAGTGCGTGATGCCCGTATCATTCAGCATGTGTTAAGAACTTCCATTATCCCCAAAGCTGGTGATAGAATTAACAACACTCCTCTTCTTTCTACTGTTACCTACTTGATTATGACTAGACAACCTATAGATGAGGCTCGACTCTTAATTGACTACATTTATAGTCTCTCTGAAATTGGTCATATTGATCACAAAAGGAAGAAGAACATAGCATTAGGACATCTGATTGCTTATATTATGGAGAAGAAGTATGATTTAACCCATCCTGAACAAGACTTTGAAGAACCACTCTACTACAACGATGCATCCTTTAGAGCTATCATCAATAAGGACGAGCCCAGTAGAACTCATGCAATTCTAAGTGAAATAGAAGAAGAAGCCGGACCTTCACATGCTGCTGGACCAAATTATGAGGATTTGGTTCAAATGTTTGAAAATTTAGAGGCTCATTTTGATCAAAGATTTGATCAAATTGAAACTCATCTGCAGCAGCAAGATTTTCAGCATAATCAGGATATGGGATATATGCGTGAATAAATAAATGCCATTAATACCAACATGTTCATGATCAGTAGTTACTTCAGCTTTTTTGGTGCAGCACCACCTCCTCCTCCAGATCAGGGTCCATCTGAGTGATTTGTTCAGTGTTTGTTCTATGTTTGTTCAGTGTTTGCTCTATGTCTGTTCTGTACTTCAGTATTGTTCTTGTGTTAGTGATTTCCTTTTATGTGTTATCTTTCCATGTTTTAGTTGTGTATTATTGATATCATGAGTTTAAATTGTAATAGTTTTGTTATTAAATGTTTTAGAAATGTGTGTTAGATTTTATGACATTCATTTTATTTTAATCTTAATAGTGTTTTATTTAACTTGTAAATTTATATTAATTTCATTAGAAAATATGATTTTTCAAAATTTAAGACATGCTTATAACTTAATATTCATAGATTTTTTAATTCCATATCTCTTATTTAGACTACATTATCTTGGTATTATTATTGCAATTTAGATATTTTCTTATTTTTTTTTCTCTCTTCAATTAGTATTTATGCACTTAGAAAAATTTGAAATTTTAGATTATTGATTTTGGAAAGAATTCAAATACTCTTGAAAAATTATACAAATGTACAAAAATCAAAAGAAGTGTGCAAAAAATTTGCAATGACAAAAAGAGGCACAAAATAAGCCCAAATCAAAAAGATGCACAAAAATGTGCTGATATAAAAATAGAAAAAGATGCGCAAAGCGCCACATGTGGTAATTACTTCTTTCCAAACTCTTTTAATCTCTTAATTCAAATTGATCTAATGTTCATTCATAATTTATATTGAAATTTGAAATATAAAATTTTTTATTCATCCTTAGTGCAATGATTCTTTTTATCTTCATGTCTAAATTGGCACATGCCCTTGAAAAACTCTTTTTATTTGTTAAGTTATATAACTTCTTAAATTATATGAAATTTCATGTCTTTCTAATGTTTTTCAATTTTTATTTACATACATTATTTCAATCACTTTCAAGATTAAAACATCAAATGAATTTCATATTTCTGCTTATATTTCTAACATTCTTTTCTTCTTCACCTTTTGATGTTGTCAAAAAGGGAGAGAAATTGTTTATTGATTTTTGTAGTGTTTGATTTGTTTACATAGTGTTTGATTTTCGTATGTGTTGTATTTGTAGTATTTGATTGTTTTCTTTATTTTATCTTTGTGTTGTTTTATGTTGTATAAATTTTTTTTTGAAAAACAAAATTTTTTTTTCCAGTAATTCAAATGCCTTCTTATTTTCATGAGTTCATCAATTCAGAGGGAGTTTAGGAGATCTTACAATTTGAAACCCTACAAACAATAATTATTTTGCCATCATCAAAAAGGTGGAGATTGTAGAGAGAGTTGCTATTTGCATGTTTCATATTCTTGCAACTTGTATTATTTTGATAATTCCAAATATTATTGTTTTTATATATCTCCTAACATTTTTTGGAAGTTTTATTTTTTGCTCTAGTGTGTACTAACAATTCAGAAAATCAACTCTAAGCGATGAAGACTTCAAACTATTCATTTGTAAATCATATTTTTTTTTACATGAAAGGGAGTAATTGTAATTGAGTAAAAAAAATCACAACACACTCTTAGGGGACAATTTTTTTGTGAATTGATCGTACGGGATGAACCATGTTCGTACAGGACGATCATGTCAATTAGCCCCTCAGAAGAGTACTGATTCGAACGGGCGAGGAGAAAATTTTCTAAGTCCTAATCGTCCAGGACGAATTTAATATTTATCCCGGAATGAAACTCTCTGGATTCTCACTCGCAATGTTCGTCTAGATGAAAAATACGGTTCATATCGGGACGAAACTCTCTGTATGAGTTCGTACCGTACAAAATTAATTTTTGTACAAGGATGAAACTCTTTGTATGAGATCGTACAGGACGAAATTTATTTTTGTCTCTGGATGAAACTCTCTGTTTACAATCGTCCCAGGACGAAACCTGTTCGTCCCAGGACAAACTGAACCGACTTAAGTCAGTTGGTTACGTCCTGAAGAATTTTTTGAAACTGACCTATGAAATAATCGTTTTGTACCGGACGAACATAGTTCGTACGGAATGATAAGCATGTACGAACACAGTTCGTACCAATTTACATTAGGTTCATTTCCAGCACTTTAAGTAAAATCGTCCAGGACGATCCACGATCGTACGGGACGATCCACTGTGTACAAAATTGAAAACTTGCAGTTTTGGGCGGTTTTTCTTGTCTTTTATATAAATAGTCCAAATTAGACTGCCACCCAATCTTTTTGCCATTTGATCTTCGTGCCTATTGAAAGAAAAGTCAAGGAGAGAAAGTGAGAGAGCATTCAAAGGAAGATTCCTACCACTGGAGCGTGAAGGCTTCACTTGTTGTTTAAAGGTAAGAATCTCTACTTGTGAATTGGAATTACTTCATTCCTTTCTTCCTTCTTTCTAGATTTCTTGTGAGAAGATCTGTCAAGGAGATCCGATTCTCTGCCGACACTTGGAGAGTGTGAACAGCAGAAGGGTTCTCTGCCCACACTTGGAGAGTGTGAACAGCCGAAGGGTTCTCTACCCACACTAGGAGAGTGTGAAAGGATGAAGGGTTCTCTGCCCACACTAGGAGAGTGTAAAAGGATGGACGGTTCTCTGCCAACACTGGGGATTGTGTAAAAGGACGACGGTTCTCTGCCGCACCGGGTAGTGGTGAAAAGAGTGTTTGTAAAGGCTTCTCCGCCTTGCTGTGGGTGCAAAAGGAGAGACACTATTGGTATTAGTGAAATACTCAGAGGGTGCCTCTGGGGAGTGAATGTAGGTCTTGTTTAGACCGAACCACTATAAATCTTGTGTCGTTTACTTTACTGCTTTTTATTTACTGCATTTTTCTTTTGTTTTAAAAATTTGTGGTTGAAAAACTTTTCTATAAAAATTTCATTAATAGTTTAATTTCAGTACTACTAAAATTTAAAAAGAGGATTAAGTTTTAAACTACCAATTCACCTCCCCCCCCCCCTCTTGGTAGCCTTGGGACATTAACTTAGGTTTAACAACCTATTCACTAGACTCAACAGTAACTAAGGAGTATAATCAGGTAGAGGGTAATAATTTTCAGGTAACTTTTACCCTAGTAGCTAGGTTAGTAGCCATAAGAGTTCTACTAGCATTTACATATTTTAGAGGCTTTAGGTTGTACCAAATATATGTGAAAAGTACTGTTTTAAATGGTGTTATGAAAGAAGATGTTTATGTAAAACCCCTAAGCTTTGAGAATTCTTCATTTTAAAATCATATTTACAAACTTAAGAAATCGTTATATGGGTTCAAAGAAGTGCTTAGGGCATGGTACGATAGGCTCAACAACATTCATTTGTAAAATACATTTTTAAGGGTAGTATAAATGCCACATTATTTCTTATGAAAGTTTGAGATGACATACTCATAGTCCAAATTTATGTTGATGATATACTATTTGGATCAAAAAATAAAAATCTACGTAATGAGTTTTCTCCTACTATGAGTAAGGATTTTGAAATGAGAATGATGGGATGGATAACTTATTTTCTCAGGTTTATATAAAACAAAGATAATATGGTACCTTTATAAGAAAATAAAAATATATTTAGAAAAAGTTTGATATGAAAAGTCTTTTAAGTATGAATACATCGATGAGCCCGAGTACCAAATTAGACAATAATATTGATGGCAAATAAATTGATCAAAACAAAAATAGATGGATTATATGATCACTACTTTACTTTACTACTAGTATACCAGATATCATATTTAGTGTCCATTTATGTCATAGTTCTTAAGCTATCTCTAAGGAGTCTTATATGATTGCTGTTAAAAGAATCCTAAGATATTTGATATGCACCCAAAACGTAGACATCTAATATCCTAGGAATAGCTCCAAAATTGACCTTGTAGATTATTAATATTTAGATTTTGTTGGGAGTAGAGTAGATAGAAAATGCACATCTAGAATTTGTCAATTCATAGGACAATCTTTAATTTTCTAGTCTAATAGAAAATAAAATTAATAATCATGAGTTTGCTTATTAATTTAGTAGTGTCAAATTTAGTCCTTTTAATGAGGAGGATTGCACCTAAAATTTAAATTTATTTTTAACTCCTACAATTCTTAAACTTTGAATTTAGAAGTTTTACATGATGGTCAAAACACAAGCAGTAATTTAAATTGGAAAGTGAGTTTTAAATTTGTTTGCTTTAACATTATGCATTCTTTTTGAACAATTGTGTTTGAGCATTTATAATATTTGTTCGAGCTGTGAATGATTAAATTAAAAAATATATAATTATAATTTAGCTCATTTTTAACCATAAGTAGCCTTATAATATTTTTGTTTTTGAATGTTAAGCACATTTATTTAAGCATACAAGAGAAATTTAAGTTTCTTTTTAAGTGAGATGAACATATTTTCATGTGTCCGCATAATGCATGTACAACATATTTGATTTTCTTGTAAGGTGTATATACATGCTCTCAACATATTGTCACCCTTTTAGTGTAGTTAAGTGATTCTCTTGCATGCATTTTTTGTATTTGCAATGTGAGCTTTTTTCTTTTTAATTTTTTGTTTTCTTTATTGCGCTTACGCTATGAAATTTCATGGATTTTAGTGATTTTATAATATGCGCTTGCACACTTTCAATTTACATTAATTTGTTTTAAATGATAATGCATTTTTTAATGCTAATGCATATTTTTTGAACGTTCTTGAGACTATTGCATGCTTCTTGAGTTGAAACAGTGATTTTGAAATTTATATTTAAAGCATGTAAGATTTTTAAAATATACAAAATTGTTTGTTTGTTTAAGTTATTAGAATTAGAAAGCACATAGTATTTAAATTTGAAGTTCAATACACACCTTTTATTTTCTTGAACATGTTCTGCAAATTTCATGGCTTTGAAGACAACTAAGAATGCTAAAATTTCATTATTATTACTATTATTTTTGTAATTAGATGACTTATTCATTTAATTTATCTCATAAAATTTAGTCCTTACTTATTGGCGAGCTAACATGCTCACTATAAGTCCTTTTTTGCATGTACGTGAGCTGCCACATTCATTACAAGTCCTTTACTCTTACTCGTAGGTGAGTTATTATGTTTATTAAACATCTCCTACCAATGTTGACTCATTTGAAGCAATGAACATTACATTTCATGTTTCTTTCATTTGGTTCTTAACATCCATTTAAATTTTTTCTATCACATTTTAGTTGTACAAGTTGTTTTAAAAGTTTTTTATTCTTAGTGAAGTTTAGATCAAATTTTGGTAGCCCCATAGTATCATCCCTATATAGGGTACTACAGCTATCCCTTCATGCTTATCAAAAGTGGGGTCATCGGTGTCATGCCACACCATGGTAGAGCGTATTCTACCCCGACATGCTAATTAGAAGCTTGCTGTGTATTCAATACCTACACAAGTGAAAATGATTTTTCCAGCTGCATTGAAATAATCTGAAAAGGTACTTAGGTTTACATATTTCTTCACTATGTACTCACCTAAAGAAAGATGTTATTGCCTTAAAAGGAGTGTAATAGCTTCAAAAAATGCATATTCCTTAAAAGTTTCATTGCCTCAAGAATCATACAACCACTTTAAAAATATTATGAAGCATATCACTACCCTGAAAAATATATCATTACCTTAGAAAGCAAGATCTTGTTGCCCACAGATTTTGAATACATAAAAAGAAAATCTTCAACTGACGTTAAGTTTATTCTTATTGTTGATGATGAAGTGGTAGACTGGAGGCAACCCTTCATTAACAACTTACGAGAAAGCAAACTCCCTCAAGATAAATTAGTTATTAACTAGATTAAAAAAAAGATCCCTATCATATACCTTAGTCAATGGTACCCAATATCAAAGATCCTTTAATTAGATGTGGTTACAATGCTTCTGTAAATTTGAAGCTTAGAAGTTCATAGAAGAAATTCGAGCTAGATAGTGTGGTGCTCACACATACAATCCAAATATAAAGTTAAAGATTAAATGGATGTGATACTATTGGTTGTCTATGATATATGACTATATGAATGTTGAAAAATGATATCAGTAGTGTCAGGTGTACAGTGTAGTCCTTCATAAACCACTAAATATCATACATCTAACCATTGTTTTATGGCCTTCTGAAAGCCAGGTTTAAGATATCATAAGTGTGATTGATTCATAATCCTCTAGAGGTTACATGTTTATACTACTAATAATAGATAATTTCTCAAAATGGGCAAAATTAATTATTTTAAGAGAGGTTAAAACACATTTTCTACTAAATTTCTTTAAATACCATATCATATATTGATTTGGTGCTCCTTATCAAATCATATCTTTTAATGACCAATCTTTTAGATGCAATAAAATAAAATATTTTCCAAAACTCATATAACACTCTAACTGAGTCTATATTATTCTCTTTAGTCTTTGAAGAAGAAGCTATTCTCCTTTTAGAGGTATAGCTTCCTTCTTTATGAATTATGATAAATTAAAATACAACTTCATAATAGAATGCTAGAATCTAATTAAAAAACCTCAAAATTTTAGAAGATAAGCAGTTATAGTATAAACAGAACCATAAATTATATAAAGCGCTTATGATTCAAGAACATAAAAAAATTGTTCATCCAAGAACCTTCAAAGTAAGAGAATTAGTCTTGGTTCTATGAAGACCCATTTTGGGCCATCAGAAGTTGGTAGGTAAATCCAAATTGATGTGCGAAGGTCCATTCATAGCAAAGAAACTATATCAGGGAGGATCCTACTAATTAGTTGATTGAAAAGGAGATCATCCTATGTTGCCTATATATGGATGATATCTTAAGATATATTATGAGTGATATATCTTATAAATAAAAAGAATTTTAGAAATATCTAGTACATGAATTTATTGAATTTTTTATAATGAACATGGTCAAAGTTATGATATTGGGGTATAGAAAATCATATTAAAATTAGTGAATTATAAAATACCCAATGTTAGGTTAAAGTTTACCAGCTCAAACTTTATGGGCTATTAGTTTCTTTCTTGTTCAGAAGGATTGCTATAAGTTTCCCTCATAACATCCTTTCCTTTTGAACTTTGGTTCATTGGATAATATGATCCTGGGTATTATCTTAATTTGATCCTAAGTATTTTTATGAGCCAAACGATGCAAATATTTAACCACTTAAATTTGCCTATTTCATAGCAACCTTCTATTCAAGCATCCTTAAATTCACTTATTTAGGAGCAAACTTCTATTCGAGCATTCTTAAATTTATTTGTTTGGAAGCAACCTCCCATTCTAGTATCCTCATATCTTCATGTTTGGGATATGTATCCCATTAGGTATAAATTTTTATTCTTAAGGATTGATGTAAGTTTTCCTAGTGACATCCTTTGCTTTTGAACTTGGTTGATTGGGTACTTCAATCCCTAGTATTATCATAATCTAACCACTTAAATCAACTAATTTTGGAGTTACCTCCTATTTGAGCATCCTTAAATCTACTTATTTGGGACAAATCTTGCATTTAAGTATAAATTATAATGCTTAAGGATTGTATATGTTTCCTCGGTGATATCCTTTCCATTTAAACATTGATTGATTAGGTAATATGATCCATGGAATTATCTAGATCTAACCACTTAATTCTATTTATTTGGGAGTGACTTCTCATTTGAGCATCTTTAAATATGCTTGTTTAGGATAGATCTCTCATTCATGAATAAATACTTATTCTTAATGATTGATATAAGTTTCCATGGTGATATCCTCCCCTTAGAACTCTAGTTAATTGAGTAATATGATCCTTAGAATTTTATTTTTTTGACCATTTAAATTTGTTCATTTGGTATAGACCTCGCATTTGATCTTTCACCCTAAATTCATTTGTTTGGGATTGACCTTCCATTAATAAATCTATATAAATTGCCTTTTTAGCGATGGATCTCCCTTCCAAGCATCTAAATATTTAGTTAGTTGGATAAAATGATCTCTGTTATTTTCCTGGTCTAACCAGTTGCATATTTGGGATACATCTCCCACTCAAGCATCTCACCTACTTTCATTCATGTTTTTGCAATAGATTTCCAATTAAAGGCTCTCAACTTAAATCTTTTTGGTCGGGATGATTCCCCTATTAGATATTTTACTTAATTAAATCTACTTGGTTAGAAATATTTCCTTTCGAGTATGTTTACTAAATCTAAATCCTGCTAAACTTTCCAATTAAATTCCTTTTAATCTATTGATTGTCTCAATCAATGCTAACATGCACAACTTACTTTTCAAGTTCATCACACCTATTGGGGTTCCATTTGTTAACCTCAATTTTGTATGAGGTTAATCATTTTCAATCATCATGTTCAATAATTAAACTCATACTCAATCATCTAATCAATTTTAATCATTCAATCATTATTAATTATTTAATTAAGTTCAATCAAGATCAATGATCGTCAATAAACTCCAATCCTTCAATCAAATTCAATCTTAATCTCAAGTTCAATAGAAACCTAAATGCCTTTATATTTTTCCTTTCTGTTGCGGATCAATGGTTTATGATTTTGATGATAGCAAACATTCTTATTTCTATACGACTGCCTTATATATTGACATTTCAGGTTCACATGATCGGACTGCAATTTGAAATCAGCTCAAGATTGGGTAGACTATGTCTGAGTCAGTTTGTACTCTTTTTCCTTTCTTGAGTCTATTGTATTTGGTGTGGTACTGGATGATTTGTAAACTTGGAAGATGTTCTGTTGTACCTTAAAGATTTCTATTTTTGGTAACATCGTCCGGGATGATATTTATATCGTCCTGGACGATCTGTCCAAAAATAGAAACCCTAATTTGGGCACTCTCATTAAGGCAGTCGTCATTAGCTGATCAATCTGGACGATACCTGTATTGGCCAGGATGATAGTCTCAATTTAGAAAGAATCAGCCACCATAATCAGTTTAGTAATTCTTTGTTTTAGGAAATCAGCCAGGACGATATTCATATCGTCCGGGCCGATCTAACTCAATTATGCCTAAATTAATCTAGTATCTTCAGAAAGCATTAATGGTTGATTGATACGATTACATCATCTGAGATGATCGTCGGATCGGCCAGGACGATGTCCTGGACAATCTACATCGGACAGCTCGAATTCAGGGCGATGATCAGGACAATTGAAATCAGTTTTAAACTAATCGGCCTAGACGATCGTGTTATCGGCTAGGATGATGTAACCAATTTTCTTCTGATCGTCCTGGGTTGATGAGCTGAATTTGTACTGATCGGCCAGGATGATATACCTATTGTTCTGGATGATAATGTTGGCAACTTGCATTAATGAACTCGTTTTGAGAGCTTCTATTTAAGCTTTGTCATGATACTTTGTAAGTGTCTTTGGCAGCCATTATAGCTTCATTCTTGTGGGGGAGACTTGAAGAGAAAGCTTAAAAGGGAGTGAGGAACGGGTGAAGTCTGAGAGGGAGAAGATCCTGTGAGGGGGGACTCAAGGGAGTGTGGAGGGGATTCCATACGGTTGCTCCGACAGGCTTGCATCTTAATACCATCGGATTTAAGGCTTGTCTCAAGGGAAGTTCACCAAAGAAGAAGATCTCTTTGATGTCAAAGAACCCGGCGACTCCACCGCACTGGGGAAGGTGGAAGTGATTTTGTAAGGGCTTCTCTGCCTAGCTGTGGGGGCTAAAGGAGAGACACTTAGTTTAGTGCAATACTTGGAGGGTGCCTCCAAGGAGTGGACGTAGGTCAAGGTTTGACCGAACCACTATAAATTCGGTGTGTTCTTTCTTATTATTTGCTTCCGTATTTAATTTTCGCATTTGCTTCATTTGTGGTGATTTTGGTTTATACTTTACTTAAAGTTTCTTCTTTACTAATTCACCACTGTCTTTATTTAGCATTGGGCTAGTTCATGACGGCTTAACATCCCTAACGAACTTTCAAGTGGTATTAGAGCACTTTCTAGTGTCATCTGAGCACTTTCAAGTGGTATCAGAGCACTTTCTAGTGTCATCTGAGCACTTTCAAGTGGTATCATAGCAGAATTCATAAATAAGTTTTTAAAAGCTTCTGAATTTTTTGATCCATGGCTAATCGTATTGTTGCGGAAGGTTATTCAATCACCAGACCTCCTTTATTTGAAAATTGTCATTTGATTTTTGGAAAACTCGCATGTCTATTTTCTTGCAATCGATTGATTTTCGCATGTGGCATATGATTTTAACTGGTTATTCATCACCGTCACGTATTGTTAATGGAGTTAAAAACTGATATTCTTTTTAATCAATGGAATAGGGAAGAACAAGTAAATGCTCAATTGAATGCAAAATCTTTAAATTTCTTTTTCTGTGCTTTAAATTCTAAAGATTTTATGTTAATATCCATGTGCACTACTGGTAAGGAAGTTTGGGATAAACTACACGCCATATACGAAGGCACTAGTGAAATCAAGCAATCCAAGTTGAATATGTTAATGCATGATTTTGAACTATTTTTCATGAAATCTTATGAGACAATCTTAGAGATGTATACTAGGTTTATTTAAATTATAACATCATTGCATGCCTTATGAAAAGAATTTTCAGATTTTGAAAAAGTTAACAAAATTCTTTTTTGTTTACTGGATAAGTTCAATGCTAAAGTAGTTACTATTTATGAATAAAAAAATTTGAATGATTATTCTATTGATAATTTAATTGGCTCACTCATTGCCTATGAGCAAAGTTTGGGTTAAAGAATTTTGGATGTAGGTGAAACAATTGTTTTAAAAGCTGAAGATATAGAAAGAGATAGCTTAGTTGGTGATGAATGCAATGACTTGTCAAGCAAATCACAAAGCTTACCAAAACATAAGCAAAAGTGGAAAAAAGGTAAAAATGGTAAGGATGTTCATATTCCTTCTGACGTTATTTGCTTTCGATGTAGGAAGCCTGGACATATGAAAATCAGTGCCCTAATTTAAAAATTCTTCCTACGAAAGAAAAGGGCAAGGCGAAGCAAAATTTAAACTGAGGAAATATTGAAAGGCAAAAAATCTCATGGGAAGATCTGGTTTCTTAAGCATCGGACCAGGAGAGAGATAATGGTTAAAAGCCTTTCGTGTTTTTGTGTTGTATTTTTGTGTTTTTATTTTTTATTTTTGTGTTTTAATTTTGTTTATTCTTTGAATTTTTTTTTTCATGAAAGTTTTTCTCTGATCAACACACACATTCACTTTTCTAAAAATGAAAAATCTACTTCCTACTTTTTCTTGAAATCTTTGGTAAGTTGTGTTTGACTTCTCTAAAACAGTCAAAGGAAGGAAACTCATGTTTTTGACTCTCAATCTCTATTTCCTAAAAGAGGTTATTCTACTTTTGATTTAAAATCTTTTTCATCTTTTAAATTAGTCTTTGAAACTAAATTTTTTATCTCCCTTCATTTTAATTATCGCATAGGGATCTTTTACAAGTTGTTGAGTCTAACTCATAATTTTCTTAATCAAGAATTTGCTTTATCAATAGGATGGGTTTAATTTTGTTTTTAAGACTTCAAAAAGGTAGCATATTAAATAAACAAAACTTGGCCAATGATACCAAAAATAAAAGATGTGCAATGACGCCAAATTGAAAAATATACACAAAAGTGTATCAAAAATCAAAAGATGTGCAGTGCGCCAACCAATTGTCAAGAGGCATAAAATAAGCCCACAAAGTTTAATGCTTACCATTCTTGTACTTCTCAAAAGCTTAAGAAAATCCTTGATACTTTCGATACTTGAGTTTGAAAATCTTGATTCCTGATTCAACAATTCGTGGATTAATCTTCTAATAGATATATTTTCTGGATGGAGTTTTGAAAAATAACTGTTTCTTTCTCTAATTTATTCTTTGAATTAGATATTGAATTAAAAAGTTTTTGAGCCTTTTTAAAGAACTTGAGTTTGGATTATTAAATTTTGAATTTCTAAACCTTTTCTGGGCTATGCGTTGTCAATCCAATTCTACTAAGTTTTTTTATTAAAACTAAGAGGTAACTTTCTCAATTTAAGAATATTTGCTTTTTCACTAGATTAGGGATCGTTTTTTTCTTCTTTTGTTCATTTTGTGTTTTGTGCCTCCTCTCTTTTTGATAATGTCAAAAGGGGAGAACATAATGTTGAATTTGTATCCTTTTTTTTTCTTTTAAAAAAATTAAAAATAACAAAAATATTTTTTATCACCCTTATTTTTTTTAAAAGGGTTTATTCTAGTGAGGGGGAGATTAGGAGATTTTTTTTTAAAAAAATTCAAATTGAGTTGTTTGCCATCATCGAAAAGGGGGAGATAAATTTGTATCTTTTTTTTTTCTTTTCAAAAAATTAAAAACAACAAAAATATTTTTTATTTCCCATATTTTTTATAAAAGGGTTTATTCTAGTGAGGGGGAGATTAGGAGAAATTATTTTTTTTAAATTCAAATTAAATTGTTTGCCATCACCAAAAAGGGGGAGATTGGTATCAGAGCACTTTCTAGTGTCATTGAGCACTTTCACTTTCCCATAGGGAATATTTAGGCTACTCAAACCCTAGGTAATGCCACTAGAAAGGTGTTTGGTCATTCACATTTCAGTTATCCATGTTCCTAGAGTCTCCCTAACCATTTTGGATGCCTTCATGCCCTTCCAATCCCTAAAATCAAATAAGCACTCATGGTTCCAAAACCATCAAATATTTATAATCCATACCACTCAAAAGAATCTTTATTTAAAACACTCTTGTAGACCCTAGGAATTGGTCTGGACATGTATATAATGATCATCACATTAATTTGAACCCATTGAGTCCATTATTAACCTAGATTGATTAAATTTAACCAAAATAGCCCTAAAACCCTAATTTATGATTATACAAATGAAACAATTTATAAATTTCAATTGAAGCAGTAGGTTTGATCCAAAGGTATCCTATAATAATCCTTGATTATGACTAAACTTAAATGGAGTCATGGTTGACCTTATTTGACCATAATTGATTACTTAGACCATGTGGAACCCAATTTAACTAAAACACTATATCATGAATACATTTTAAACCAAGTATTTACAAACATCCTATACCCTCCAACCACTCATTCATACATAATTGAATGTTTTGGAGCTCATGGTGAGCCATGGTTGGCCAAAACCACCATAAAACCTAAATTTGACCTAAAGGATCCATTCATGATATTTGTTACATATAGGCCATGAAATTTCCTAAAACATCTTTTAATAAACTCCATCACTCATTTGAAATCCATTCGACTTAACCCTTGGGAGTAGTCAACCCTGGTTAACAATGTCAACCTAGGTTGAGCAATGAGGCAATTTTGGCATCCTAATTCAATTCAACCAACCAAGGTCAACCAATGGCCTCTAAACCAATCAAACTAATCCATTCAGTGCCCTTGGGTCAGTCCAACTGGTTTAGATAATTGGGAAAACTAAAGTGAACCCAAAGTGATTTAAGTTTGCTAAATTTCCATATAAATGAAATATTCCCTAGATAATGCATGCGCTAAGTGCATAAAGTTCCACACACTCATGCTTGCCAACATAGCCCATTGGTTAGCATGGGTTAGTCAATTTGGCTAACTTAAGTTTAAAATTTCAATATTTAATGGACCATTTTCAAGTACATAGCCAATTTGTCCAAGCTAACCCATTATACCTATTCCCCTAGACCCTATGCACCTTCCTCACCAATCCCATATAATGAACATTACTATGTTTGGAAGAAAGTTTCCTAATATATAGGTTAAATTTCCCGTGGTTAAGCTCCAACAAACTAGCCAACTAACCATATGGCCTCTAATCTTCTTGAACAGCTGTTGGTATGCTATTGAACTATTCCCAATATAAAAAACTACCTAGTTGGCCCATCCCAAGCAAGAATTCAGCCAAATGAAGTCTAGGTTTCACTATAAATTCTTAAAATTTTTTAAAAAAGTGTTATACATTTTGATATATAAGTACTCTAAAAGAGTTCTTAAATAACCCTATCTTCCTCATCCTTTCCTTGATCTTTTTGTTTGAATTCCAATAAGCCACGGTGACCCTTCTCCGGTGAAATACCAATTCACAATCCATTGCTCCCTTTATCTGGGTGTCTGAAGAATTGTTCCTCTAGTCTAGTTGAATGTAAAGGAACAAGAAACCCATTCAAATGATCTCTATCCATTGGTAATTTTTATATTAAGCCCTCAATTAGATAGATGTGTCCAATTATGAAGGAAACATAAAATCCAAGGCTATCAAGCCATTAGATTGAAGGTTCCCAGTCATATGATCCTCCTAGATTAGCTTGAGAAAGATTATGGAATGGATCCACTGGATGAAGAAAAATAAGGGTGCTTTTTACAACTGCAAATTGCATTAAATAGAATTACTACTTAAATCAATAAAAGGATCACATTCCTTCTTTAATAAACTAGACAATGAAGAAGTAATGTCACCAAAAACAAAGCTATCCACAATAAAACTTTTTTCACAAGCCAAAGTAGCACATAAATCACATGCTTTATTACATTCTCTAGAAACATGGTGAAAGATCACCTTATTAAATTCATTTAAAAGAAATAACTCCTTTGCCCACCAAGTGTCCAATTACCACTTTGATTTATTCAAAGAATCTTGAATGAACTTGATAATGTTGAAATTATCACCTTTAATTATGACTCCTTTTCTATCAATCATCCAACTTTGAATGAACTCCCTTATTGCCAAAATTGCCTCCAACTCAAGTTGAGCCACATCCCATTGAATTCTTTTCTTCCCAAAAGCAAGAAGAAGTCTTTCTTTATGTCTTTAAACAGACCTCCGATCCCAGCAAGATTTGAATTCAAAAGCGAAGCATCCACATTGATTTTAATCCAACCTAGCAATCGAGGGTGCCAAACATTATGAAACTCATTACAGAGATTAACACCCCAACTATCTAGCATTGGATTTGATTGTAACATGGCTGTGAACAACACATTCGTTGCAACTACCGAGCATGAAAGAGTAGGCTTTACATGTTTACACTTATTTCAATTTTTTCAAAATAAAAAAACTACTGTACAATACACCTTCATCATTTTAGAATACCATAAAGAAAGGTTTCTAAGTTCTCCCAAACAAATTTCCAATGATTGAAATATTGGAATGCTAAAACCCCATTCTCTTAGCTTTAGAAAAATTTCAATAAAAAATTTACAATTTACCATAATATGAACATAACCTTCCACTTCTTCACATCCTCTAGCACACAGATCATTGTTACCAAGCTTTCTATGTTTAAGAAATTCATTAGTTGGAATGGCATGCTTACTCATCCTCCACCAAAACGATTCCACTCTCGGGTTGAGTTTAAGTTTGCCAATTTGAAAAGCCACAATCCTCCTCCTTATAGTAGCATTTCATTGATTCTTCATAAGCAAGTGCAGAAATTGATCTCCCTGGATAATGGAATATAGCTTCCACTTGATCTTTCTCAAAGGCAGGATTAATGGAAACCTGCATAATCAACAAAATAAGTTCTTCATGAAAAAATTGTTGAAGCTCCTCCACATTCTAGCTGCCATAATTATAAATGAATTGGTGAAGCATTACATTTTCCAATCCTACAAAATCAACAAGTGTTGACCAAGTATTCAAACATTTATTTAGAAGCCATATATCTTTCATAACATTAATTCTACTACCATCTCCCACTTTTCATCTAACAAGTGGTTTAAGATGTTTGTCGCCATCCACCAAAATTTGCCACGCCATTGATTATCCTCTCTTGCATTGACCATCTAAAATTTTGTCACCATACTTAACAATAGTATTCCTATGAAGTAAAGAATCCAGATTTTGAATGAAGCTCCATGCCAATCTTGATCTAAGAGGGCCAACTCTAAAAGTAGCCGAATGCAGCCCTGAACCTCCAATGTTTTTTTTGTTTACTTAATTCATTCCAAGCTACATAATGTAAACCTTTTCTTCCATTAGCTTTGTGCCAAATAAAATATTTGCACAATTTATCCAATTCATGCAACAATCTCTTTGGAAACCAAATGAAATTATAAGAAAAATAAGTTTCATGATCAAGAAAGCATGTGGTAAAATGAAGAAAAATTTATAGCCGTCCATCTAGTTTGAATTCACAAAATGATTGTGATCTAGTCGGATCATATCTTATATTTTGAATCCTATAATTTTGACTCATTAATTCCTAATCTTTCAAATTTGATCGAGTGATTAACATCAGTGCACCATTGTTTGAGGAGCCCATCGTCGTCAAAGTGGCCAATTAGATAGATTTGCGTGTTAAAGTGCATGATAATTATGAAATTAAGACTTGAGGAATAGTATAATTCAAGCAAATTAGTAAATACAGTCAACTAGATTTATGAAATTACTTCACGTAGAACTTTCTATTTTAGTTCAAATTTCATAGAATATTCTTGGGGATGTTTTACACATTCCAAAAAAATTCAAAGTTTATTTGAAGTCTGATTAAGCCTTAATTGAAATTTCAAATTTTTGGGTCATAAATTTACATGGAAATTTAAAATTTAAATATAGAAATAATTTGGGAATTTTTTAGTGTTTCTTTGTGGATTGTAAGATAACCTATCAAGGGTTATTTGGCCATTGATTTGATCACAAGCTCTGATCTAGTTTTCCCTAAATTGAACTTCTAATGTAAAAATGGATTTAATTTTGAAATTTATTAAAACTCTAGGAAGACTTTGATGAGGTCAAATTCTAGGGTTTAATTCTTTGGTTAACATTAACCCATAATTTAAACTTCAAGCAAAGTGGAGCCCATTTAGTATGTTAATTAGCAAACCCAAATTTTCCTTACATAATTAACCTAGAAAAAATAATAAATCATAAATAAATAAATAAATAAATAAATAAATAAATTATATTGAAAACTTTATAAAATTGGTAAACCTATCAAGGAAAAATAAAGGCCCTATCATAAATCCTTAAAATAAAAGTAATTAAAATCTAAAGAAATTTTAATAAATAAAAAATTAATTAATTAATTAAAATTAAATACAAGTGCAAATAGTTTTTTTTTTTGTGTGTGGATAAAACCCATTAATGGGCCTACGTGTTCATATCAAAAAAGAAGTATAAGGTCCTTAAAGGGACCTCCTGCTCTCTACTTCTTTGAAGATCGATAGAAAAAGTCAAAAAAGAACCTATGAGCTGGATATCTCTACTAAGAACAATAATAAAGCACCCTAATAACATTCTAGAGATAAAAAAAAAGAAAGGAATAAATTGATCACATTCAGTACTGCCTTTCCAGTCATAGTCGGGTCTTGCACAAAATGAGAGCAAGTCTCCAAAAACCTAAAAAGCAGGGCTGTAAGGACACTAGACAAAAAAATTAAGAACAAGCATAAAATAATAAAGAATTAACAATGTTAAGCCCATACATCAACCTCCCAACTAAGAGAAAGTTTTGCAGATTTATATAATAGAAAGTGAGAATGATATTAAAATAGCCTTTGTACTCTCCATTGATATAAGTAAACATGAGCATTAAATAATTGATAATGAGCAAAAAAACATAATCAAAGCTAACCTTGTAACCATAACAATAAATATCTTGATGCCACCCAGCATTAATCCCAAAAAATGAAGGCAAGCTTGTTGTAAACAAAGTTACCAGATAAATTATAATTATATAAAAGAATATACTTAAAATTAGAAAAGGAACTCATGCTATGATAACTACTGCAACACCCTAAATCGCCATAAGACCAATACCAAAGAACTCCTAGAATTAAGCCACGGTTGATAAAATTCCATTCTTACAAAAAACCAAAAGGCAAGCATTAGCAAAAGGATTTGGGTTAGCCATAAAATTGCAGTGATAAGTTAGAACATAGCTCAGGTGTATAATATATGCACCATCCTGATATAACCTCCAATATAACTCAGATCTTATCGAAGGTGAAGCTTGAAAGTTTGTTAGGGATGTTAAGCCCTTATGAACTATCCCGAGGCTAACCAAGAGGGGGCGGGGGGGGGGGGGGGGGGGGGGGTGAATAGGTGTTTTAAAAAATTTTCAAATAGAAATTATGATTTAAAACTAAGAACAATTACCCATAAAAATAAAGTGCAGAAATTAAATGCAATAAATCAATAAGAAAGAGCACACCAGATTTTTTAATGGTTCGGTCAACTTAACCTACATCCACTCCCCGATGCCTCTCCTTTGGGTATTGCACTAAACTCAGTGTCTCTCCTTTTTCCCCTACAATAAGATGGAGAAGCCCTTACAAAACTCCTTTCCACCATCCCCCGATAAGGCAGAGAACCCAACTACTTTTGCTTCCTTCTGAAGTAAGTAGGGAACCCGACTCCTTTCGCTTTCTCCTGAATAATGCAGAGAACCTCGATCAATCCATTGTCCATGTACTACATGCTCTCAATAGGACTTTTGTGAGAGCACCCTTGTAAAGTTAATTAGGGGTTAGATTTGAGAACTCAAGTGAGTTTGGGTTCCACCTTATGCTTAAGTTAATGATTTATATACATGATATATTGTGATGCAAATGATTTTGGCCTCCACACTTGATATGTTCTATGGTGTATGGTGCAAGTGTGGGATATGTGACCTATCATGTCCCAAGAATAACTCCTAACCTTAGGTAAAGGATTTACTAATCTATCTTAGAGGTTATGCCTCTTCCTAGTGATTCATGATGCATGCTATATTTTAGGGTGGGTTATGACATTATGCTAGTGTAGGTGGAGGTCTATTATTTTTAAGTGCATGAACTTTTTCTCTCAAGAACTCATTAGCACTTTTAAAGCTTTTAACTTCAAGTTTTAATGCATTCTCATTATGATCTAGTTCAGAAGCAAGGGATTCTAGTTGTTTGTATCTCTTCTAGCTTAGTATGCTCAAATTTTAAGAAATTATATGCTTTGGTTACCTCAATAAACTTCTTATTTAGATCACTAAAATCATCAATTAGGGAAGCGTGTTTTTTATCTAAAATAGAATGATCAATCCTAAGAATGTCATTCCTTTTTATAACTCATAAAATTTAACATTCAAGCATGTATGCATTTTATTTGGCTTTCTATAAGCATCATGAATTTTTTTAAAAACCTAAAATAATTCATTATATGAAAGCTTACTTACCTCATCTTGATCAGAATGATCGAGAGTATCATTTTCCATAAGGCATAGATTTGTTACATCCTCCTCTACTTTTGGTTCGGATGTGTCTAAAGCAGAGTATGCTCAAAATGCCTTTTGCAGCCTTTATTTCTCCTTTTTTTTCATTATGTTCTCCTTATGCTACTCCTTAATTGGGCGAGCTTTTATGTTGGGGTAGTCTAACTTTATGTGAGTTGGTTTTCTGCATTCAAAATAAATGACATCATAAAAAAAACTTTGTATTTTTACTTATTTACCTTTATTTTAGTGTTGATGGCTTCTTTTCTTTCTTTTTAGAAAGCTTGAATTATCGGATCATCAACTCTATGCCATCATCCTCTTCAGTTACAGAGATGTAACTTTTAGAGACATTATATTTTTATGCCATAGCTTTCTCCTTCTTTTAGTCACCTACATCCAAAAGTCTTTGACTCACACTTTGCTCGTAGACAATGTTTGAGCCAAGTAGGTTTTCAATTGAATAAACTTCTAGATCCTTAGATTCAAATGTTGTAATGACTTTGGCATCATATGTACTAGGTAGAAAATATAGAATTTTGTTAACTTTCTTAGAGTTTTAAAGTTCTCTATTTATAACATTCAAGGATGTCACTATTTGAGTAAAACTAGTATACATGTTTGTGATAGTTTCACAAGGTTTCATGCAAAAAAGTTCATAATCATGCAATAAAATGTTCAACTTAGATTATTTGAATTTACTAGTACCTTTGTACATAATGCATAATATATCTCAAATATCTTTGCTAGTGGTACAGGTAGTTACTCGTATGTAAACTTCAGTTCTAAGTGCATAGAAAAAATAATGTAAGTATTTAGCATTCAATTTAGCTAAGTCTCTATCCTCATTACTGCAGTATGTGAATGGTGTTAAAGCATGGTGTTACTGCTTTAACACCATTAACAAATCTGGAAGGTGAAGAGTATACCTCTTAAATCACATGCTACATAGAAAAATTAATAGATTGCAAGAGAGTAGACATATAGATTTTCTAGAATTCAAATGGAATATTATCAAATGGTGATGAACAAGTTATAGAATAACCCTCTGCATTATTCCAATTTATAAAATGTGTCATTTGATCTTTTTTTCTTATAGATTTTTAAATCCTAATTTTGAGATCCTCCTTGATACCGATAGAATGTTCAATGCAGGGTGTTAAGCCTCATTGAGCTATACCAAGCCTACAGTACCATGTGCTATATCATTTTAGAGCTAGTATGCATATTTCTACAAAGTCTAAAATATGCACACAGAGAAAATTTTAGGAAAACTACTGCCCACTAATGTAAGCTACCACCCATATGAATGCAACATTTGAAATGATGTAAATAAAAGAGAAGACTGCATAACTAAAATAAATTTTATTCATTTATTTCTTTGAATGTTTACAACAAACTTATACTTTGTATAAAAGTAAGGTGGCTAGGCTCTACGATAACAAACTTGGGCTTTTAACCCTACTATACATATATAATAAATTATGTTTTCCTAAAGACTTCATACTCCAAGTCTTTTATTGAATTCTAAAGTAGATTATCCTCCAAAGGAGAGGACATCATCTTTTGGATATATATATATATATATATATATATATATATATATGTTTATTTGAATCTTTTACAACTTAGAATCTTATCCAATTAGATCTATATTCAAACTATATTTATAATGATTGATACATGTATACAACATCTACTAGATACATTCAATTTTGACTCTTGAATGAATCTAAAGGAGAAGGAAAAGCATTAGTATATAAAAATAGAGTGCAGGATAGTCGTGTAATATCTTAATGCTTCTAATATAGTCCTTAAAGAGCCTGTTTGCACCTACAAGAATTAAAACACATGACATCTAATCTGCTGAAATAAATAAAAAAATACGAAGTACTCTCCAAGCAATTCATAGCACTGGCCAATCCTAAGCTAAAGTTGGTTATTCTAGTAAACCATTTAAGTGTGTGAAGGAGGCTGTGTGGCTTTGGTATATCCTATACAAGTTTAATGTTTTGGTTGAATGATTTTAATGTGTTTGCTTATTAAAGCCAAAAGGAAATTTTAATTGAAATTTACCTTCTATGGAATTGAATTTTATTATTTAAGTTTTAATGATTATAGTTGGTTATTTAGTTATAAAGAATTTGTAAGTTAATAACCCCAAGTGTGAGGGATACTAACCTACAGATCATAAGGCTTATCAATATAATGCATTCATCCCCCATATAGGATAGATGGTCACATGAAGCCTTTAAGATTTATTAATAATTTATTAAGGGATAGAAGAGGGATCTTTGAAATTAATACACATAACTTCCAAGTGGAATCAATCACGTTGTACAAGATCAATGAATTATTAAAATTTGATTAAGGGTTATAAATTTTTTACAACCATACCATCCATGTGTGGAGGCTAGCCTGCTGCATGAACCCTTAATTAGTTATTTAAAATTTATTCAAATCCCTTAAAAAACATATATGTGTGCCCTCCTCAAAGGAATCATGCACCACATAAAGTGATTATTGGGTGATTAAGCATTTATTAAGGACATTGAAAATTAATGCTAAAATGCCCTCCAAACTATAGTAAGCATATAGCACGAAAGGTATTTATTATTTAATTAAGATTAATTATAATTTTTTTATTAAAATAAATTTTAATCAAATAAATTACCAAATTAACTTTATTTTTTGTTGAATTATTTAGGTTTTTAATAAATTTTTTGTAATTTTTAATCAATTATTGGTTTTTTTATGAATTGTAATTAATTATTATTTAATTTTATTCATTTTTTTAAATTGAATTAATATTCTCTAAATTTTATTTTGTTTTATTTGAATTTTTTATGTATATTTGATTTTTATTTATTCTATTTATTTAATTATATTTTAAAATGAGTCATTAGTGAATTATTTAAACGAAATAAATATTAACATAACATGGTTTTTTTTAGTTTTGATATTAAGTTAACTCCAAACTTTATGAAATTGATAATATTGGCTAAGGATGACTGATGTATCAATCTTTAAAGGTTTCAAATTAATTTGATTTATATTTTATTTTAAATATAAATATTTAAATTAATATTTAATTAATAGTTATTTGATTATTAGTTAAAATTTAATTAAATTTGAATCTGAATTTTATTTTTTAATTAAAAGAGGATTGATTTTAGTTTATTGAAGGTCATATTATATTTTTAATAATTTTCTTTGAGTTACTATGATTTTTTGAAATAATTATCTCTTAAATAAAGGCTAATTTTTTATTAATATTATTCTATGGTCCATTAATGTCAAATCAAAGTGAGTTTAATTCCGAGGGTGTATAATGTGTTTAGATTCTGTAATTTGAAGTTTCATTCCTATTGGATGTTTTTATAAATTTATAAAATTTTCCTATGTTCAGTGGACACAAACCATAGTTATTATTCCAAGGTGTCATTAAGGTTCGAGTATGAAAATTGGTGTGACTAATCCTTCCATAAATATAATCAAACGACAAAAATTTGGTGTCCTAAACCTCTGTGGAATAATTATAATGAATTATCAAAGCTATATGTCACATAGTACTATAATTATCAAAGTTATATGTCACGTTGTGACCTATAAACTTTAAAATTCAACTATAGGAAACATGTGCGTCAAACTGGATCAAGAACATTGGAGGATATAGAAGACGTCCTCAAACATTACTCTTCCAAATTTGAGCTCATTATCATGCTTACTTTGGGAGTAATGTCGAGAAATTCATAAATATTTAATAGTCATTTACTCCTACATTATGCGAGATGATAACTCAAATTTATTTTTAAATGAAAGAGCCCATTATATTGATTCCATATAGCCCTAACTTGCAATAATTGGGTTAGAAATGAACTAGATATGAATTTTAATAAAATCTTTGTGAAATCATGACCTAGGTTTTTGTAAATTCATGTATGAGCTATGATTATAGTAAATAGCCATAGAATAATTATAGTGTCAAGGAGATACACTAATTCACCTCTGCTAAAATACACCGCAATTTGATTTTTTTTTCATTTTATACATAAAATATAAAATATTTATAATTTAAATAACTCTAAAAATACTCATAAGATAGGGCTATTTATTTTGATTCCATAGAGGGTTTACTCTTTAAAATGATGAAGAAATGAAATGGTTATGATTTTTTAAAGTTTTGATATATATATATATATATATATATATATATATATATATATATATATATATATATATATATATATATATATATATATATATATATATATATATATATATATATATATATATATATATATATATATATATACACGGTGGTGGCGTTGATGGGGCAGTCTCTTTACATGCAGTGACAGACAGATGGGCTACATAGAAGGTAGCAATCAACTGAGTTAGTAACTAACCTAGTATGACTATTAGCTTTGCCATCAAAACTATCATGGTTCTGATCCAATGATCAAGATTAGATGCATCAGTGTAGGCTAATCAATGCGGTCAGATGGGATCCAAAGATGGTGGATCTTAACTGTATGAATCAATTAGAATGAATGGGAAGTTATTATTTTATCTTCCTAATGAGCTCACCAAAAACCATAGACTTAAGTTTGGTCTTATATGATCGATACGATGGATCAAACAACTTTAAAGTTTTGGCAAAGGTGGAATAGGGTTAAAGATTGAATGAGGAGACATTTTTAGGGCCATTCAAGTAATGTTTGAAGCCTTATTTAAAATCCTAAAATAGATCCTAACATTTAGATTTTTACATGCCTATAGATGGTCGCTTAGGATTATTAAAAGCTAGATAAGAAACTTCCTTAATACTCTACCACATGAAATTCACTAGATTAGAACTTCAAGCAGCTGTGACAAATATGCTTTCGATCATCTCCTCGTCTCTCTAGTGGTATGCTCCTAATGGGAAGGAAACATTAGGGAAAATATGGAAGAGGCTCTTAGAGAGTGAATCAAAATCTCAGTGTGCTTCGGAGATGGATGGGTAGAGAGTCAAGTTTATGTGTTGGTTTCAGGAAGTTTGGATCAATTCAGCTGCCAAAGAGAGCTTGGATAGCCAGGATGCATTAGGGAGCTTACCTAGATGATGAAAAGATATCCTAGTTAATTACACAATAGGGGAGTAGAGCCTATTTAGAGTGAAAATGACCTTGGGTCGTTCTCTTTTTGGGGGACCACTTGGGCTGCTTGAGTTGAACATAGGGCTAGGTTAGGTCAGGTTGGGGTCTAGGAGGGTTTTAAAAGTATTTTGAACTTCTTAGATGAGTTGGAATGGGAAAGATTGTCATGTAAGAAAGGGTTTGACCATTTGAGCTAATTTGAACTCTTAGTTGACTGCTTGCATTGTCTACTAATCAAGGCTAATGAGATGGAGTCTTGGGAGAGTGTAAGCTTGTTGCTTGGTTCAATGGTTAGGAGTATGGAGCTAACATGTGGAAGTTTCAATGAAGATTCAAGTGTATGAATAAGTTTAATAATTATTGGTAGGTTGACCAAGTCAAACAAAATAAGGCTTCACCCATAGAAGTATTGGGTATTTTTAGAGTATGTAGTGGATCAATGTAGAGATGCTGAAGGAGTATTCTTTGATTCTATGTTTTGAAGTGACCCCAATTGACTTAGTTTGACCAAGTGTGGGTTTAATTTTCTAAGTCACTGTTGAATGGGTCAGGGTGACCAGACATGTCAAATTGTCTAAGAGTGATGTTTAGAGAAGTTTGGTGAAAATATGAAATAGTTTGGGGTTCAATTGGAGGTGATTGGGTTCTATGATCAATTGAGTTAACCCAAGTTAGTCAAATTGAGTTATCTTAATCAATAATTGACTCAAAGAGCAAGTGATATATGATTTATAATATAAAACTTAGTGAATTGATCTAGATAATGTCTGAGGTTAATAAGTCAGTACATTATGTAAGGAAGTGTAGTCGTCAAATGACTGCAAAAGGGTTGTTGATTGATCAGATGATTGCAATTTAGTGATTGTAAATTTTAAAAGGTGAGTGTAAACGATGATAGTTAATTTATTAAAAGTTGATTAGAGGTAGGTTTAGGGATGAATGAAGTTTAATTGAGTGTATGTTCATTAATTGTTTGAACATGATTTAATGTATGTATGTTAAGTGATTATAAAAAGATTGATTACGAATCAAAGAGTTGTAAATCAAGTAACTATAAATCATGATTAATTATAGATCAATGTGATTAGGTATATATGGATCTAGTGACCTCAGCTAAAAGTTAAGTCAACAAATAGACCCCCAAAAAGTGTGATGAACTTGAAGGGAAAATCACATGCGTTGGTATTAACTAAAGCGATCAACACAATTTAGAATGTTGTGTAAGTGATTAGGACATACAAAGGAAATGATTCTACGTAAGGAGATTATAGTTTAAGCTAGAATGAGGTGGCAAAGGTGGATTCATGAAGAGATACTTTTCATTCCCTTGACCATATCAAAATGGCAAAAGAAAATATCTTGAAGGATTTGTTGACATACTAGACCATATCAAAATAGCAAGACATAAAAGATTTAGGGATCCAACATTCACTTGACCATATAAAAATAACAAATATGGAATATTTTAATTTTGGGTCCAACATTCACCTGACCAAATCAAAATGGTGAATATGGAAGATAACTAGATATTCACTTGAAAATATTAAAATGGTGAATAAGAGAGATAGAAAAGAGCCTACAATTGCTTGGCCATATTGAAATAGTAAAAGAGAAGAATTTAAAGATTTATCCATTGTTCACTTGACCATATTGAAATGATGAATGTGGATAGATTCTATGTTCATTTAACCATATTGAAATAATGAACAAAGAGATCTCAAAAGGGTTTAGTTTTTTCTTAACCAGATTGAAATGACATAACACAAAACAATTAAGGATCCAACATTCACATGATCACATTAAAATGGTTAATGTGGAAGATTTAGATACTCACTTGACCATACCAAAATTGTTAGTAGGAGATATTCTATGTTCATTTTACCATATAAAAATCACTAACAAAGAAATCTCAAATGGTTTAATGTCAACTTGACCATATCAAAATAGCAGAAGACTTTTCGCTTGACCATATCAAAAAAATGAATTTGCAATATTTTAATAATGAATCCAATAACTACTTGACCAAATTGAAATAGTAAATGTGGATGATAACTCAATAATCACTTAATCAAATCAAAATGATGAGTATAGAGAGATGAAATGAATCCTATAATCACCTAACCATATCAAAATAGTGAAAGAGAATAATTTAAGGCTGAATTGGAAATTCAATTGACCATATCAAAATGGTGCATGTGGAAAATTTTTGTGGTAAGAATCAGAATCAAACATTCTTGATTTAGAAGTCCATAAAATTTAGCAAAAGGTTCAAGACCCAATCCTATCGCTTTGACCCAATTTAAGTTAGAGCAAAATGATGTCAATAATTTAAACTTTAATTTTTTTTTATTTAAAAATTCTTCCTGATACATTAGATGTCATGATACTTCTTGAGATATCACCCTTTGATGGGTAACATAAGATGACCCCCTTTACAGTTTATGAATTGATCTCCTTGGTAGACTTTTTCCATTATGAAAGGTCTTTCCCACGCTGAAATTTTCTACCTATCTTTTGATGAGATAGAATGGGTCTTTATAGAACTAACACCAAGTCACTATCTTGGGAAGTTCTCAGATTAACCTATTTTTCACGAGCTTGGATAAGTTTAGCTTTCTACAACTTTAGGTTCTACTGAGATCGCAAATGCTTCTCTTCTAAACCTTTGAGCTCTTCTAATCAAAATTTAGCATTATGGTCTAAAGTTATCTTATAATTTACTACAACTCAAAGTGATGGTGGCTGCACATACAAAGTAATAACTACCTTTTCACCAAAGACTAAAGCATACGATGAAGAATGAGTTGGAGTTCTAAATGTTGTTTGTCCCACAAAGCTTTAACATAATTCTTATGCCATTGACACTTATGTCTAAGGTTTTATTTAACATCTGAACCATAGTTTTATTGAAGGCCTTAACCAATCCATTTACTTGAGGGTAATATATGGTAGAATATTTCCAATAGATGTTATGATGTCTAGCAAAATTATTTATCTTAGTTCTTCTAAATGAAGTGTCTTTATCTAAGATAATTCAGAGAAGAATGCCAATTGAATACATGATATTACCTTTGAAAATTTTAGAACATGATTCACTTTTACCTCTCTAAAAAGGAAATACTTCTACAAATTTTGAGAAGTAATCTGTCACAGCTACTATGAATTTGTAACCTATAGAAAATGGTGGATCTATCAAACTGACAATATCCATACCCCATCTTCAAAAAAGCCATGAAGAAATGGCTGAATATAAGACATATGACATTTGGAGGCTGATGTAAAACAATACCGAGTAATCGACATTGATGACAATGACATACAATATTCATGTAGATATCTATCATCGACAACTAGTAATATCCCATTTGTTTGATTTTTATCCTAGATTAGTATGCACCACACAATCCATTATGTTCTTATTCTACGATCTTCTATGCTTCTAATTTATTTAGACATTATAACCACATCTAATGGAATGATTCTCTGTGTAAGGAATAGTTAATTAAAGCATAAAATAATGATCATTTAATTTAATTTGTTGTATTGGATAAAAGGTTTTCTCCAATCCACCAATTCATCATCTACTACTAAAATAATATTCACCTTAGTTAACGACTTTCTATTTGTATATTCAAAGTCTATAGGAGATTAAACTTATTGTCCTTACACTTGTATCAAAATTGAATCTTTTTTGGAACATGCTAGTGCTTTGGCTAACTTAGCGAGAGCATTTACAATAGATTTGTTTTCACATGGAATTGTATATAATATCACATTTGAAATATGTTCTAGCAAATGCATCATATACTGATGATATGGAATAATAATTTCTTTCAATATTTTATAAATTCTAGGTACTTGATTGATCACAAGCTACGAATTTTTAAATATTTTGATCTCTTGATTCCATTTAATATTGTTAGTTCTAAGCCATTTATTAGTGTTTTGTACTCAGCTTCATTGTTCATACAAGATTTTGACAAAAGGTAAGAATAATACATCAAATATTTATCTCACAAAATGAATATTATTCCAATTTTGGATTATCCTGGGGAAATATCATTGGATGCTCCTTATTGATTAGAAGCAACACCATCAAAATAAAATTTTAAGGTAGACTTTTCATTAGACTCTAACTTTTTGATATGTTCATCTAGCAGTTCATTATTTATAAGGAAATCATCCTGCATTGGGTTAGCTACTATGAAGCTACTATAACTTGCCCTTTTATTGCTCGTAGAGGAATGAATGTAATCTCCAATTGTGATAGAATCATTAACCATCGAACTAGTCTTCCTAATAATGTTGGATTAGTCATCAAATATTACAACAAATGTATTCTAGATATCAAATTTACATTGTGAGAAAGCATCTAATGCCTCAACTTTTGAGCAAAAAATATCAATGCTAAACAATGCTTCTTGATCGACAAATAATTTACTTCTATGGGAAGTAAACATCTACTTTGATAATAAAGTGCATTCTATTTTGCTTCCTTATTATCTTAAGCTAATAAGGCACCAAGGGATTCACTTAAAGTTGTTGTATATAGGATTAGTGGCTTCTATGGTATAGGAGTAGCTAAAATTAGGGGGTTTAGATATTATTTTATACTATCAAATACTTTATAGCAATTCTCATCCCACCAAAATGGAGCATCTTTCTTGGATAATGCTATAAATGGCTCACATCTATTAAAAATGTTTGATATGAATCTCCTAAGATATGCTAATCAGCCTTGGAAATATCTCGATTGGGTAAGGCTTTTTGTTGATGGAATTTCTGTTATTACTTTAATTTTATTTAGATCAATTTTCATTCCACGGTGTCAAACCACGAAACCTGAAATTTCCCTGAAGTGAGACTGAAGATACACTTCAATGGATTCATTTATAAATTATATTGACATAATCTTATGAAAATTGGATGAGGGTCTTCTTTTGTGCCTAGGTTTATTTCTTTTAGATCATCTATTATGGATTTGATCTCCTCTTTAAGTTCAGGAGGTACATCCCTAACTTGAAACTCATACAAATCATTTAAAGTTTCTAAATAGAGTTCATTAAAAGATTTAATATTTTCCAAAAAGAGATTATCATACTCGAGATTATATGATATGACTAAGCAATATTTGTCATCATTAAATGAAAGTAGAGAAGTAAAGCCAACAACTAATCTTAATTCATATTTGTGGTATTTTGTAGCCCATAGGTGTTTAAATTGTTGGGCTTCACCTCTATTCCAATTTGAAGTTGTTAAACTTTGCTTACCAAATTTATTTACATAATTCTAATACTAATCAAAATGCAGTTCTATTATCTCATCCATAAATTAGTCATCAAGGGTTATATCAATTTCATGGGGTTTGCTAGTGGAAGGTACAAAGATATTGGCTTTAATGTTAGGGTTTAAAGGAAGAGAGGCTTTTACCTCTAAATTTATTACATCACTTTGAGATAGTGGTGTTATCATAATATTTTTTATACACATTTTAAATTTCTTAAAAGTAGAAATATTTGAATCAGCTTCTCTAGCTAATTATATCATATCATCATCATTATCAACTTCTATAGAAATCTCAAACATTGGTTGTTTTGTATAATTCTTATATTCTATAGTCTAAGGGCCCTTTCTCAATCATGCATGATTCATCCTTTGAGCTGGATTCAAAAATATTAAGCATTGCAGGCTCCCTTATTTGTATATAATATTTTTCATTTTCCTGTCTTATTTGATTTTACCTTCCTTGACCTCTTCCACTCGATCACTAAGCCATTCTACAACCTCTTTGTGAAGGAGAAGCAGGTGACCAATGAATGTCGTGTTCAAGGTTGTAATATTTTTCTTCTCCTTTTTCTTTTTCTTTTTTTTACTTTTATTTCTTTTACTTTAATTTTAGAGAGTTTTAGATTTTTAAAGAAAGCACTTTGTTTCTTAGATAGATAGTAAGAAGCATCTTCATATATACTGACTTCATGAAATAAAGTGGTTACAAGTCATCTTTATACAATGCTCTACCCCCTTTTGGGGGTATTTTATGCATTAATGAAGGGTGGAATGCACCATTATATATTCTTAGAGACAAGGTCTACCTATGAGAGCATTAAAGATGTTTCAAAATCTATTATGTTGATTTTAAGTTTGATTTCAAGGTTTCTACCTCTAATAGTAATGTTATTAAGCCTAAAGCTCTCTTGCCTTTCTTGTTGAATCCCTGCAACATCATTTTATCATAAATGAGTTTGTGAGTATCCACATTCAAATATGTAGGAGTTCTAAGAGTCATAGTGTTGATCGATGCACAAAGATCAATGTGCACACAAGATAATTTGAAATTGTTTATATTCATAAGGATGTACAATGGGTGATTATGATCCGCAGTTCCTAGTAGCAAATCTTCATTTAAAAATGTGACTTCTAGAAATTCTTTGAAGTATAGAACTTCTTCTAATTTTGTGATTCTAATTGAGCCATAGATATCTTTGGGTCAAGTAAAACTTTGATTAAACCCTCCCTTATTTCCTTGGAAAGAACCAAAGTATCATAAATACTCATTTTTGCAGGCAATTTCCTAATATGTGCTAAGACATTATAATCCACTTTTGGAACCTCTAGATTTTTTGTATCTGAATCTTGAATTATTTGAGGTTGATTTGGGGCTTCTAAATTATTTGTAACTTGTTTCCCTTTATTTGAGTATGGAGTTCACAGAAGCAGAGCTTTACCACCATGAAGGTTAACTTCAACCACCTCTTCAGGAGAAGAAGTGTCAGGTAGCTTTATTTTTTTCTCATCAATTATCTCAGAATTAACTTTGGTTGAGTTATCTAAATTGGACATTTAAAATTCAATTTTGATAATATCACCCTAACCATCAAAACAGGGGAGTCACTATCAGAAAAATATTTAAAATATACTTCTATTTCATTTATAAACATTTAATGAGAATTTATTTTTTTGTTATTTATATTTTGATTTTGATATTCATTAGTTCAAATAAACAAGATGTACTAATAATATTTTCTTCAATACTTTTTTAGTGCCAGTAGGGATAAAATAAATGTTATACAACGTTAAAGGTTTAAGAGTTTTCGACTCTCCATTTCCATAAATAATTTTTTTATCAAACACAAACTTTAATTTATTTTCTTCTTACTTCTTTGAGACTACAAAAGGTTGATTGACTCATACTTCCTTAAGGTCTTCAATAGGAACTTTATCCTGATCTTTATCAGGAGCTACTAGATCAACCTGGATGGGAGTATGCGCTATAAGAGATTCCTTAAAAGATGAATGATATATCTTGTTTAAAATTCTTTTAAATGAATGGAATAATGCTACATCACAGTTATTATCAGATTTTATAGTGGATGAAGGTACAAAAGGCTCACCAATAATATATTTAGATGATCCTAATTTGAATCAAATAAATATTCATTATGTATCACAACTGACCCATCTCAAATATTTTTTGCAAGAAATTCTATAAAAGTTATGCAATCTTCTAAGTCATGACTAAGCATTCTATGGTATGGGCAATAATTGGGTTTCCCTGATTTTCCTGCTTCTTTCAGTCTCCTAGAATTTAGGTGCTTCAACTATGGTCTCTTCAAAAGACTTTTGAAAAATATTTTGATATCATCTATTTTAAATATAAAAGTTTTATTTTTTAAATGCTTTAAAGTTCTTTCTTTTATCTTTGTAAGTAAGATTAGATTAAGTTTTGAATTGTTTCTCATTCTATGGTACACTATACTACTGATACTAAGGAGGTCATTTTTTATTCTTTGTCTGAATTTGTATCAACTATTTTTTATTATCAATTGTATACACTGACACTGATTTCTTTTCCAAAACTTTATAATGATTTAATTTCTTTATTTTTGAAGAAGATTTATCTTTAGAAAGGGTAGCTGAGAAGCTTCCTCTTGGAGATTAGAGGCTTTACTCAACAACTTCTTGAAGGATTTAATTATAAAACTTTTCAGCATAAAGGTGACCTAATCATGATTATTTTAAATGCAATCTATATAGTATGTTGCTCATGCAGCTCCGACTCACACCAAATGCTGCGATTCCTCTATCTTAGGGTATAGACTACCAAAATTTCACCCAATTTTTGCTTCTCTGATATGAGATCACTGATAGTGATGTGATATTTTGAACTAGCAAACCACTTTAAAAATAACCTTTTTAAGTCACTGACACTATGGAATAAACCCTTGGGCAGTTCCGCGTACCAATCAAATGCAATGTCAAATAAACTACAAATAAATTCCTAAATAATAGCACATCACTTCCTCCAATGTTACAACAACTAGCTATGAAATGTGTAAGGTACTATTTAGGATTCTCCATACCATCAAAACTCTTAAATGATGGATATAGAAATACTTATGGATAGAGTAAGTCATATTCTTCTGGATATGGTTTTCCCTTTAAAATAGATTAAGTATCTAGAGATTTAGCTAGTACTTATTTGACTTGTTCCTCTGCCATTTTCTTGATATCCACTAATTTCACTGATGGTGGTTCTACCTTCATAGGTTTATTCACTGGATTCTCTGGTTTTTCTATCATTATTTCCTTATTCTTTCAATTACATTTTGCTAATAAATCAAGATGAGAATTGACTTGAGTATCCGTGATAGAAGACACTTTGCCTTACATGATGAAAATTACAGCCATCATCTCCTCAAATTTCTTCTCATCTTTAAGATCTGCTCATCTTTTTAACTTAGTTGTAGTAAGAGATGTTGAGTTGAATCTACTGTATGATTTAAATCATCATCATTATAACCTCTTGCTTCACCTTTACCCTTTTCTTTCTCTCTTTTTAGAGATGAATGATTGTCTACAACATTTACACTACCAAATATATCTTCTTTTATTTATGCATCTTTTGTAGTTTCTTATTTATTGATTTGATGGATTCCTTCTTTTAGAAGATCCAACATCTCTTCGATTGATTTCCTTCCCATGATGTGGATCTACTAGAGAATGTTTTCTAGTAGACAAAGATTCAACTATAGTTTTCACTTCCCTTGATCTTTCCTCCATTGCATTGTTTTTATGAGTCATTAATATAGTTGAAGTAGCAACCATTTTAGGTTGCCTAACCCTCTCCTTATTAAATAATAAGGCTGGTTGATTTGTGAACTTCAATAGCCTCCTATCAAAATAAGAAGATGATTTGCTACCTTGTAAATGGTGTTGATCAACCCCTAATGGATGATAACTCGAGGAGTGACTGGAGGTTCTTATTGAAAGGTTTTTTTATTGGTTTGAGGATGGAGGGGATATAGGATTATATCGTTGATAGGCAATTACTCCATATCCCAAAGATTTGATCGAGGTTTGTTGGATCTACTCATGGGCTAATAATCTGTAATAGCAGTCAGTTGACTCGAACCTGATTCTTGAAACTATACTCTTCTCTTAGTAGGAGGGGATTCTTCTCTTCTTATACTTGAGTGTTGTAGTAATCTAGTAGAAAGAACATCCTTAACACTTCTTAGGAATTCACCCTTTGACTACCCATAATTAGTTACAAACTATGAATTAGTCCAATTAATAGAGATTTGAACTTCCTCTTCCATTCAGATAGAGAAGGTAAGACAGGTTTTCTACAGAAAGGAGTAGGAGGGAAATTGTCTATTCTAACTAGATTTTTTTATCTGATAACAATCGATAATGAATGGAAGTTTTTTTTTTAATAGTGTAGGATTTATAACTACTTCAGAAACTTTAGAATCTACATTCACTTGTTACCATAGAAGCTATGATTAGAGCATCATCCTTCAGTTGTTTGGATTTTTTGGTCCTCCCCCTTAGATGATGATTCACGTTATGGTGTTGAGACTTAGTCATCTCATTCACTCGAAAAGATGACCCTATCTCAAAATTTCTAAATGTAAGGATTTTAGAGTTGATAATAGACTTTCAAAAATAACTCGTACTTTGACCCATATAAAATTTTTTTTTAGAGTCAATTTAACTCCAAATTACAACATTTTTTGCCATAACTTTTAGATTGTAGTATTTTAATTTCATAAATTTTTTCATAATTTTTTTGCACTAGTGAAAATCCTTAAGAAATTGACACATATTAGGACAAGTAAAGATTTTAGGGCTATCACGTATTTGTTTTGCAAACCAAATTTACCAATATTTCAAAATAAATCATTTTATTTTCACTTTGGACAATAAAGATATATGATAGTAGACTATTCTCATATTGGATTTGTAAGATGAATTTATTTTACTTCGAGATAGTCCAAACATGCTATAGGAAAGAGGACTATTGGGTCAAGAGCATATAATGAAAGATTAAAAAATTGGGCAAATAATAAAGTTGTTAGTGGTAATCGATGGGAGAGTATTGAACCATGACTAACTACACCTGCTTAAGTGATGCCATGTGTGTATAACTTACAATATCTTGAAGATCAAAAATAACTTGAAGGCTCTACTAGTAAGAAATTTTTTTGAATGATTGAATTACATAGCATGTCATGCATAGTGGAATGACATGTGATAGAATGATCATCATGACTATATGATTTTTTGATGAGGTTTTATTTGATTTTGATTTGATTTGAGTTTTGATTGAATGCATTCAGTTTATCTTGATTTTATGCCCACATTCTTAAAGAAAAAATTGGGGATAATGTTTTCTTAAGTTGGGTAAATTATAATAACCAGTATTTTGACCCATGTAAATTTTTTTTTTCTAGATTGTATATAAATCCAAATCACAAACCATCTTTGCCATAACATTGAGAATATATTATTTAATTTTACAAATTCTTTTGTAATTTTTGGGCACTAGTGAAAATCCTTATGAAATTGGCACTTATTGGCACAAGTGAGGATTTTAGGACTATCAGGTGTACATTTTGTAAAGAAATTTCACCAATAATTATTTTATGATTGTTTTTCTATAATTTTTAAAGACCCAAATAGATTTACATATTTTTTTATTAAAAATTGAATTAATTAAAAAATTGTATTACTATTATATATTACTTTATTATAAAATATCTCAAAGCATTAGCAAGCCTTATTAATTTATTTTCCCTTTAATTGAGTTCAGCTAACTAAGAGCAGCTTAATGAAATGAGAGGGTTAATTTAGGAGAGAGAAAATAAAACCTAAGATTTGGAAGCCTCTAAGAGATTTTCATCAGTCCAGCCTATTGAGAAAATTGCTCATCTCATTTTAAATAATCATTATCCTTTTTTTTATTTCAAATATATTGTTTTTTTTTTCAAATTTGTGTTTCTATTACAAAAAATGTGAATAATTTTATATTAGTAAAACTTTCACCGTGTAACTTTTTATATATTATAGAGATTGAGATTATGAATGTTTTGAGTATTTATTTATTATTTTTTAGAAGGTAATTTTTAAAATATAGCAATTTTTTCTTGCTCATAAATTTATTATGACATCTAAAAATAGTTATTTAGTTAAACTAAAGCTTTGGAATGTTACTATATGCAATATCTTATAATTTAGTTAAATTCTAAAAATGTGAAATTTTACTCAGTATGATTTTTGTTATCTACTATTAAGACATTTTGACACTTTTGAATTAAGCTCAATTATGATTTATTTACTATAATGCATTAGAAATGAATGTGGATATGTGATTGGATGAGAAATAGTTGGTTCTTATTATTGTTATACTATTATGAAAATAATATGTGTGTAAAAGACAAGTAAAGATCGGTTGACCCATTGGTTGGAGACTAATTGACTAGTATATGATGGTTGGCCGATAGGATTTCCTTTAAATATTATAGTTTGGTGTTATCTTCTACTGATTCACATGATACACTGATTGGGAGTTATAACGATATGATTATTGTGCCAATGAGCAAAGACTGACTACTCTATTTACTAAGACAACGATTTACTAATACTGATATAATACTGAAAATCATTGTGATAGCCATGACTTCTTACTTGTTTAGTGTGACTACTAAAATGCATGTTATTGAGGCATTATTTTTATTATTGCATAAATTTTTTTCTATTACATAGATTTACTTTTAAGACATAATTTGCTACTCTTACCAATAGATTGTTATTGTTACCAATTTAGATAATATTATTTAATACTACTAATCTAGTACGCTGATACTAAGTATATAATATACTAAGCACGTGATCTAAAATACCTAGATAATTGGGTATACTCTTATATAATTTTACTGTACTGACATAATTTGAACAGTCTTTATCAATATTTTGATTTGATGCTTTATATGATTTTTGTGCTGATTGGTATTACATATATAACAATTGCTTTATAGATTTGACACATGTACTAGTTTATTGATTTATTGGCTTACATATAATAGTATTTTACTATTTATAGATTATACTAATACTTCCTCTAACTTTTACTATTATTGTATTGATTCAATGATCATTTGAATGTAACTGCTACAATTTAACTGATGATATATATATTGCTTATTTACCGTACTTTGAATTTAGTTATAGGTTCTGGTGACCTGATGGGCTTTTTAAATCATTATATATGATTAAATAAGTTTAGGTCAATGCAAAGGATCGGGAGTATGAGGCTGGTCAAGATTCCTTCAGGATCAAGTTCTTTTTATTTTAACTTTTCTTTTGTACTCAAGAAAGGATATATATAATGATTATATAAATCCATAGTATTGTATATGATTTTTAGAAATGAACATATATGTGTATATTAGTATTTTGAATTATAAAATCTATTTTACTATTTATTAGATAGCTTTGGTTATTATTTATTAAAAGAATAATTCTTCCAAATTATTAAAGTTAAATGGAAAAGAACTAAGGGTTCAGTAACTACAGGAGGAGCTACAGATCTACCCTCTATGTTAACTTGAAGGGGAACTAACTTAATGGAATCATTTGTAGTTGCTACCACTTCAGTCTGTAGTGCAATGAATATAAATTATATGTTATCAAATCCTATTTTAAATCTATTTTCAGAGCCATCAACAGATTGGGCGGGAATGATGTTGAAGTTGAAAATCAATTTTCCAAACATTTTCTCAAAATTTAACCTGAAGTATATATTAACTACTAAACTTACTGAACTCAATTGGGATGTTGAATCAAAAGATCACACTGAACTAAATTTATTGAATCTCTAAGGTAAGTTCTAGATAATTGATGATGGAAGGTGAAATGAACCTATCTAAGGACCCAAACCCAAGGAAAGACATGATTGTGAAGTGGAAATTTAAAAGGACTGATTAAGGATTAAATTTGAGATTGATGATTGAAGAGATGAATTATTGAGATGAAATTTGAATTATAATGATTTACAATAGGCAACTTGCTTATGTAAATAAATATATTAAGAACATAGAGTATAATAACCACTAAAGATGAAAAGTAAACCCAATCTCTATTGGAGTCGCCAAGAAAATCATGTGGACAAAGTTAATTTAATTATTGTACCATTAATTTTCTCTTTAGGGTTTCTTTAGATAAATATGCATAATTAGTATTAATTATATTGAAAGATAAACTAACACACATATTATCGACTTGTGGAAAGAAATAATTTATTTTCCTATTCAAATTTAGTTTAGGGATTGTCAAAATTATCCCGAAGAATAAAATTCACATTCAACTATTGATTAACTTTTGTTAATGTCTAAGATATTTATTTTTAACTGAGATCTTGGGTTCCTATAGAGGCAAGTTTCTATAATCAATTACAACTCTAAAGAGAAACTTTTGAATAAAGTTGAGATTAGACTCATTCTGTGTTTAAAATATAAGAGAATTGCCTTATATATTTTAAAAATTATCATTCACTACTTCAAAAATATATTTAAATTTTACAAAAATATCTTGCATTTTTTATTCTTATTCTAAAATGGAATTTGAGGTGTGCAAATACCTCTGGTCTTATGCTTTATTGGAGTATGTTGCTAGCTAACACCTACTATACAAGCATTCATCCTAGATGTATAGCATGAGAAGATTAGCTCTATCCTAAGAGACCAAATGATTATATCAGACTCTAAATTAATGACTCAGGATGAATAATTTTAACTTTAGTTCAAATGATGCTAAAGAGATGACTCACTAAAATCTTTACATTTTATCTTATATAAATTTACCTAACTAAATTTTTTAACTAAATTTTTTTAGTAATTTTGGCAGCATGATGGCCCAATACCAACAAAAAAAGCGTAGCATCCTCAAAGTGTAATAAGGACCCCACTACCTTTCCCATAGTGGACATAAAAAACTTAGGCTCTAGCGTACATAACAGAAATAAAAATAAGCATGGATGTATGCATAAATAGGTAAAGAGATTGGTGTCTATAATTATCAGTACTACATACTCCTAGAACTTGTATAAATATTCCTAAAAAGTTTGGAATATGCAATCCAAGAAAAATCTAGGAAAATTGCTACTCACTGATGTAAGCTACTATGCATATGAATTTAATGTATGAAATGATAAAAATAAAAGAGAAGACTGCATAACTAAAATAAATTTAATTCATTTATTGATTTGAATGTTTGCAATGAACTTAGACTCTATAAGAAAGTAAGATGGTCAGGGTCCACTACAATAAACTTGGGTTTCTAACACATATATATAATCAAATACATATGCTTAATTTATTTGATCTCCCAAGTATTCTATATAATTTTGAAAGAGATTTTCCTCCAAAGGAGAGGATATCATCCTGTCAAACCCCACTAGAATATATATGTAGGTATATTTTACTCTTTTACAACTTAGGATATTCTACAAGTAAATCTATATAAAACTCATACATGTATATAATATCTTCTACATACATTCTACTTTGACTCTTATAGGAATATAAAAGAAAAGAAAAATAATTAGTATATAAAAAATAGGGTGTAAGAAAATTTTGTAAGATCCTAATACTTTTAATATAGTCCTTAAAGATCCTATGTGCACCAAAAGAAACTAAAATGCATGACATCAAGATAATTAAAATTAATAAACAAATATAGGGTACTCTCCAAGCAAAGCACCCAACAAGAAATTCATATTATCGGCCTATCCTAGGCTAGAGTTAGCTGTCCAAGAAAATCATCTAAATGTGTGAAAGAGGCTATGTGGCTTTGTTATATCTCATATGAGTTTAATGTTTAGGTTGCATTAGTTTAAAGTATTTGTTCACTAAGGTTAAAAGGGAATTTTAATTGAAATTTACCTTGTGTGTATTTGGATCTTATTATTTATGTTTTATGATTGAAGTTGGTTATTTAGCTATAAATAATTTTTAAGTTAAAAACCCCAAGTGCAAGGGAAACTAAACTACATATCCTAAGGTTTATAAATATAATGCAGTCATCCTCCATAGAGGATAGATGATCATATGAAGTCTTTTAAGGTTTATTTGTTATTTCTTAAGGTATAGAAGAGGGACCTTTGAAATTAATACACATGTCCTCTAAATGAAATCAAGCATGAAGTATAAGGTCAATAATTTATAAAGGTTTGATTAATGGCTATGAATTTTATGTAACCATACCTTCCCCAAGTGAAGGCTAGCATGAGGCATGAACCTTTAATTGGTTTAAAAATTATTAAAATTCCTTAATAAAATGAATGTGTGCCCTCTAGAAGGGAATCATGTACCACATAAAAAGGTTATTATGTGATTTAGGATGTACTAAGGACCTTGAAAATTAATGTTAAAATGTCCTCCAAAAAGAAGTAAGCATTAAGCACAAAGGTCTAAGTTTTTTTTTTAATGTTTTATATTTTTGTTAAATTTTTCTAAATTTTATTAAATTATTTAAAATTTTAATCAATTATTAAATTTTTATGAATTTTAATTAATTATTAATAATTTTTTATTAAATTTTATTCAATACTTTTATTTTAATTGTATTATTAATCTCTATATTTTATTTTATATTATTTGAATTTGTTATGTATGTTTGATTTATATTTATTTAATTATATTTGAAATTTTGTCATTAGTGAATTATTTAAAAGATTTAATTATTAACATAACATAGACTATTTAGTTTTTTAACAAATTGACTCCAAACTATATGAAATTGATAAAATTTGTTAAGGATAACCAACGTTTCAATCTCTGATGGTTTGAGATTAATTTGATTTATATTTTATTTTTAATGAGTTATATAATTAATAGTTAATTAATTATTAATTAAAATTTAATCTAAATTGAATTTGATTTTTTTTTCAATAATTATAGAATTTATTTAGAGTTGATTGAAGGTGATTTAGTTTTCTTACCCTTATGTAAAGGCTGATTATTTATTAATATTACTCTATGGTCAATTTATGTCAAATCAAGATGAGTTTAATTCTTAGGGTATATAATGTGTTTTAGTTCACTAATTTGAAGTTTCAGCCCTATTAGATGTGTGTACGAAATTTTAGAACATTCCTATTTTCAACAGGCCAAAACTTAGTTATTTTTCCTAGGTGTCACTAAAGTTCAAATGGATTTGAAATTTGGGGTGACTAACCCTTGCATATATATAAACAAACCACAACAATTTGGTGTCCTAATGCTCTATGGAATAATTATAGTGAATTATCAAAGCTATATAACACATAGTGACCTATAAACTTTAAAATTCAACTTAAGGAATCATGTGCATCAAACTAGATCAAAAATATTGGAGGATATAAAAGACATCCTTAAACATTTCTCTTCCAAATTTGAGATCATTATCATGCATATTTTGGGAGTAATGTAGAGAAATTCATAAACATTTAAATGGAATTTACTCCAAAATTATGCATGATAGTAGCTTGAATTATTTTTAAATGAAAGAGCCCATTTTACTTATTCTAGAGACCCCTAACATGCAATAATTAGGTAATAATTGAATTAGTTATACAACAACAATAAAAACAACATCAAGTTTTTGCCCCCACTATATAGGGTCGACTACATGAATCTTTTTTCTCCATTGTGTCCTATTAAAAGTCAAATTCTCATTTAAATCTAATAAAGAAAGATCATTTCTAATATTTTCTAACCAAGTCTTTTTAGGTCTACCTCTACCTTTCTTAACATAAGTCAAAACTAGTACCTCTACTTTCCTAACTGGGTCATTGGAAGGCCATCATTTTATGTGACCAAAACATCAAGGATACTCTCTCTAATCTTATCATCTACTAATGCTATTCTATCCTTTTCACGTATATGCTTATTTCGTATCCTATTTCCAAGGGTAAAGCCCCTCATCAACCAGAGCATCCTCATCTCTGCAACACTTAACTTAGTATTATGCTTCTGTTTTAATGGCCAACATTCAGCACCATAAAGCATTTTAGGTCTCACCATCATCTTGTAGAATTTTTCCCTTAAGTTTGAGGGGGACCATTCTTTAACACAACAAGCCCGATGCATTCCTCCACTTCAACCATCCAACATGAATTCTACTAATAATATCCCTATCTATTTCACCATCACTCAGAACAATAGATCCGAGATATCTAAAATATGTACTCTTATTAATGACTTGATAGCCCAAAGTCACAATCCCCTCAATAGGTCTATTACAACTAAAATTATACTCCATATATTCATTTTAAGATCTACTCAAGAGAAAACCTTTAGACTCTAAGTTTGACCTATATAATTCAAGTATACCTTCAACTCCCTCTCTAATCTTATCAATAGAAGAATATCATCATAAAAAAGAATACACTAAGGCACATCCTCTTGCAAATGTCTAGTGAGAACATCAAAGACTAAAGCAAAAAGATATGGGCTTAAAGCAGGTCTTTTATGTAATCCAACCAAAATAAGAAAATACTTGGTCAAACCACCTTATGTTTGAACACAAGTAATATATCATTAATGCATATCTTTAAATGATTTGAATATAAGAATTATTAACTCCTTTAGTTTCAAGAACTCTCCATAGCACTTCTCTTGTAACTTTATAATATGCTTTCCCTAAATCAAAAAAATTCATATATAGATCCTAATTATTCTCTCTATATTTCTCCATCAACCCTCTCAATAGATGTATGGCTTCCATAGTAGACTTACCCGGCATGAATCCAAATTGATTTTGAGAAACATTAGTATCATTCCGCCACCTACGCTCCATAACTCGCTCCCATAGTTTTAAAGTATGGCACATTAACTTAATTCCTATATAATTCGCACAATCTTGTGCATCACTTTTATTCTTTAAAATAGGAATTAACACACTAATTCTCCACTCATCTGACATCTTTTTTGTTATCAAAATAGCATTAAAAAGTTTAGTAAGCCAAGAAATTCCTTCATCTCTTAAGCATTTCCACACCTCTCTTGGAATATCACTAGGTCCAATAGCTTTTACACACTTCATTTTTTTTAAAGACTCTCTAAATTCAGTTTTACTAATATGCAGATAAAAATAGAAATCTTTATTTTCATTTAGGGTGCTAAGGTCACTAAAGTCAATCATTTTTTCACATTCTTCATTGAAACATTTAGCAAAATATCTCATCCACCTTTGTTGAATATCATCTTATAAGAAAAGTACTTTTTGATCATCATCCTCAATGCACTGCACTTGAACTAAATCCTTAATATTCTTATCTCTTTGTTTGGGTAACTTAAACATATGTCTTTCTCCCTCCTTAGTATCTAATCTATTATATAAATTATTAAAAGCTAAGATCTTTGCATCGCATTTTGTTTTCTTAGATTTCTTACGTGGCTCTTTATATCTTTCTCAATTATAAGAATATTTAAATCTAAAAAACTTTTTATAGCAGATTTTCTAATTTTTTATATTTTCTTGCACATTTAGATTCCACCACCAACTATTTTGACTATTAGGAGCATTTCCCTTTGATACTCCAAGAACATCTTTTACAATATTCTTAATATCACTAGTAACTTTTTCCCACATAACATTAATGTCCTCATCCACAGAAAAAATCTTAAGATCTAAAATTTTACTTTCAAAAATATTTTTGTTAATATTCTTTAAATGTCCCCATCTAATCCTAGCAAATTTTTTTTACTTTTTTTTATTTTATGATATGTTATCTTAAAGTCTAAAATTAGTAATGGATGTCGGGTACATAAATTTTCACTCGAAATAATTTTACAATCTTTTCAATCTAAATGATATAATTTTCTTATAAGAAAATAATTAATCTGAGTTTCATTATACCCATTTCTATAAGTGATGAGATTCTTATCTATTTTCTTAAATAAGGTATTAGAAATTAAAAAAATATAAGCTAAAGAAAAATCTAATATGGTCTTACCACCTACATTTGTCATTCCAAACCCATGGCTATCATGAATACTTTAAAATCATCTACCTCTCTACCAATATGTCCATTTAAATCTCTTGCAATATAAACTTTTTCTTCAAGAGGTATCTTTTGCATTAATTCTTCAATTTCATTCCAAAATTTTAATTTTGAGCTCATATTAGAACCTACTTTTTTTTTAAAGGAATGCTTAAATTGCATTAAAAGCAGCAGGAAAAAAAAAACAATTACAAACTATTCAAGTAATACCTAAAGAATCACATTCCTCCTTCAAGCAAGACAAGAAGGAGGAATCAAACAAAAAATAAGTTCTTCCCACAAAAAAGAACTTTCTAAAGCCAAAAATTAGAGCAAATATCTGCTAATTTGTTACCACTTCTACTAGAAAATGAAAACACAACTTGTTTGAAATCAAGCAAAAAAGCCAAATTATCTTCAATTTTTCTACTAACCTTCCAGCTTTTCACCGAATTTTGAAGCAGTTTATTGATATTGAAGTTGTCCCCTTCAATGATGACTCCTTGAGCTTCAAACATCCAATCCTTGATCACATTTTTTAAGAACAAAACAGCTTGTAATTCCATCTGAGCAACGTCCCAATGCAAGAACCGATCTCCAAAAGCAACTAAGAATCTTCCTTTATCTTCTCTAGCAACTCCCCCAATTCCAGCAATATTATTCTTCTTAAGAGCGGCATCCACATTTATCTTTATCCACCTGGGAGGAGGAGGATGCCAAGAAGAAAACAGCATGCGCTGGTTGGCATCCCAGTTATCCGGTTGGAAATTTAAGAAATTACTCCTTACAGCAAAAGAAATAGCATTAGCAGCTATTGTATTGTCTGATTCTTCAATGTAACCATGTACCAATTTGCGTTTATTCTTCCAAACAAGACATGCGGCTGTACAGTAGATGTCTGCAATGAGAGCATTCTTACCCACGTACCTCTGAAGACCTTCTAAGCATTTATAAAAACTGTCAAACACCGAAACTTGAAATCCCCAACTATTTATTAGAGAAACCACTTTCCTAAACTTAGAACATCTTCCTGCTAAATGGTTGTTGTCCTCTACCTCTTCATAGCCTCTTAGACAACCTGGAAAGTTGCTCAGCTTCCTCCTTACCAGAAAAGTATTAGATGGAATAGCATTATTATAAAGTCTCCACCAAAAAGTTCAATTTTCAGCTTTAACTTAAGTCTTCTCATCCAATTCCAATGAGCATTCTTATCGTCATGAACCATAGCAGCTTCAAAGGACATGGCAGTAATATATTTCCCAGAAAATTTACATTTTAATTCCATAAGATCCGAATTCCTACCCTTTACATTAGGAATTTTGGAAATAAGATTCAGCAGCTGTACACCAAAGACAACTTGTAGTTGCTCTATATTCCATTGGCCATTCGAGATGAATGAGCTTAGATTGAAATCAGATATATTCTGAATATTAACAAATGTAGGCCATTTTGCTATGCATTTGTCTAAAATCCATGAATCATACAACCAATTGATAGATTTCCCATTGTAAACATTCCATCTAACAATGTTTCTAAGATATTTAGCTCCTATAGTAACAATCTTCCTTGTAGGTGAACACCCTATCTTCCCTGGTACCGACCACACATCTTCTCCATATTTTTCTCTTAGAATTTGGTTTAATAAGGAGTTTGGCTTCATGCAAAAATTCCACGCAAATTTGGCCCGTAGAGGTCCTATCTTGGATACAGCTGAGAATAAGCCTCTACCACCTTCATTCTTGGGCTTACATAGTAAATCCCAAGAAGCATAATGTAGTCCAACATTGTCATTATTTTTACTCCGTAAGAATCCTCTACACATCATATTAAACTCCTGGAGAATGCTCAACGGGACTAACGAAAGAGTTGATAAGAACATAGGTAAAGAGAGGAATGCTGATTTAACCAATACCAATTTACCTTCCAGTGAAATACATTTCCTCCCCCACGTATTCAAGTTATTAGCAGCCAACTCCATTAAATTAAGAAAATCCGATGCCACCACCCTTCTTAAAGTCATCTTCACACCAAGATAACTTATTTCCTTCACTTTCTTGAAATTGAGCTGATTTAAAATCTTTTTATGAGTTCTTCGTTTGGTATGTTTTTCAAAAAGAACCATTAATTTTGAAGTATTAACCTTCTGACCCGTCTAATCACAGTAATTGGAAATGATCTTCTTCAGTTCCTTGACTTCCTTTACCTTGGCTTCTGAGAAGATTAAGATGTCGTCCGCATAGAGTAAGTGAGAAACTCTTGGAGCTAATGGAGAAATAGAAATACCCATACCACTTTTTCTTAGAAATAAGGGATCAGATAAAATTTGAGAGCATAAGATGAATAAGAATGGGGATAGAGGACATCCTTGCCTAAATCCACATTTACCTTCAATCCATTCAGTTTTCCTACAATTGATCAAAATGCAATACTTGGGATTAAGAACACATTGCAATAAAAGCTCCAAAAATTAGCTAGGAAATTTAAAATGGGTCAGTACTTGCCTCAAAGTTTGCCACCCCATATTATCATAAGCTTGTTCCATGTCAAGCTTAATTGCCAACAAGCCTTTTTTAGATTTAGACCATCTGAATTTTTTGAATACCTCCTGAGCCAAAAGCACATGATCAGATAATGATCGGCCTCTTATGAAAGCTGCTTGGTCCACAGAAATGATCTTATGAATAACTTTTCACAACCTATTTAACAACATCTTAGCAATGATTTTATAGATAGTCATACATAGACTAATAGGCCGGAAATTGGCTGGCTCTTGAGGACATTTGATTTTTGGAATTAATACAATTAAAGTCTCCTTCCAGGACAGGTCCATAACACCTAAAGATAAGAATGACTTACCGCAAGCCATATATCCTCCTTAATCCAATTCCAAAAATCTTTGATGAATGAGAAGTTTATCCCATCTAAACCTGGTGAAATGTTCCTCTCTGAATTTTCCACAACCAACTGGAGTTCATCCCTTGTGAAATCAGCCTCAAGAAAGTCTTGTTCTACATTACTAATGACAGCAAACGGAACTGGCCATCCATCCAGTAAGCATTTTCTATGCTGCCATTTCACTTTGAAGAAATCTGAGAAAGCTCTCTGGATCTCAGCTCCATCCTCCATCACCATATCATCTATGGTCTTGATATGACTAATCCAGTTATTATTCCTTCTAGCATTCACAAATGCATGAAAAAATGACGAATTACAATCACCTTCGTCCATTCACTTTGCTTTTGCCCTCTGTTTCCACTAAGTGTTGAGCCGGGACAATGTAATATTGAGTTTATTGATTTTAAATCTCAACAGCTGCAACTTATCAAAAGAAATCCCACCTTCAGACTCCTCCAGTTGGATTTCCAAAATTTCATTCTTCAGTTTATCCCTCAACAAATTCAGATTCCTGAATTTAGCCTTACTCCAGAAGAAGAGGGCTCTTAAAGTTCTTTTGAATTTCAAATTAAGAGATGATGTCGAGTCACCTGTGCATTTCTTCATCCAGGTTTTCTTCACTAAGGCTACTGCTCCATGATAAGAAGCCCACACCTCTTCATACCAGATCTCTCTGTTATAAAACTCCAAAGGTTTGAAAGTTTCCAAAGAATAGGACAATGGTCCGAAGCAATACGAAGCAAGTGTTTTACTAAAGCATGATGAATGGTGTTTAAGGCCGTGGAATTGATAAGACATCTGTCCAACTTCTCCAAGATACGAGCACCACCAGATTTATTAATGCACCAAGTGAATCTTTGCCCCATCGATCTAACCTCGTGAAGATCATTATTAATCATGAAACTTTTTAAATCCTTAGAACCTTGAGTCAAGCTGAACTTCTTCCCTTGTCTTTTCTCATCTTGGGAAAGCACACAGTTAAAGTCACCTCCCACCACCATTGGTAGATCACCTGAATAGTATCTCTCTAGGCCGTCCCAAAGTATCTTTCTCTCCTGAGCATCAGTACTACCATAAACAGAAGCTACCATCCAGCTTCCCTTGCTAAGAACCTCCAACTTCCCCACAATCATCTGAGAAGAAGATTCAATGACTGAGAAAGCTGCTATATCTTTCCTCCATAACACCATCAGACCACCCGAAAGGCCTACAACAGGAACCACAAAAGATTCCCAATTGTTACCCAGAAACATCAGAATTTGACTTTTATCCAGAGAACTAATCTTTATTTCCAACAATCCCACAAAGAAAACCTGTGATCCTTGATCACCTCCTTTAGATATAGAGCAGCCTCTACTTTCTTGGCTCCTCTACAATTCCAAAATACCAGAGAAGTCATTGCTTAAAGACGGGGGAAGGCGCCCCAACCTTTTTAGCTTTTCCACCATCCATCTTCCTATTATGAGGAATAATATTACCCAAACCAAGGGATTTAAGCTCTTTAACAAGCTTAGCTTTCTTCTCATAAGAGAGACTTCCAACTTTGGCCAAGTTGGAGTTTGATTTTGCCTTATCTGTCTTCTGCATAATCACGGGCTGCTGCTCTTCACCCAAAGCATCAATGCTTATTAAGCAGCCTTTATTAGTTTCTAATATTTCCCCTTCCTTAGTAACACCCATCACATCAGATTCTTTTGCCTTTGAGTTACTTGATTCATCAAAACTAGATGAAACATCAAATTTATTAAGTACTTCAGTAACAGAGGTCACCTCTGTTACTACCCCCTGCTTTACTTCAAATGATGGACGTTCTTCCACGGGTGGACATTCTTCCACAGCCACTTTTCTCATAGCATCTTTAGGAATAAGAAGGTCTTCTAGTACCTCAGCTTGTCTATTCCTCAAGCTCTTATCTTCAAAACTACCCATATTCTTCAGATTGGAATGTCCAAGCTTTGGAATATACATTTTCTTCATAGAGACAGAAAACTTGTTAAAGAATCTTCTCTTCTCTGCCACTTTATTGAGTCTTTTTTTACCTTAATTTACTTGAATCCAGGAATCATTATCAACTTTTCCCCAAACATTAAAAAACTTTACAGCTGCCTCTTGAAGGTCCCGTCCTCCGTTCGTATCAGCTGGCTGTACCATTCCAGAACCAGCTCCTTCTTTAATCTTCAAATCAACACATGCAGTTAAAGCGTGACCAATCTTGCCACATTCAGCACAGATTTCTGAGACCCCTTCATATTCCACTTTTTGATAGAATTTTCCAGCCAAGCCTTCCACCCCAATACCCTCTGGAAGTTTCATATCTAAAGGAATGCCCACACATACCCTTGCAAACTCCCTCCTTCTCCACTAGAACATGTTCCCTTCAAGAAGATAAGGCTTGCCTACCATAGAAGCAATTCTACAAATGTTTACCTCATCCCAGCACTGAAGAGGTAAGTTTGGCAGCCTAATCCACACTGGAGAAGTAATGCCTTTGAGAGAAGTAGGATTGAAATTGGCAGACCATTTGTCCAACCCAACCACCTGTCCTCTAATCCACCAAGGGCCACCAGTAAGAATACTTTCTAATGCCTTAGAGTCCTCAAATGAGCACAGAACCCAGCCAAGTCCCAAACCTGTGATGTGGAATTCTCCAAATTTATCCCACTGTCTTCTCAAATTTGTGCTTACCACATGAAACGGTAAGTTATCACCAAAAATCTTCATAACAATAGCTCTTTCTAATCTTCTAGCATTTTCCATCTCCTTTTTAGCATGTAGAATTACCCCCTTAGCATCTTCAGACAAAAAAGAACCCAGCTTCAGATTATCCACCTTCACATTCTGTCTTTTACTCCAGATTGATTGAATCAAAACATTGTTATCCTTGTTCACAGCTATAGGAGCATTTCCTAAACAATCTCCAGGACCTCCCACTGGATTAGCATCACTCTTCTTCTGAGACAAAACCTCATCCACATTGATTACAATTTGTGTATTGCATTCCAATGAATTGATTTTAAAAACATCGCTTCTGATCGGTGAAGACGGCAAGGAAGCCATATTGCAACATTTGTTAGAATAGATCCTCAATCCAGCAGATGATGAGGCTTCTAAATTCAGATCACCTATAACCTTTTCTTCTCCGACATGAATTGGTGTAGCCTCCAGGAAATTCAGACAACCCTCCTTGATCACAGCCTTTCCTTTACCTGGAACATGAATGGGGATTTCCTTCTTACTCCATAATCCCCCTTCGTTGATAATCAACAGTTTTTCCTCAAGGCGTTTGAAATTCTTGTTGAACAAATCCAGAACTTTGGAACCTCCATTAAAAACTTCTGAAGAATCATGTACCGGAACAGATAAAACTTTCCTGTAATTCTTCCAAGCCTCCGAAGGAAGAAATAGTCTTTGCTCCATCTGCGCCACTCAAGGCCGCCGGAGTGCTGGTTGATTGCCGGACAATCCAGCCGCTAAAAACCGAGACCGCCGAAATAGAAATTTAAATTCCCAGACTTTCTCTCACTAACTTTAAGGAGCATAAGCACTTATAATATTAACATTCCTAGCATCAACAATAATCTTTAAAGCTATAATTCAATATCTAATTCTATTAATTTTTATAACATTATCCTTCAAACTCTTATCTATAGTCACACATACACCATTTCTAGTAAGACTACTCTTCGAATACCATAATTTAAATCCTAAGCTATCAATCTCCTCTCTAACCCATTTATTTTCCTGAATGCACAAAATATTTATCTTTCTATAAATTATAATATCTATTAATTCCAATAATTTTCCTATAAGGGACCATATATTCTAAGTTCCTATCCTAATTTTAGTTTCTTGGATAAGCTTCTTTACCCATATCCATCCTTGATGTGAGAACCCTTGCATATTTAGCATTATACCCAGGCACCAATGCAGCGGCCCTTGCACACTTATCAGTTTATTCAAGCCATACAGCGCATTGCTTCCAAGAAATGCATTATTATTAACATAATTTTTAAAGGATTCCTGTCATGATTATTCAACAAGACTTAGGCTAACTGTTGACTACCTAATGCAACCCTCCACGTTTCTCATCCAGGACTTGGGACCTAGTAATGGCAAGTTAAGAAATGAATTAGCTATAATTTTTTAAAAATCTATCTTAATGCATGACCTAGGTGTCATAAATTCATGTATGAGTTATGATTACTTTAAATGGATCTAAATAAATCACACAGTGACAAGGATATTCCCTAATTCACCTTTTCCAAAATTCAGCTCAGTTTGATAGGGCTTTTTTCTGAATAAATAAAGGTTTTACTCAATAAAAATGATGAAGAAATGAAATAGTTATGATTTTTCAAAGTTCATGTATTTAGAATATATTTAATAAATTATAATATATATAGTAGCTGGGCCATATAGAAGGTGGCGTCCAGATGAGTTAGCCACATATTCAACAGGACTGTTAACTTAGTCGTCAGATCTACTACGGTTACGATCTAACATTCTAAATTAGATCCCACAGTATAGATTAATCAATAATGTCATATAGATCTAAAGATGGTGAGATTTTGACTATCTAAATCTAATAGAATGAAGAGGCGATCATGATTTCATCTTCCACATAAGGTAACTAAAAACTCTAGACTTAGGTTTGATCTTATACAATTGATATGATGTATCAAATAGTTTTAAATTTAGGTAGAGGGGGAATAGGGTTAAAGGAAGAGTAGGGAGACATTTTTAGGGCCATTCATGTAATGTTTAAAGCCCAATTTGAAATCCTAGCATAGAACTTAGAGTTTAAAATTTACATGCCTGTAGATGATCCCAATGGATGGGGAAGGGCTCATTTTCCTTCTTGAGATCTAGATAACAAACTTCTTGAAGATTCTTCCATCTAAAATGCACTTGATAGGAACCTCAAGTATATCGGATAGATAATCTTTGAATTGACTCCTCTCACTGGTAATAAGCTCCAGATGGAAAGAAAACACTAGGGAAATATGGAAGAGGCTCTATGAGAGTAAAATAAAATCATAAACTCCTTGAGAGATCGCTGGGTTGAGAGTGAAGTGAGTGTGTGGGTTTTAAGAGGTTTAGCCCAATTTAACTACTAAGGGAGCTTTGATGGCCTTGATGCACTGGGTAACTTTTCTACATGATAGACATATGTTCCAGTTCATTACAAAGTAGAGTAATGAGCCTTCTTAGAGTGGAAATAACCTTAGCTCATTCTCCCATGGGGGGAGCATCTAGGATGCTTAGGCAGAACCATGGGCGTAGGAATTGATTTGAGCTGCTCGGATGAGTTGGCATAGGAAAGAATGCCATATAAGAAAGGGTTTTACCATTTTAGCTCTTAATTAAATATTTGACCTATCAATTGGTCAAGGCTAATGAGGTGGACTCATGGGAGAGTTTAAGTTTGCTGCTAAGGTTAATGTCTAAGAGTTTGGAGCAATTTTGGTAGGTTGTGGAAGTTTAAGTGAATAGTCAAGAATATACAAAAGTTTGACCATTTTTCTTAGGTTGACCAATTCAAACCAACCAAGGTTTGACCCATTAAAACATTGGGTATGTTTGGAGTATATAATAAGTCAATGTTAGGGGGTCATGGGAGTTTTTTTTATTGTATGTATTGAAGTGACCTAAGTTGACTTAGTTTGACTAAGCATGGGTTCAATTAATTAAATCAACTATTAAATAGGTTAGGGTGACAAGTCTTATCCAATCCATTAGGAGTGATTTTCAGAGAAGTTGGGTGAAAATTTTAAATGATTTGGGGTTCAATTGGATATAATTAAGCTTTCTGATTAACTGAGCTAACCCAAGTTAGGCCAATTGGTTCATCTTGGTCAATCATTGGCTCAAAGAGTAAGTGATATATGATTTGCAATATGAAACTCCTAGTGAAGTAGTCTGGATGATGATTGAGGTCAAGGAACTTAGTACATTGTGTAAGGTCGTACAGTGGGTCAACTGACTACAGAAGGGTTGTTGATTAATCAGATGACTGTAGTTCACTGATAATAGAATTTAAAGGTGAGTGTAGATAATGATTATTAATTTATTAAAGTTTGATTAGTGCTAGGTTTAGGGCTAATTGAAGTTTAAATTAGTGTATGTTCATTAACTGGTTGAACATGTTTGAATGTAAGTAGGTTGAATGATTGTAAACTGATTGATTATGAATTGAAGAGATGTAAATCAAGTGATTGTAGATCAAGGTGATCAGGTAGATGTAAATCAAGTGACCTTAGTTATAAGTGAGGTCAACAATAAGGTTATATCTACTATTAAAGCATTGGGTTTAAAATTTGGTTATGGTAATTGTTCCAGGAAAATTTGGGTTTTATGGAATAGCCCTCTCAAAATTGATTTTTTATTTTATCTTGGGAAATTCATGCATTCTACTATTGAGTTATTTAATTTTAGATGTGTTTCTTCCATTGTTTATGCTTCTTTGAGTATGTTTACTAGAAGGAGACTTTGGGAGAAACTCTCTAATTTCTCTTATATGATTGATTTGTCATGGTTTGTTGATGGTGATTTCAACACCATATCTTCTTTAACTGAGAGATTATGGGGTCCATTCCCAATTCTATTTCTATGGAAAAATTTAATAAGATGACTCTTGATTGCTATTAAGTTGATCATGTTCCTTTTAATAATCAATGAATTTTAGCCTTTTATTTCACCCATATTGAGCATTTGAGAAGAACCCTTTGTGATCACTCTCCTCTTTTGATTTGTACTAAAACTCAAGTTATGCATTCTCCTATTTTTATATTTCAAATTCTGTGGTTTCTTGATATGAGATTTCTCAGTGTGGTTCAAGATAATAGGAATGCTCCTCTTCACCCTGATAATTCATATGGGGGTATAATAAGGCTTTAGCTTAAACTTAAAATATTAAAATATAAAATTAATTTGTGAAATAAAAATGTTTTCAAGAATATTTTCTCTAATATCCATGTTGTTGAGGAAAAGGTTGTGCTCATGGAGAATACTTATATGCATGAGCCTAATGATCAGAATTTTAATTTGCTTCAAGATTTAAAAACTCTCCTCAACCTTCTTCAGTCTCCAAAGGAAAATTTTTGGAAGAAAAAGGATATAGAAAACATTTATGTGAAGGTGAGAAGAATACTAAGTATTTCCATGCCTTTTTTAAGAAAAAAATTTGCCAAATTTTTATTTATAAAATTACTCTAAAAAATGGTGTTACTTATGATATTAAGGACAATAATGTTTTTAGAGAGAGAGCCATTTTCTAGAGAGAGAGAATCTCAAAAATTTAATTTCTTGATTGTTTGGTGATTTTACCGGCAATGATAGTAGGGCAGTCGGCTACCACCTCCGGTGGCTAGACTACTGCTGGCCTGAATCGTGGTAGCTCTCCATCGCATCTGGACTCGAAGATCATGTCGGATTGTTGCATTAATTCAAAAATTTTCTCCAACACCCTTTTGGTGATCAAAGAACCAATTATTGTTCCAATGAAGTGTTCTTCTCCTGTGATCGGTAAAGGCAAGCAAGTAGCATATGATTCAAATTTGGACACTCTGTATTCAACTGCGTAAATTAAATTAAATGACATTGAATCATCCTCATTTGGTATGAAGATTTTTGTAAATAGGTTTGGAAATACTGTTAAGGATAATGGCTTGTCTAAGGGAGACCCTTCTGTTCAAAAATTGGTTGATGGCACACCTATTGTTTATGAAAATGCCCAAGTTAATGGAGTTACTAGTAATATTGCTCAAGGAACTGTTGGTGATTTGTGAAAGACAATCCCGAATAACCCATGGTCTAAAGATCCAAACATCATGGTGAACATTCCAATGGAAGAATCATTCATGTTAGAAGATGGAAAGGCAGTTAAGATATATGAACCAAATATGAATGATAACATTGTTAGGCTACAAAAATCTATTGTGGTGATGGTTTTTGGCAAAGAGATTCCAGTTCATATAATATCTATGGAGTTGTGACGTCAATGGGCACAATTTGGATAATTTCACCCTACAATTCTTTCCTCAGGATGGGTGTTGTGTTCCTTCTTTCACAAGAAGCTGTGGAGAATGTTATTTCAGGCGGGCCATGGTTTATAAATGGTCACATAATTGGTCTTGACAAATGGAATCCCAAATTTTCTACTACATCCTTGAAGGGTTTAACGTTTCTTGTGTGGGTGAGAATGCCAAATCTCCTTATCTATTGTTGGGATGAAATTAATGTTGCCAGGATTGCTTCATTAATTGGAACACCTCTTCTGATTGACGGTGATATGTTCCAATGGGAAAGAAGAGAGTTTTTTAGAATCTGTGTCCATATGGGTTTAAAAAAGGAATTGCCACTAGGTGTTTGGGTGGATGGGCTAGATGGACGATTGTTTTAAAAAGTGCAGCATGAGAAGATCTCATCATTTTGCTTCAATTGTGGAAGGATAGGTCACTAGAGCAATTTTTTCAAGATAAAGGAAGGGGTTAATTCTAGCTCAGCAATACCTTTTATTGCTTAAAAAGAATTAGGATTACTTTTGATTAGTAATCCTAAGGAAGAATTGAAATATGGACCTTGGGTTCATGTTAATAATAAGAGGAGAAGAAGGGAAATGCTATTTATCAAAAGAAAATTTTGGTAACTTCTAAAAAGATTCAAACTGTTGATTTGGTTGTTGATCAGAAGATAAATAAAGATGTTGTCTTACCTTCGACTATTCTGGAATAACATGTTGTTGGGATCCAATTACAGCTGGATGCTGAATCTGACCTAAACAAAGATGGTGTTGGCATTAGTAATTTTGAAGAAATAACAATGAGATCATCACTGGAGGTGGGTAAGAAGTAATCTTCTCCTATATCTAATTTTCCAGTTGAAGAAAATATGTTTAAACTGTTGGAATCGGAGGTTGGTGGAGAGGATTTTGTAGAGAACTCTATATTAAATGATTCAGTGGAGCTTGTGTTAGAAGAAGGAGAATTTATCAAGCATGATGTTATCATTAATGCTTTTATATCTTCTTCCCAAAGTATTGATAGTAATATTGAAGATATTCCTAAGCCTATTGAGACAGCGTGCATGGGGAATCATATTTGGAGAATATCAACTCAGGTACTCATAAAACAAAACTTTTTAATGAACTTAAGTCCCTTGGACCCTTGAGCAATTCATCTAGAACTAAAAAGTCTGAGGGATTGAATAAAGTTATGAGTGAGGGTCCTTCCCCCCACTATATCTAAATGACTTTCTTAGCTTTTTGGAACTGTAGAGGGGCAAATAAAATGGAAGCCTCTCTTTATTTAAAATAGTTTGCTAAATATTGGGATGTGTTTTTCTTTGGCATTGTTGAAACAAAAATGTCTTCTTTTGTTAAATATGATATTAGTAAATTCATGGGTGATGATTGGGACTTCTTTTTATATCTTTCTGAAGGTTCTTCTAGAGGAATTATGGTTTTGTGGAAGTCTAACATGGGCTCATTTTCTTTGTTGGAAGCTTCACCCCAATATGTCATTGGGGAGTTGAAAATTATCAATAAGGTAACTTGGTTGATTTCAACAGTGTATGGTAATAAAAATTTGTATAAGAGAAGAAAGTTGTGGTAAAGTTTAGAATTGCAATGTGACATGGAGATTCCTTCTGTGGTGGGGGGAGACTTAAATTGTATATTGTCGGAAGAAGATAAGAGCAGAGGAAAGAAGTTCAAATTTTCTCAAGGGCCTCAAGAGATGAAAGCATTCATGTCCAAAAATGATTTTCATGATATTGGATTGGTGGGACCAAAATTCACTTGGTGCAGCAACAAAACTGGGAATGCTTGCATTCTGTAAAGGCATGATAAAGGTCTTTTGAATTCTAAGTCTTTGAATGAAATTCATAATGCTTCGGTTAAGCACTTGGCGAGGATTGTATCTGACCAATGCCCTATTCCTCTTAAAATTTTCAAAGATAATGTTCATAAAAATATATTTTTAAAATATGAAGACGTCTTGGCTTCATATTCGGCTTCGACGGGCATTATTTTTAAGTCATGGAATAAATCTGCTAAAGGTGGTGCAATGAATGTTCTCAAAGTTAAATTTAAAAGAGTTTTGAGAGCCTTACACTTTTGGAGCAAAGCCAAATTAATAAACTTAATGGAGTTGAAGGATTCACTGAAGAACGAAATCTCCACTCTTCAGATAGAAGAGTCAAATGGTCAAGGATTAATTAGCAATAAACTTTTATTATTGAGATCCAAGACTCGTGAATTCAATGTTACAATGGCTCATTTGAACACATGGTGGAAACAAAGAGCAAAGGTAAAATGGATATAGAAAAATGACATGAATTCGAAATTCTTCCACCCATATGCTAATGGAAGAAGGATTGGTAATTACACCAGCTAAAGAATGATGAAGGCGTGCTGGTAGAGGAGCAGAATGAAATTGGAAAAAATTATGGTTGAATTCTTCAGCAAAAAATGGAGAAATAGAGAGTACTGCTTAGAAGGGTGACCTCCAATTTTGAAGATTGTAAGCGAGCTAGATTGTAATCAACTAGAGGCTAATTTTTCATTAGAAGAAATGGAATTGGTTGTTAAAAGCCTTGGCAACAACATCTCTCAAGGATCAGATGGCATCACTTATTCTTTTATTAAAAATTATTGGAAGATAATTGGCAAAGAATTGGTTTGTTATCTGTCAATTCCTTTCTACGGCGAAGTTGTGTCCTAAATGGAAGGAATCATTAGTGGTGATCATTCCTAAAGTAATGAATCTGATTGCTCCTTCAAATTTCCATCCTATCAACCTTTGCGTATCTATCTATAAGATAATTGCCAAGATTTTGATCAATAGGCTTTTTAAGGTTTTTCATGAATTAATTTTGGAAGTTCAAGTGGCTTTCATCAAAGGTAGATCTTTTTCAGATGATGTCCTCTTAGCTCAAGAGATATTAAAAAAATTTAGAATATCTAAATAAAAAAAAAAGGATTGGTCACGATTAAATTAGAGATGGAGCAAGCTTACAATATGGCTTGGGATACTCTAAGGAAGGTTTTGGAAAATTTTGGTTTTCAAATCAACTTTTCAAACCTTCTAATGGAGTGTGTGGAAGATCCAAAAATTTTTATTATGATTAATGGAAAAATCTCTAAGGGGATTAAAGCTAAAAGCATATTTAGATAAGGATGCCCATTATCTCCTTACATGTTTATCCTTTTCTATTAGCTTTTGTCAAATGCTTTAAATCATAGAGGAAGAATTTTGGGGATCAAGATTGCTTCTACTGGTCCTAGAATCTCTCATCTATTGTATGCGGATGATATTCTCTTATTTTTAAAAGCCAAGATCAGATTTCTAAAGAAGTTTAGAAGAATTTTTCTTCCTTATTATAGTTGGACAGGGCAAAGTGTTAATATCCATAAATCTTCCATTTTTTTTGGGAATGCTGTGAATCAGAGAAAGAAGAAAGATATATCAAACTTATGGGGTTAAAAAGTAGTCAATGAACTAAACTATTTTGGGATCAAAATGGTTTTGAGGAGGCTGGTATCATCAGATTTTAATGGTCTACTAGAGAAAGTTGCTAGTAAACTTAACATATGGGGCACCCGTTTCATTTCTCTAGTCAGAAGATTAATGTTGGTTAAATCTATCATGCTCTCTATACCAGAATTCTTCTATTCTCATTCTTTAGCTCCCTTGAGCATATTAAAAGAATTTGACAAGGCTTGTAGGAACTTTATTTGTGACAAGTAAGGGGGGAATCACAGATTGCACTACATTGCTTAGGAAGATTTGTATAAACCATAGAATGCTGGAGGTCAAGGAGTTTATCCGGCAGTTTCTATGGCTAGGCCCTTGAGAGTAAAGTTTTCTTGGAGTTTTTTAAAGAAACAAAATTTGCTGCTTAATAAATCTTTGATTGCAAAATATGGTGCTGATTTATGGGTTGCTACTGTCTAGAGTAATAGCTCATCCACTTAGAAGACCTTATCTAGTGGAGCAAAATCTCTTCAACCAATCTCTAGATGGAAGATAGTTTCATGTATATCTATTAATATATTGTAAAATGTATGGATATTCGATAAAAGTCTAAATAGATGGCCGACTTTTATTGATGTCTTGGATTATGATTTTCCTTCAATTGAGTATTTCATAGTTGAGGGGAATTGGAAGAAGGAATATCATCAAATTTCTATTAGAGATTCCTTAGTTGAAGTCATTTTGCAAATTCAAATTTTTCCTAACCTTGAAAGTGATTGTTTGGAGATTATGAATAAGTTCTCAGGTAAAAGTATCAAGGCTTTGGCATCATATACTCATGTAGATGATCTTGCTGTTGTGGATTATGTAAAATGGTTTAAAAAGCTTCACCTTTCCCCTCGGGTGGAATGCTTTTTGTGGCAGCTATTTAATAATGCAATTCCTACTCATGACTTTTTAAGGTATCGAAGACTATTTCGGAATAACTTATGTCTTAGAGGATGTAATGAAGTGGAAAATATTGAGCATGTAATGGTGAATTATTCAAAGCTTACTCAAGTAATTGATTTGCTTAAGTTATGGGGATTTCCAATTCTAGTTTTTTCATCGATCATATATTGTAAAACCAAATTGGAATTGCTTTCTTCGGCTAATCCTTTTATTGCAAAGGTTTATTGTTTAATGGTTTGTTTCTCATGGAACAGTAGAAACAAGGTTAAACATGATGATCATGAATTCGGTTTAAGCTTTATAGCATCCAATGCTATCAGTTTTAAATCAATTTTAAATTCTAATATGTTCGTGGATCACTGGGGTGCTAACCAGCCTAATCAGTTGTTTTCTTCTTGTCACCCTCTGCCCCCAAGATGGATTAGTCAACCTTGATGCATCTTTATCAAAATCAAATGAAGGTGGGATCGATGGAGTATTTAGAGATTCAAATGGTAGATTCTTACTGGCTTTTGGGTTTAAATATATTCATTTGGATAGTGGATTATTGGAATTAATGGCATTTTGATCCATGTAGTAAATAATCCTTGAATGGATGTTGGATGCTAAAGGTATAATTTGAAGGCGATAATTACAATATCATCAAATATTTGCAGAGCTTGGTGGATATTGCAGTTTGAAATGTACATAATGAAGAATGGGAGGACTTATCATTCTTGGAATGCTTTGGCATGTCTTTATTCATTTTGCTAATAGAAATTGTAATAAGTTAGCCGATTATTGTGCTAACCTTGCTTTATTAGGTGAATTTTTTGGGATGATTTGAGTTGTAATAAGATTCATCCTTCCTTTCTTTTCTTGTTGAAGGAGGATTGAGATAGAATTTCTATCACATAGTAGATTGTAATAGTTATCTTTTTTATTAATGCAATTTGCATTTCCTCCAAAAAAAAGGACAATAATGCCTCCTCGTGCATTGATTTTTTTTAAAGCTTTTTAATAAAAATTGTCATCCTCTTCCAATTGATAATGATCATCCATTCCTCATTTGATTTCTAAGGAGGATAATGCATTTCTTTCTCATGCTCCTTCTATTGAAGAGATTTATGATACTATCCGTCGAATGAATTCTAAGTCTGCGGTTGGTCTTGATGATTACACTATTTAATTCTTTTTTTCAAAAAGCTTGAGATATCATTAAAGATGACATTGTGAAGCTAATTTGGAATTTTTATAGCACTCCTTTACCCAATATTTTTCTTCTACTTCTATTATCTTAATCCTTAAGAGAAATACTATCAGTAATTAGGAGGATTTTAGACCTATCAACATGTGTACTTTTTCAATAAGCTTATTTTCAAGATTTTAATGGGTAGACTGGCTTTCTTTCATCCTTATATTATTTCTCCTTCTCAAATTACTTTTGTTAAGTAGAGAGTTATGTATAATAAAATTTTGAAAGTTTGTGAAGGTTGTTAAACCTAAAGAACTAGTCCGAGAGTAACCAAGAGTGGGGTGAATTGGTAATTTAAAACTTTCTTAAACAAAAAGAAATATTTTTATAACTTTTATCAATATACAAAAACATAAAATTTTATCATTCGATGTGGAAGTAAATTAATTTCACATTAATAAAAAGATCAGTGTTTTCAACCACACAGTTAATCACAAAAACATAAAGTACTAAAAATAATAAAAATAAACACACCAAAATTTATGGTGGTTTAGTGCAACCAGACCTACGTCCACTCCCCAGAGTCCTCCGAGTATTACATTAAATATTTAGTAACTCTCCTTTAGCCCCCATAACTTGGTGGAGAAGCCCTTACAAAATCTCTTTCACCAACCTGATCCAACAAAGGACCTTACTCTTTTCACCCTCCTGGTGAGCAAGAGAACCTAAAATCCTTTTTCACCCTCTTGGTGAAGGCAAAGAACCTGAGATCCTTTTTTACCCTCCTGTTGAAGGGAGAGTAAATCAAAGCTTTTTCTCCTTCTAGGAGAATGCAAAGTACATTGAATCCTTTTTCATCATACATGTGATGGTAAAGAACTATGGCCTAGTGTTATAGAATATTTTTTAGAGCTATCAAAGAATCAAGGAAGAGACTTGAAGAAGATAGGAAAGACCCTTTCTTGGAGTAACGTTGTGAATCCCTTACAACTCTTCCCCGCAAAAAGTTATTCTCTTCTCTCCCAAAGCTCTCCTAAACTCCTTTATGCTCTCTCTCAAGAATTTTAGCAGTAAAAGGCTTTTTAAATAAGTCTAAGTGAGAGTCTAAATAGAGAGCCTCTAAAAAAGCCCTATATTTTAATCTGTCATTTAACATCGTCCAGTACGATCTTATGATTTTCTAGAATGATTAGTACAAAATAACCCTTTTAGATAGTATGAAATGCATTATCCTGTACAATTAATTCATGAGCTTGTATGATCATCCAGTATGATATGAAATGATAAATTATTGTCCCATGCATCGCTCTGTTCATACAATATGAAATTGGGGGATCATTCTGTACGATCAGTTAAAAAACTATGATAATTCATCTTATATAATAGGCGATGATAAATTATCATCCCATGCATCACGTAGGTCATACATTACGATCATCACCAATCATCTTCTATGATTTGATCAAACAAATTTAGTCATGATTTTCATTTATTCTATAGTACAATACATACTATACAGTATAATTAGAACAAAATTTGAATTTTAAATATTGCCTAAGTTATGATTAGTGGTTGTTTTCATGATTATAAATAATCAACTTGTACGATAAGTGTCATAGCTAATGATTTTTCTGGTTAACTAATCATCTAGTATAATATAAATTGAATAGTATGATTAGTTCAAAAAAGTCATCTTCTTTCTAACTCACTAACTCATCCTTGAGTGTGTGTGTGTGTGTGTGTGTGTCAGGTTACTCAGCTTTATTATCCACTAAAATACATGATTGAATCAAGAAAGATAAAATTACATAAAGACTAAAAATACAGACTTTAATCTTAGTCTATCCAATCTTGAGCTGATTGAAGTTGCAAGTAAACAGTGGACTTGAAATGTTAATGAGCAAAGTAAAAGAAGATATGCAATAAATTAATTATCTAGAGATAACATAGTAAGAAATACAATAATATTTATTATCATCAAAATAACAAGACTTCGGCTCATATTTGTAGTAATCTCCCCCTTTTTTCTGATGGAAAATATTATTGATTTATATTTCAAAAGAGTTTTGCTATTTCATAAGCTCCCCCTTACTAATTAAATTCTTTTAGAAATAGGTCAGATGTTTGTTATTACTATTATTATTATTATTTTATAAATGAAAAAAATAACACATAATAATATAACACATAATATTAAGAAACAAATAATGAATTAAATATTTTAGGAAAAAATAAAATCTACTAACAAACATGTTACTACCCCTTTTGACAACACAAAAAATGAGGAAACAATAACAAAAATAGGAAATTATAAACAATAAAAACTGGAAGTATTTGGGAGTGAGGCAAATTGATTTATATATATATATATTTTTATGAATGAATCAATTTTAGCAAATGATAGTTTTACCTCATGATTAGATTGAAAACTCAGTAAGAAAAGCATTGAAGATGCTTTAAACTCAGAAAGGTTAGAGGTTTGAATTTTGTTAACCCTAACTCAATCTCCTTATAGGTTAAAGTATTTTTAAACAAAAAATCTAATTTAAAAAATAAATTAGAGAGAAAATGTGATATTTTTAAACTTTACTTTAGAAATATGTCTAAGAGAATAGCATTGCAAAATGATGAATCAGGAATTATGATTTTTCAAATTCAAGTGTAGAAGATATCAATTGGCACATGTTTTCTTCTAATATTTAAAGATTTGAAAGAAATGGAAGCTAACTCATTGAGGGCTCATTTTGTGCCTCTTTTTTAATTTTTGCCGCACCTTGCGCATCATTTAAGTTTTGATACAATTTGTGCATCTTATAATTATTAGGCATACTTTATGCCTCTTTTCATTTTTGGGTTCATTTTGCGCCTCTTTTCATTTTTGCAAATCTGCTTCATTTCTAAATCTTTACAGAAAGAGTCGTCTCAATTTTGAGCTTATCGTTCAAATATAAGAGAAAACTCACTCTCTTATATAAGGAAGAGTAAACTACAAAGTAAAATTTAATCCATATGATAAAGAAAAAACTTGATTAAGAAAAGTTGAGGTATATTCATTGACTTGCACAAATATTCATATGAGATAAATGACTATAGGAAGATGAAATCGATCACTATTTCTAGGTTTAAATTTTAATTTGAAAAAAAAAATGATTTAAAAAGAAATTATACCATTAAAGGAGTTAGAGGAAGAAGGATAATCATTAGATTTTCTTCCTTTAATTATTTTAGAGTCAATCACTACTTACATAATATTAAAAAAAAGTTAAGATTTCCATTTAAAGAAAAATTCAACTACTAAAGTAAGTAGTGATCATATTCTTAAATTTTAAAAGTTTTTTTAAGAATGATAAAAAAACAAACTTATGCATAAAAGAAATATATATATATAAATAACACTGAAAGATGGAATAGAAAATAAAACACAACATTCAGATTTCATATTTTCAAAGCATCCAATTTCAAGCATGAATATATATAGCACCTAATCTAGTTTCGAAGGTGCTGAAGGTTTAAAAAGCCAGTGGTTTTGTAAAGATATCTACAAGTTAATTTTCAGTAGCTACATAATGTAGCTCTATTTCTCATTTAGTGATATGGTCTCTAATGAAATGATGCCTTATGTCTATGTGTTTGATCTTAGAGTGTTGGATTGGATTCTTTAAAATACAAATAGCACTAGTGTTATCATACAAGATTGGAATGGTGCCTACAGGTAGTCCTAAATCCAGTATTTATTACTTTAACCAAAGGACTTGTGCCATACATCTTCCTAAGGTTATATATTCTACTTCAGTTGTGGACAAGGCTATTGAGTTCTATTTTCTACTAGACTACAAGACTAATGATTGTCTTATAAATTGACAGGTTTTAATAGTATTTTTCTTATCAACCCTACATCCTACAAAGTCTGAATAAAAATATCATATGATTTTAAAGGATGTGATATGCCTAGGATACCAGATTCCTAAGTTTTAGTTCCTATGAGACATCAAAATATTCTCTTAATAGTTGTCAAGTGAGATTCTTTTGGATCAGCCTAAAATCTAGTACAAAGATAAACACTAAACATAATATTAGGTTTGCTAGCAACCAAGTAAAGAAGTGACCCAATTATTCCAATATATTTCTTCTGATCAACTGATTTTCTATTTGAGTCATTATCTAACTAAATCATAAATCTAATGGTAGTGTTTTTTTCTATGGTCTTATCCATTTCATATTTCTTAAGGATGTCAATAATGTATTTTGATTGACTAAGGAAAATTCCATCATTCTTCTACCTTATACTGAATCTAAGAAAATAGTTTAGTTCTCTCATCATACTCATCTCAAACTCCTTTGTCATTATTTTAGAAAATTTATCATATAGGTTTTTATCAGAGGATCCCAACAAAATATCATCAACATAGATTTGAAAAATGAGTAGTTCTTCTCCTATTTTTTTGAGGAATAAGATGGTATCTCTGTTACCCTTAATAAAAGTTTTATCTAGTAGGAATGGGCTTAGTCTTTCGTACCATGCTCTAGGTGGTTACTTTAATCCATATAATGACCTTTTTAATTTTAACACATGATTGAGAAATTGTGAATTTTTAAAGCCTATGGGTTGTTCAATATACATATCTTCTTTTATTACCCCATTAAGAAAGGTACTTTTAACATCCAACAACAACAACAACAAAAACATCAAGCCTTTATCCCACTACGTGGGGTCAGCTACATGAATCCTTTTTCTCCATTGTGTCCTATTAAAAGTAAAATTCTTGTTTAAATCTAATAAAGAAAGGTCATTCCTAATATTTTCTAACCAAATTTTTTAGGTCTACCCCTACCTTTCTTAACACAAGTCAAATCTAATACCTCTACTCTCCTAACCGGGTCATCGGAAGGCTCCCTTTTTATGTGACCAAACCATCTAAGGTGACTCTCTCTAATCTTATCTTCTATTGGAGCTACTCCAACCTTTTCACGTATATGCTCATTTTGTATCTTATCTCTAAGGGTAAAGCCACTCATCCACCTAAGCATCCTAATCTCTGTAACACTTAACTTAGTATTATGCTTCTCTTTTAATGGCCAACATTCGGCACCATAAAGCATTGCAGGCCTCACTACCATCTTATAGAGTTTTCCCTTAAGTTTGAGGGGTTCATTTCTATCACATAACAAGCCTGATGCATTCCTCCACTTCAACCTTCCAACTTGAATTCTGTTGATAATATCCCCATCTATTTCACCTTTACTCTAAACAATAAATCCAAGATATCTAAAATGTGTACTCTTATTAATGACTTGATCGCCCAAGGTCTATTACTACTTAAAACACACTATATATATTCCATTTTAGATCTACTCAAGCGAAAACCTTTAGACTCTAAGGTTGACCTCCATAATTCAAGTTTACCTTCAACTCCCTCTCTAGTCTTATCAACAAGAAGAATATCATCAGCAAAAAGCATACACCAAGGTACATCCTCTTGCAAATGTCTAGTGAGAACATCCATGACTAAAGCAAAAAAAATGGGCTTAAGGCTGATCCTTGATGTAACCCAACCAAAATAGGGAAATACTTGGTCAAACCACCTTATATTTGAATACAAGTAATAGCTCCTGCATACATATCTTTAATGATTTGAATATAAGCATTATTGGATCCTTTCTTTTCAAGAACTCTCCATATAACTTCTCTTGTATCCTTATCATATGCTTTTTCTAAATCAATAAATATCGTATATAGATCCTCCTTATTTTCTCTATATTTCTCCATCAAACCTCTTAATAAATGTATGGCTTCCATAGTCGACCTACCTAGCATGAATCCAAATTAATTTTGAGAAACATTAGTATCACGCCACAGCCTATGATCCATAATTCGCTCCCATAGTTTTAAAGTATGACACATTAAATTAATACCTCTATAATTCGTACAATCCCTTGCATCACCTTTATTCTTAAAAATAGGAATTAACACACTCATTCTCCACTCATCTAGCATCTTTTTATTCTTTAAAATAGTATTAAAAAGTTTAGTAAGCCAAGAAATCCCTTCATCTCCTAAGCATTTTCACACCTCTATTTGAATAACATCAGGTCCAACAGCTTTTCCACCCTTCATTTTATTTAAAGCCTCTCTAACTTCAGTTTTACTAATACGGCAATAAAAATAGAAATCTTTATTTTCATTTAGGGTTCTAAGGTCACTATAGTCAATCTTATTTTCATAATCTTTATTAAAAAGTTTCGCAAAATATCTCATCCACCTTTGTTGAATATCATCTTCTAAGAAAAGTATTGTTTGATCTTCATCCTTAATACACTTCACTTGAACTAAATCCTTACTACTCCTATCTCTTTGTTTGGCTAACTTATACATATATCTTTCTCCCTCCTTAGTATTTAATCTATTATATAAATCGCTAAAAGCTAATGTATTTGCATCGCATATTACTTTCTTAGAATCCGTACGAGCCACTTTATATAATTCCCAATTATCAGAATTTTTAAAATTAAACCAATTTATATAACAAATCTTCTTATTTTTAATCTTTTCTTGCACAATTGGATTCCACCACCAACTATTTTTACTATTAGGAGCTTTTCCCTTTGACACTCCAAGCACATCTTTTGCAATATTCTTAATATCACTAGCCACTTTTCCCACATAACATTAGTCCTCATGCACAGACAAAATCTTAAGATCTAAAATCTTATTCTCAAAAATATTTTTATTAATATTCTTTAAATGCCCCCATCTAATCATAGAAAAATTTTTTACTTTATTTTTTATTTTATGTCCCCTTATCTTAAAGTCCAGAACTAATAATCAATTTGGTACATAAACTTTCACTCGGAATAACTTTACAATCTTTGCAATCTAAACGATTTAATTTTTTAATAAGAAAATAGTCAATCTTGGTTATACTATATCCATTTTTATAAGTGATGCGATGCTCATTCCTTTTCTTAATTAAGGTATTAGCAATTAAAAAATCATAAGCTAAATAAAAATCTAATATGGTCTTGCCACCTTCATTCGTCATTCCAAATCCATGGCCAGCATGAATGCATTTAAAATCATCTACCTCTCGTTCCAAATACTTTTAATATCCATTTGGTAAAATTTGAATCCATTAAAGTTGGTGAAATCTAGTAGAATCCTTATGGCTTCTAATTTAGCTACAGGGGAAAAGTTCTCTTCAAAGTCAACCAATTTTATCTGGTTGTACTCTTTAGCCACTAGTCTTGCTTTATTTCTTACCACTACACCAGAGTCATTCATTTTATTTTTAAAAACTCATTTTATTTCAACAACACTCTGGTACTTAGGACTTTCAACTAACTCCTAAAGATCATTTGATACAAATTGATTCAATTCTTCTTACATGGCTAGGATCAGTAATTAATCATATAGTGCTTGATTTATATTTGTGGGTTGAATCATTGATATAAAGGTAGAGTGGTTAACTTCTTTTTTAAGTCTATGCCTAGATCTCACACCATTAGATGGCTCTCCTAAAATCAATTCTTTAGTATGACTTAAAGAATATCTCCATTCTCTAGGAAATGAATTTTTAGGTTCTATCCTTTCTTCTAGATTTATAGATTCTACTCCTTAGGTGACTTTAACAACTCCTGCCCTAGATCCTAAATAATTATTGGATTCATCAAATACCACATGATTTTTCTTCTCTATAACTAGTGTCCTTTTATTGAAAACTCTATAGGAATTTTTAACATTTGAGTATCCTAGAAAAAATCCTTCATAATATTTGGGGTCAAACTTTTCTAACAGAGATTTCCCATTAATTAAAATGAACACTTTACATCCAAAGATAAAAAGATGAGACTTGTTGGGTGTCCTACACTTAAGGATATCATAGGGTATCTTATTTAGGTTAAATTTAATATTAACTCTATTCAAAATGTAATAGGCTGTACTTACTACTTCTACCTAGAAATACTTCTGAAGTAAGTATTCAGCTAGCATGGCTCTAGCAACTTCTACCAAGGTTATATTCTTTCTCTCAGCAACCCCTTTCTATTGAAGGGTTCTAGGAGATGAAAAATTATTATCTTTCCCTTGCTCCCTACATTAAGATTCAATTTTTTTAATATTAAATTCTCAACCAAGATTATTATAAATGGTTAGAATTTTATAACCTACCTTTCTTTAAATCCAAGTGGATAATGCCTAAACTCCTCAGATAATTCACTTTTATGAGATAAGAATTTAATCCAAGTAAATCTCAAGTGATCATCAACAATCATATACCCAAAGACTTTCCCTCCTAGGCTTGTAGTGCTAATAGGTTCAAAGAAATACATCTGAAGGACTTCTAAGGGTTTGTAAGTGTTAATATACTTAATTTAGTTGAAGGATGATTTGACTTATTTTCATAATTGAAAGGCATCACATAGTTTGTCCTTAATGAAATCTAGTTTTGGTATGCCTCTTACTAAGTCTTTTTTGGCAATTCTTCCATGATTTTTCATGATTGCATGACATAGTATGCTATGCCATAACCAAGATTAATCAGCAATAGTTTTTAGGCAAAGAGAAAAAGTATATTTAATATAATTTAGATCAAGGATATAAATATTTTTAATTTTTTTCTTGAAAAATAGTATTTCCATTTAAGATATTTATGCAGTTTGTAGATAAACATTTTATGTGGAAGCTCTTATCACATAGTTTGCTAATGTTGAGAAAATTATGTTTCAAGCCATCTACCGATAAAATATTTTCAATAATGAAATTTTTTGTGTTATCAATTATACCCAATCCAACCACTTTCCTAGTCGTGTTATCTCCAAGAGTTACCATTCCTCGTGCCCTAGCCTCAAGTGTGATGAATTACTTTACATCTCCAATCATGAGCCTTAAAGATATCCAAGTACCACAGCTCTCACTAGGCCTTTTGTGAGAGCATCCCTATAAAGTCATCAATGATTAGATTTGAGAACCCATAAAAGTTTGGGTTCCACTGTATGGATTGATGGATGAAATGCTTACATGTTATGATATGATATATGTAGTTTTGACCTCTACACTAAATGTGTTCTATAGTGGATTATGCAAGTGTGGGATATTTGTCCTAGCATGCCATAAAAATAAAAAAACACCTAACTTCTTAGAAAGGATTCACTAGTTTATGTGAGTTATTGTGCCTCTTCCTAGGTTTAAATGTCGTATGCTGTGGTGATGGGTTATAAAATTTTGCAAGCATAGGTAATATTTTATTTTCTTTAGAAAATAGTTAATTTCTCATGTAAAATTTTGTTTACACTTTCAAGAATTGAATTATCAAATTTGAATGCATGCTCCCAATCATCAGCTTCATCTAAACATGCCTTTAATTCTATAAATGAATTTTCTAAATCAATATGAGATACTTTCAAGGAATCATGTTTAACAATTAAATCAAGATGCTACTTTTTTAATGCATCAAATTCATCAAGTAAGATCATATGATTGTTATCCAACGTAAAATGATCTTTCCTAAGGCATTCATGTTCTTTTTGCAAATTTAAAAAATTAGAATTAAGGTTGTCATACATTTTCTTGAGCTTTCTATATGCATTATAAATTTTTTCAAAAACTTCAAATAATTCATTGTAAGAAATCTCATATACCTCCACTTGATTAGAATGATCAAGATGGTTATCTTTCATTAAGCACAAGTTGGTTACCTCCTTTTTTTGCTTCTACCTTAGATTAGTCTGAAGTAGAGTTTGCCTAGAGAGCCATTTGAGTGTGCTGCTTGCTCTTTTAAAATTTAGCTTTTTCTTCACTCTTCTCTTTGATTGGTTAAGCTTTAAGATTTGGGCAATCAGTCCTCAAGTGCCTTGGCTTCCTACATTCAAAACATATGACATTAGAAGAAACCTTAGAATTTTAATTAGTTTTACCTTTGTCCATTACTAATGTTGCTTTTGCTTTTTCTTTAGAAAGCTTTTAAATTTCCTTATCATTAGTGTTATGTCATAATCATCTTCTGGTATAAAATTGTCACTATTAAAATGATTAGCTTTTAAGGCTACAATTTTCTCATTTCTTTTCTCACCAACATCAATATATCTTTAATTCACTCCTTGCTCATAGGCAATGAGTGATCCAAGAAAGTTATCAATTTAATAAGCATTTAGATCCTTAGATTCAGTAATAGTAGTTACTCTAACATTGTAGGGACTAGGTTGATAATGCAAAATCATCTTAACTTTTTGTAAGTTCTCTACCTAAAGAATGGAGAGATGTCGTAATTTGAGTGAACCTAGTATACATTTTAGAAACTGATTCACAAGGTTTAATGTGAAATAGTTCATAATCATAGAGTAGAATGTTTAACCTTGATGGTTTCACTTCATTAATTTCTTCGTAAGTTATGCAGAGTTTATCTCAAATTTCTTTGTTAGTAGTGCATGTAGATATATGCATGTAATCGTCATATTTTAATGCATAGAAAAAGTAGTTTAAATATTTATCATTTAATTGGGCCAAATCTTTATTCTCAATACTTCATTCAGAAAAAGGTAGTTCAGTTTTAATGTCATTTATAATGTGAGAAGGTGCATAATATCCTTCTTGAACTAACATCCACATGCAATAATCTTTTAATTACAAGAAAGTAGCATGCAAGTTTTCTAAAAATTAAAATGAATGATATAAAATAATGGTGGTCATGTGATTGAATATCCTTCCATAGTATTTGAATTTCTAAAGTTAGCCATTAATCATTTTTCAAAAGTTTTCTAAAACATAGTTTTTGAATCTCGCTCTGATACTACTTAAAAGTTCATGAAGGTTGTTAATCCTCAAAGAAATAGCCTGAGGCTAACCAAGATAGGGTGAATTGGTAATCTAAAATTTTCGTTCACAAAAAAAATCTTTTTATAACTTTTTTAATATATGAAAATAAATAGTTTTATCACTCGATGCGAAAGTGAATTAATTTGACAATAATAAAAAGATCAATGTTTTTAACCACACAGTTAATTAAAGAAAAATATAGTACAAAAATAATTAAAATATACACACCAAAATTTATAGTAATTCAGTCCAATCTGACCTACATCCTCTTTTTGGAGTCTTCCTCCGAGTATTACACTGAATGTTTAGTGACTCTCCTTTAGGCCCCACAGCTAAGCGGAGAAGCCCTTACAAAATCTCTTCTATCAACTCAGTGTGACAGAGAACCTTATTATTTTCACCCTACTAGTGAGGCAGAGAACCGAAATCCTTTTTCAGCCTCCTAGTGAATGTAGAAAACCTGAAATCCTTTTACACACTTCTCTTGAAGGGAGTGAACCTCAATGCTTTTTCTCTTTCCAAGAGAAGGAAAAATACCTTGAATCCTTTTTTACCCTCTAGAGGATGGCAGAGACTCACGACCTAGTGCTATAGAATGTCTCCCCGGAGCCACCAAAGAATCAAGGCAGAAACTTAAAGAAGAAAAGCAAGAACCTTTCTTGAAGTTACCTTGTGAATCCCTCACAACTCTCCCTCACAAAAGGCTCTTCCTCTCTTCCCTCCCAAATCTCTCCTAAACTCCTTTATGCTACCTCTCAAGACACTTAGCAATAAAAGGATTTTTGAACAAGTATAAGTGACAGTTTAAAAAGAGAGCATCTTAAAAAGCCCTAAATTTTAGTTTAGTATTTAAGATTGTCCAGTATGATCTGTATGATTAGTTCAAAGTACTCCTTTTAGAAAGTATGAATGGTATTATCTTGTGTAATCAGTTCAAGAGTTTATACTGATCGTTTAATATGATAGGCGATGATAAATTATCATCCCACACATTGCTCAATTTAAACTATTTGAAATTGAGGGATTGTCCTATATAATTAGTTAAAATATTATGGTATTTCATCTAGTATGACAGGCGACAATAAATTATCATCCCATGCATCGCTATAGTCATATAGTACGATCATCACCAATCATCCTATATGATTTTATTGAACACATTAACCGTAGTTAATTTCCTAATCATATGACCAATTTAGGCAAAATTATTATATATCATATAGTATAACGCATATCATATGGTGCAATTAGAATAAATTTTGAATTTCAAAATATTGCAAAAATTATGATTGGCATCTATTTTCATGATTATAACGGATTGTCCTATATGATACGGATCATTCAGTATGATAAGTTTAATCAATCTCAATTAATAAAAGTGTCCTAGCAAATGATTTTTTTAGTTAACTGATTATCTAGTATGATGTAAATTCTATAGTATCATTAGTTCAAAAAAACTCATCTTCATCCTAACTCACTAACTCTCCCACTTGAGCGTGTGTGTGCAAGGTTACTCAGCTTTGGGATCCACCAAAATACATAATTGACTCAACAAAGATAAATGGTACATTAAGACTGAAAATATAAACTTGAATCCTAGTCTACCCTATCTTGAGCTGATCGAAGTTGCATGTAAATAGTGGACCTGAAATATTAGTGAGTAGGGAAAAAGCAGATATGCAATAAACTCAATTATCAGGACATGGCATAATAAGAAATCCAATAATGTTTGTTATCATTAAATTCACATGACTTAGGTCCAAATTTGTAACAAATTCTCCTGACTCAAGAAATGATACATGAGACTAATGCTAAAGTGAAGGGGGGGCATCATTTTCAAGCTTGATATTGCCAAAGCTTATAATAATATTGCTTGGGAGTTTGTTTATAATATCATGGTTGCTTTGGATTTGATTTTTAGATTTTACAAATTATCAAAAAATTGAATTGAGAATTCATTCTTTTCCATTATTATTGATGACAAGAATATTGATTTTTTCAAAGATTTTCAAGGTCTTAAATAAGAAGACCCTCTTTCCCTTACTCATTTCATTATTTATATAAAGGCCTTGATGATATGTTTGAGAACCCTCATTTTCTGTATTTGAACTCTAATGGGGGCTTTCCCATTTCAAACTTAAGCTTTGCTAATGATTTTATTTTTATTACCAATTATTCTATGGGGTTGGTTACCATTCTTATGATTTTTTTTTTCACATGAGAAAAAATTTGCACTAGAAGTTCTCTGTCATCCTTGATAGAAGTAATCTACCATAAGGGTTTGCCTTTATGGAAAACATAGAACAAAATCATGATATGCTCAAAAGATGTGTGTGAAATCTTTGCGTAGTGACTTATCTAAATCATAATATTTCTTCTAAAATTTGACCGAGAATCTCCATTAAAACTCTCCCAAACATAAACAGGGTAGACTGCAAATTTTTTGTGCCCATAATAATCTACTATGACTTATATCATGTTATAAAGGTGCTTATGCTAGATTTGGATTTATTTTCTATTTAATTTCTGTAGATTAATTAAATTAATTTAATAAGATAACATCATATAATTGGTTAGTTAAAATTTTGAATTAATTTAACTTAGTAAATAATCTTATAGTATAATTTATTTGAAGTTACTACTAATTATATACTATGATTAGTATTAGGTAGTATAATTAGTTTATGAGAATAAATTTAAAATTTTCTTAACTAATACATATTGAACTTATCCCATTCTACATATCACATGTCTATTATATAGTTTAATTAGGATCATACTATCTTATATAGTATAAATCAGCTTATATTTATTTTCATTCTTAGAAAAAAATTTAAAAATTATATTTCTCACATATTATATACGTGTTTGTGTGCTGTTTTTTTTATAAATCTATTTACAAGAAAGTTAATAAATAAAAAAGTTATAATTTATGACACAACTCTTATGCGTTGTAGTTTGGATAACCTTCGACCAACTTGATGCTTTAGTTTATATTTCGTACTTTTGTCATAGGATCATGATCCATATTCTTACTTGATCTATCTTGGTTTGAGGTTCTCATAATCTATCCAAATTTAATTCTATTGTACACTACACTTGTTAGTTGTTAGTACTAATTCATTCAACAATTATATTAATCCAGTATATATATATATATACATATATGAATAAAAAAATTATATTTCTGATCAAAATATATGCTATGAGTTAATGCACATGTGGGTCAATAGCTTTATGTCAATAAAGGATGATGATTAACATCCAATGTTGAATGTTGAGCGTCAATAAGCTGCAAATGTTGGTTGAATATGTAGTGTTGTGGACTGGCATGCTTTGGAGTTACACATTAGTAGGAATGTTAATTTGAACTTGAACATACTTCAAGAGTTGGATATCAACATACACAGTCCACTAGAAAGGTCAAATTGGTCGATGAACATTTAGTGTTATGGTCTGATGATTGTAGAGGGTATTTGTTAATGTTATCAAAAAATAGGGTGTATAATCATTAATAGTAAAACAATAATAGATGTTGGAGGCATAAGAAAATATCAGAAAACTATAATATTAGCTCAAATGACTTCAATATAATATTGATGTTATTGAATTTAATATTCAGACCCTTTTTAATCCGAAAGAGTGTAAAAATTTGTATTTGATTAGGTCAAATTTGCAAAACATATCATTTCCTTACAAATTTTAAATGAAAATGCTAGTAAATTATAAATACCCTAATATTTGTTATCACTTAAAAATTATAACTAGGGGAATATTTTAATCTACAATCAAACTATTAGGATCATGAATGTTGTTGGTGAGTTAAAATCTCCAAATATAGTTATTTGCCTTTTAATGAAAAACATCTTTTAAAATTTCTCAAATTTGTCTTTCATTATAGGCATAAAATTGATAATGTTAAAAATGTCAAAACATAATTTCAAAAACCCAAATAATGTTAAGGAAGGCTTTAAAACTATCATTGGCACAAAACCATTTAAAATTTATTTATTTTTTATTTAAGAAATTATTTAAATATGAATTAAAATTTTACTATAATAAAATTTTAAAACTCCAAGAAATGTTTTGAAATTTTTCTAAATAAATTTATTTTTAAATTTTATGCTCCCAACCCTACCAATGTCCCTCGTTTATGGTAAAGGACATTACAATTTAGTTCATAGGCTTTAAGTTTTCTCTAAATATAGACCAATAGCAAACCAAATTGTACATGAGTATCAATGCCAAAATTTCATTGTTCTCAAGGCTCTAATCTTCCTTTGAATAAGGAAAACTATCTAAATATCATAAGGAACAACTAAAATGATATGATTTTTAGCCCTTGTTTGTGGCTTTATCATTCTTCAAAAAGAAAGAGTGATTGATCATGAATGTTTCCAAAGGTGTATTGAAGTCCCTATGTGTGAATTATCTTTGAATATTGTAGTTAATAATTCATAATGGTTTGTATGATTTTACAATAATATCCAACTATTGCATATTAAAAAATTCAAGATAACAGAGTTTGAGAGTTATGACTTAGCTTGCATAAAATTCTTTCACACATATATAATAGAGATGCATATATGGAGAGGATATGATTTTTAATATGAAAAAAATAAAGAGGGAAAAGCCATATGTCCTTACCCAATAAGGTTAGATCCACTTGTCTAATTTGAAATTAAAAAGTCTTGTCTTTTCTTGCAGCAAAAGAAGGAAAATATTTAATATAAAAAATTAGTTGATGTTTTCTCCCAAGCTATTAACGAGGTAGTGGAATTGATGAAGGATAATAGATGTTAGTCAGTGATGTTAATAAGGGATGATGGTTGGCATCTCATAAATGACACTAATAAACATTGTTCAACTAAGAGGTTTATTGGCATTAATTGATAAATATTAAATGTTAGTGAAAACACAATGACCTAAAAACTATTGAGTTTTAATCAATTGCGTTAATCATTGAAGTTTTTTTACGGACACCAAATGATATGGGTTGACATGCTTTGATTAAGGTAGACAATAAATATGGTCCTTGAAGCAAGTAATGTACTTAAAGCCACTATAGGAAAGAAGATCACTAGTACGTGGATAACATATTACAAAGCTTTTTTTAAAGTGTAAATAACATAATATAAATATTAAACATTTAATTTTTCATAAATCCATTAACTACTTGTTTTGGATGAATATGTGATAGGGGGTTCTACAGAGTGCAATTTTAAATTATAAAAATGTTTAAGGATCTATCTCTCCTAAAAATGCTTAGGTTTTCTTTGTATATAAAATAACAAACTTAACTTATTATATGTAAGTATAAGTGCCGAATATGATAATAAAGTGATAGAGTAGAGTGTCGAACTCATTAGAAAGAATGATTTTTAATAATCAAATATTATTGTTTACTTTAACTACAAAATTATCCTATTTAAATAAAATTGTTGATTGTGGAGATTCAATCATTGAATAAAAATAGCAAAATAAATAATACAATATTCAAATAAAATATTTTGAATTGATAAATGTAAAATATATATCTATCTTAATGAAATTCTTATCTTTAATGTGATTCAAAGTATATGCATCTTTAGATCTCTGTTGAGTTTATAAGAGTTAAAAATATATCTTTTTTTTCTTTGAAACAAGAAAGCAATAGAGCTTTATTAATGAAAACTAAAAAATAGCTTACAACCAACTAGCATCCGACTCCTTCTCTAACAAGTTAATAAAGGAAGGAGGGATTTTGTCATAGCTACATCATCCTAAAGAAAGGAACTAATACATGCACAGTTAGCACATAGATCCGCTAACTTATTGCTCCCTCTATCAACACAATTAAAGACAACAAAATAAAAATCGTTTATGAAAGAGAAATCTGTTGATTCATTACTGCCTTTCTCCACCACTCCCTTGATGAATTTGATTACATTCTTGTTAACCCCCTCAATGATTAAACATTTGTTCAACATCTAGTCTTTTATCACATGCTTTAAAGAAAGGATGTACTGAAGTTCCAAAGCTGCTGGATCCCAGTGAATAAGAGTATTGCCGAAAGCCAATAAGAACCTCCCATGGTGATCTTTAAATTCTCCTCCAATTCCAGCCTTATAAAAGTTGTGTAAAGCAGTATCTAAGTTGACTTTGATCCAATCAAGTGGAGGAGGGTGCCAAGTATTAAGCAACCTTGACGGTTGATTAGCATCCTCGATAACTGAGAATGAGCAGCTGGAAGATTTAAAGCATGCAGTAGTACTTTCTACATTTGAAGCAATCATCACTGAACTGGATAATTTTCTTTCATGTACAAACAAATTTTTTGCCTTCCAAGAGAGGTAGAATGTGTTACAAAATAAACTCACCATCCATAAGCTTTGAGAGTCAAGCTATCTATAGCAAGCTTCCAGAGAACAGAATCTATGAATTTTGAACCCCCATCTGTTTAATACTTCCACCACTTTAATTAAATTCTTGCATCCATAGACAATGTGATTAATCTTCTACCTCCTCACACCCTCTTGGACATTTATCAAATCCTTGTAACCTTCTATAACACAGAAATTTGTTTGTTAGGATGGCGTTATTGAACATCCTCCACTTGAATAAATCCACTCTAGGATTTAGTTTTGCCCTTCCTATCCATCTCCAAGGAATTTACTCTGAATTGTTAGGTTCTACGGCTTCAGATGCTAGAGCTGCTATTGTCTTTCCAGAAACATTATGAATAAGCTCCATACGATCTTCTCCTATAACAGCTTGTATTTGAATTGATGTGCTCATATTCACTAACTCTTCCCCAAAGAAATTTTGAAGCTCATTGATGTTCCAAACTCCATTGCTTATAAACTTGTCCACTGATAGATTGCTTCCTTCCAATGGATTGACAAAAGTAGGCCAATTCAGCAAACTTTTATCCTATAACCAAATATCTTTAAATGCTTTAATAGTTCTACCATTACCAACTATCCATCTGACTATTGGCCTTAAAAATTTGCCTCCATTAAAAATGAACTTCCATGATACCGAACCACCTTTTTTAGCTGAATTTTCATCTAGTATTTGGCTATATTTTGGGAAGAGAATCTTATGCATAAGGGACTCTCTTTCTTGACTATGCCTCCAAGCTAACTTGGTCCTTAATGGCCCAGCTTTCTTTGAACAAGAATTGATACCAAGACCACCCCATCTTTTTGGTTTGCACATTAAATCCTAGTTAGAATAGTGAAGACCTGCACTTCCATCACTTTTGTTTCAAATGAACTTCCTGCATAGCTTATCAATCTCATGCAGAACTTTTTTAGGAACTATAGAAAGGGTAGAATGATAAGTAGGAAATGATAGTAGGATAGATTTAACCAAAGTAATCCTTCCAGCTAAGGAGATTAGCTTTCCACCCCAAACACTTAACATGCTCAAAGCTTTATCTACAATAAATTGGAAATTTGCTCTTGTCAACCTCCTCAAAGCCAGCTTGGTCCCCAAATAAGAAAATTCTTGAACTTCCCTGAATTTCAAGATTTTACAGATTTTTTTCCTCCTCCTTTTCACTGATTTTCCAAAAAGAATTCCAGATTTTTGCAAATTCATCTTTTGTCCCATCCATCCATAAAACTCCATAAGAATTCCATTGACTTCTTTAACAGATTTAATATTTTCTTCAGAGCAAATGATGATATCATCGGCATAGAGTAAATAAGAAACCTTAGGGCCATTTGGAGAAATACCAATTCCTACTAAACCTCCTATTTGTAAGAAAGCATGAGATAGAAGTTGAGCACACATTACAAACAAGAAAGGAGAAAGTGGGCACCGTTGATGAAATCCACACTTAGCTTCTATCCATTTAGAACAGATACCATTTACTAGCTGAGAAAACTTTGGGCCAATAGCACATTCAATAATTAAATTGGCATAATTGAGTACAAAATCAAAATAGTTCAAAATTTTAATCAATATAGGCCATCCCATGGAGTCATAAGCTTGCTCCATATCTATCTTGAAGGAGACAAATTCCTTGGAGGATTTGGAATGCCTAAACTCGTGAAAAACTTATTGAACTACTAAGACATGATCCGAGAGTGACCTTCCTCTCATAAAAGCCACTTGTTCCTCCAAAATTAGCTTAGGGATAAGAAGCAATAGTCTATTAAGAAGCATTTTTGCCACAATCTTATAGACCAAGTTGCATAAACTTATTGGTCTATAGTTGGAGGGAGACAATGTATTTTTGACATTAGGAATCAAAACTATATTAGTATTCTTTTAACTACCATTCATCTTTCTATTCATGAAAAAATGATCCATAGCTTTCCATAAATCTTGCTTGATAATAGGCCAATAGTATTTAAAAAAGGAATAAGACATACCATCTTGACCCAGGAAAATATTCCCACCAAGCTCCTTAATGACCTTCTCCAATTATTCAAACGAAAATTCTTTGCTTAGCAACATTTTGTCCTCTTCTCTCAAAGCTTTCAAAGGTAATGGCCAACCCTCCAAAGCACAGTTTCTTTCTTCCCATTTATTGTTGTAGTACCGAAACATAACATCTTCCACTTCTTTTTATTCTTCTACCATCAAGCCTTGTTCTTTTTTTATTTTGTGGATGCAGTTTGCATTCCTCCTAGCACTAGCATATGCTTGGAAAAATCTTGAGTTTGAATCCCCCTCCACTAGCCACTTGACCTTGGCTCATTGTTTCCACCAAGTACTAACCTGAGCCAATACTGAGTTTAGCTATTCAATTTTTGCTTTCAGAACCCATTGAACCTCCTCTAAAAGGATCCCGTCCTCAGCTTCCTTCTCTTGCAATCTTAGAATTTCTACTTTCAGCTCCTCTTTGGAAAGATTTAATTCTTTGAACTTAGCCTTGCTCCAATAATATAGATCCTTTAAGGTCCTTTTTATCTTCTAGTTAAGATCTTGAGAAGGATCTCCATGGGCCTTTCTCTTCCAGGACTCTCTAACAACTTCCATTGAAGCCATAATCGAAGTCCAAACTTCTTCAAATCTGATTACCTTCTTGTTAGGAGGGCAGAATTCCTACACATTTAACAAAATCGGACCACTGAAGCAATCCTCGACAAATGCCTCACCATTAACCTATGAGAAGAGGTAAAGGCAGATGAGTTAATGAGACACCTATCCAGTTTTTCAAGAATTCTTTCAGTCCCTTTCTTGTTGTTGCACCATGTATATTTGGGACCAACACTTGCCACTTCATGCAAATCATTGCAAGAGATGAAAGCCTTCATCTCTTTCAGTCCAAGGCCTAAAACAAAAATTTTCTCCCCCTTTTTTTTCCTCCTTAGACAACAAACAGTTGAAGTCCCCTCCTATAATATTAGGGAAGTCTTTAATCATGTGACGCTCCAATCTCTCCCATAGAGATCATCTCCTATAAACATCCTTGCTTCCATAAATCGTTGCAATTCTCCATGTGCCTTTGTTGATCATGTTTAAATCACCTACAACAAGTTGGGATGAAGCTTCCGACATGTTGAATGCAGCCATGCTTTGTTTCCATAACACTAAAATCCCTCCCGATAACACTTAAGAGGGAACATTAAAAAATCCCAACCTTCACTAATCAACGAATTAACTAACTTCTTATCTACGATAGACAACTTAGTTTCAACCAAGCCAAGAAAAAACAACCCATAATCCCTTATGAACTCCCTCACATATAGAGAAGCTTTACTTTTTTGGCTCCTCTACAGTTCCAAAAGTCAATGGAAGACATTAATGGTATAAGGGGAAAAGGTTCCCCGCCCTTTCCTTTACCTCACCTTTCAATTTTCTGTTTCTCGGAATCAACTTGATGGGACCTAAGCCCTTTAGTTGCTTAGATCCTTTTTTCCTCACCTTGTTAGACCCTTCCTCTGAATGATTGAACCGAGCCTCCTTAGATTCATTCTCTAATGATTCAACATTTTCTCTGCTTACTGAGATAGAACATGGTGCTTTAGTAAAATCTGTAGCTTCGTATATATTACAAATTATTTCCCCTTCCTCACCCAATTTATTTAAAACTTTGTACTGATTGAGATTACATAGGTTGTCATCAGAATCAATTCCCATGACTTTCTTATTAACTTCTGAGTAAACAGCTTGGATATCTTCATCATTAGCAGAAGGAACTGGTGTTACCTCCACATGTTTCTCTCCACCCCGAGAATCAGCATTCTTCAAACTTGTTCTGTTTATACCAAAAATTTCTCCGTCCTTCTCAGCTTGGCTTCCAACACCATCATTGATTACACCATCATTGATTAACTTCCTCTCAGTATCTGCTTTCCGAGTCCACTTGTTCTGAAACTTGATGATTTTTCCTCACATAGTCCACATGAATCCATGGACCATAATAATCCTCTTTGGCCTTGGTTGTCTCTTTCACCATAGAATTATCATTTAGAATCTCCTTTATAACTGTTGCCCCACCTTCCACAGAATTTCCTTTGTATTTATTTGTAATCGAGATTGGTTCCACATACATCTCTAGACAGAATTTCTCCAAATGTCCGATCTTACCACATTTAAAGAAAATGTTTGGCATTTTTTCATAACTAATTTTTTGGTAAAACTTTTCAGTGGCACCTTCTACCTAAACTCCCAATGGTAACTTGTCTTCCAACTTGATTTTAACACAAACTCTAGCAAATTCGCGCCTTGCCCAATAGAACATGTTGTCATCAATCAAAAAAGGAGTACCAACCTTCGAAGCAATCCTACATATATTGATTTTATGCCAGCTTTGCAGAGGAGATTAGGAAGCCTAATCCAGACCAGAGCCATCAATCCTTTCAAGGAAGAAGGATGAAAATCAGGGGACCATTTATCTAGTCTAATTATACTACCATTCACGTACCAAGGTCCAATATTTAGGAGTGAATCCGTAGCCTCCGGATCTTCAAAAGCACATAAGACCCAACCACCACCAAGCAAGGTCATATGGAACCTACCATACTGATTCCATTGTCTCCTTAATTCCAATCTAATGATATGGTAAAGAGCACTGTCACCAAACACCTTAACTACCAAAGATTTTTGTAACTTGTTTGTGTTTTCAACCTCACTTTGCAAATGAAGTTTCACCACTCCATTTTCAAAAAAATTCTCCCCATAATCAAAATCAATAGATTTAAAGTTTGGCTTCATGTTTTAGGCACTAACCACTGGCTTTCTCAGTTGAGGTGGAATGACATAATCCAATCCTTCCACAGTTTTGCAAATTCCCAAAACTGCAGACTCACAAACTTGAACGTCCCCCCAGTCCTCCTTGGCTTGTTGTACTTCATGATTAATAGCTCCATCTATCTACAAAATAGAATCCAAATAACCAACTCCAGCCGACGAGTTCTCCTTAATTTTCTCAGGCTTATGACATCCAGGTGAGGAACCCTTTAAAGATTCCAATGTTTCTTCAGTAATCACATTACCGAAAGATTCACGAACAACCTTATCAACCATTTGACAATAATCCTTACTTTGAATGTTAGATACATCCAAAATTATTTTCTTTCCTTTGCCAATACAATCCATTTGCTTTTTCGGAGAAAGAAAACCTCCCTCATTAATCACCAGAGGTTTAGCAGGTTTAGACCTTAGATTGAATTCTCGATCAAACACCATGTTGGCATCACCAAAAGCTGGGGGAGATAAACTTTGATTAACGTGAGGAAGAATTCTAATCGCATGAGTCGAAGAGATATGACTTTCTCTGATGTCGGAGGATGGAGGCCGTCGGCCCTCCACCATCATCGGAGGAGACAACAAATTACGGGAAGTCAGGAATTCAAAAACTTGATATTTTCTCTCACTAGAATGGGGAGCTTCTCTCACTAGAATCGAACATTAGCAAAAACTTATTGATATATTACATCCTATGTCTATTAGTGAAAAAGATATCTATTGACTTCCTACAGTTATATCATCTTCTTAAGAATCTAGCATATATTACATCCTATGTCTAAGTATGCAAACATATTATTTCAATATTCCTGATTGTCCTTGCTTTACTTCATTGAGGTTATACATCACACTGGGTTTTAGTTACACATATGGCTATTATATGCATTAAATAAAGATATAGATAATATTAAAAATATTCTTTAACTTTAGAGCACAAGACTCTTCATTAATATTTAATATATTCTCTTCATTATGATTCCAATCCTAAAGAATTAGCCAAACATGGATGAAAATATTAGCAAATATATTTTCAATGAAATCATAGAAGAATGAAAATACAAGAGAATGATATCACCATGAAGGAGAAATGTATCTCCTTGACATTCTTTCTTTCTTAACATACATAATTTCTTAAGAAAATACTGACTAAACGCTCTAACGATTGTATTTAGTACATCCCTAGTCTCTTTTAGATTTGACTCTAAGAAAGATCTAAAGAAATTATCTAAAAATACTAAATTACACAAGTGATTGAACTCTCTTTACAAACATAATACAATAACTATTTATAAAAAGTATAAATTAAGCAACTTGTGTTGCAACACTTGAAAGATTGAAGCTAATAGTGCCCATAAAATGAACTAACACCACAATGCTAATGTTTTTACTCACTGTGGCACCTACTGATGTGGTTTAATTTCTTAGTGAACAATCACATCATTTAACTGACAGATAATATATTTAGAAGTTACAACTGATATGCCACAACATTACTAACTTTTAAACCCTTTAACATTGAAGTGGCAATTTTTGCCCAAAGGCATGATAGATTGTGCCTCTGAGGTGCTTAAAGATAGAAAATATGGCACTACAAAGCTGATCATTTTGACGTTGTAGGGCTATTTAATAGAGAAGTCAGTACCATCATGTCTAGAGTTTCAAACGAGTCGAGTCTAGCTCAAGCCGGGGTTATTTGAGTCAAGCTTGACTGCCAGATACTGAGCTCAAACTGGAGTCGAGCTCAAATTTTGAGCTTGAGCTTGACTTTTTTTTGCTATCGATTAGCTCGTCGAGCTCAATCTGAGCTCAAAAGGTCATTACGTACTCACACCCATCATCATCATCGTTTTATTCGATGTTCTACTGTTCATCGTTGCAATCATTATCGAGGTTGTGTCTATCTTCGTCGTCATCGCATTCATTGTCCCATAGTTCATCATCATGTTCTCTATCAAGGTTCCATTCATCATCGTCATCGCGTTCTCTGTCGAGTGGCTCATCGATCTCAATCCGAGCTCAAAATATCATCGTGTCCAATGTTGAGCTGTGCTGTTGAGGTTTTTCGTTGTATTTGTTGTTGTTCCGATCAAGTTGTTCATCAAGTCGATGAGTCAAGTTACACCTGTTCGAGCTTAAAATTGTGTTCGAGCTCAACCAGCAAGCTCGATAAGCTCGACTCATCGAACCTATTTTCGAGTCATCTGAGCCAGCTCATGAGGTAGCTTGACTCAGTTAATCATGTCAATGTTTAGCCTCTGGTGGTACATTTGATGGCTTTATTTTGTCCGAGCAGTAGCACTAGATGATACTTAGAATTTGGTTCTTTTTTAATAATTTTCATTCACAACATAATTAAAATAACATATTTTCATTGAAAATAGAACATATAAAATAATATAATATTTACACTTATTAAATTCTCCCAAGCTTTAATTCTTATTTGTCCTCAAGCAAATAAATTTTTTTGTAATTTTGATTATAACCAAAGAAAAAACTTAATAATTTAAATTTACTAAAATATAGGATAATACATCATGGTCTAGTAGAAGTAAAAATGAACAAGATTATAATTCTAGTTTGGAAAAAATATTAATAATTGCACTAATAAGACATCCTTATTATTTTTTAATTTAAATTTATAAGTTATAGAATTAATTATTAATCTTTTAATTTTAACATGAATTATTTAGCTCATTAATTAGATATGTTAGTAGTTAAAGTTAAAAGTTTATTAGTTCACCATCATTTGTACTAATTTTCTTATTTTATCCTTTAACTAGTTTTCTTATTTAGTTCTTTATGAATTCAAGTATAAGATTGTAATCAGATTCTAAGTTGTTGACTAAAACTAATTTTGAATGTACTCTTATTTTATTTTTTTATATTTCTTTTCTTTTTTTTAGAAATATTTTCATAGTTCTTTTCCTTTTTTATTTTGTGGAGTATACCGTTAATTATTTTGAATATTAGTTTTTTCTTCAAAATACCCTTTTACAATCTTATTGAATCTTATGTAATTATTTAATAAGATTATCAAATCCAAATTCTGGTTGCTTATGCACTACAAAAAAAATGCTTTGTTACCAGCAGACAAAATCTTCTAGTAATAATAAAAATCTGCTGGAAATATATGCTTTTAAACAAATTTCTTGTGCAAAATGATCCGACAGTAATTCATGTGTCGAAAAATCCAAACTGGCAAAATTTTTCCACCGAAAATTTTTCTGGTGGGTTTTCTAACAAAAAGATAGAGGAAGCTGGCGCCTTTTTTGGTGTCATATTTCATCATATAATCCGCTGATATTTTTGGTGGAGATTGTACGTAAAAAATACTGGCGGATAATCCACCACCTAAATCAACTGATATGTTACCGACTGTCCTTATCATCATAATATCTGCCGAAAATACCGACGCTAATTTTTTGCTAGAAACCTCATCGTATCGTATTACTGGTTTTATTTCTGGCAAAAAATTTGCCGCAAAACCTGTAGCATAAATAAAAAAAAATAACCTTCTTTCTTTTGAAACTAATTTCCATAATTCAACCTGCATAAAAAAAATACAATACTATAAACATTCATACATCCACTTCTAATCAAGAACATCACCAATTAAATTATTAAACATAAACATATACACAATAATAGAAACAATAAGAATATCATCAATAAATATCTAATAATAAAAAGTCAAGATGTCCAAACAACAAATAACTAAATATGTTCACAAACACATAATTACAGATGTCCACATCATTAAAATAAATAATATCTACTCTTATTTGGTCTCCTCCTCTGCTGATGTTATGCTCCGCCCACTCATATATTCCCTCATCTTTCGTATTTCCTCTAAGATTTAAGCTGGCTGCATCTGCTTCAACTGCTACATCTTCATCTATCGCTACTGCATCTGTATATGCCAGTTAGCTTGTGCTTTCCTTACTTGCACTAAATCGGCTGTAAGGACAACTATCTGTTGGGTATATAAATACTCATGGGTATTTGCTAAGAAACTAGAACCAGCAGTTCTCTTCCCCTCGTATTCATGGGCTTGCAAGCCTAAATTGTATATGCTACTGTACTGCAATCCTCCCTATCTATTTTATAATAAATAGATCAAAGAAATTATTTAAAACATGTACTTTTATTAATGACTTCATCACCCAAAGTCATAATTCCTCAACTAGGTCTATTACAACTAAAAATACACTCCATATATTATGTTTTAGATCTACTTATATGAAAACCTGTAAACTCTATGGTTGACCTTCATTCTCTTACAAATGTCTAGTGAGAACATCCATAACAAAAACAAATTAAAAGTATACACCAAGATACATTTTCTTACAAATGTATAGTGAGAACATCTATAACAAAAGCAAAAGAATACACCAAGGTTCATTCTTGCAAATGTTTAGTGAGAACATCCATAACAAAAAACAATTTAAAAGCATAAACCAAGATATATTCTCTTATAAATGGCAAGTAGAACATCCATAACCAAAACAATAGCATACACCTAGATTCATTCTCATGCAAATGTCTAGTGAGAAGAACATAAACAGAAATAATTTAAAAGCATATATACCAAGATACATTCTCTTACAAATGTTTAGTGAGAACATCCATAACCAAAATAATAGCATACACCAAGGTTCATTCTCTTTCAAATATCTAGTGAGAACCTCCATAACAAAAGCAAAAAAGAATAAACAAAGATACAGAGGCAGTGACCTTCTCTTACCGGAGGTGGCAAGTAGAGGCAACCGACGACGGCGAATGGTGTAAGTTCGACAGTGAAAGTCGGTGAGGGTTCATCGATTACATCATGGTAGATAATACATCAGTAAACCTTCATTTAGTTTAAGTAAGCTGGTGTAATGTTCACTGGCAATTCCATCGATAATAAATGGCAAAAATTGCACCATAAACTTTTTAAATTGCAACGCAAATGTGGTAGAAAATTTGTCGGTATTGTATTAGCAGACATTTCACTGAAAATTCCGTCATTAAAATACTGATGAATATTTTGCCAGTTCAGTCACTGTATTTTTCAGCGTATCTATATCTACCAAAAAATCTGACGGTAACGATGAATTTTCTTGTAGTGATGGTTTTCAATTTTAATCTACTTATAACTAATCTTTAATTATAAGTATTCATTTCTTTTTCATAATTAATACATAACGGTATAAGTTATAATTTTAAATTAAAGCAATAACTTAAATGTTCCAAGTTAGTGAATTATTAGTTTTTTTCACTCTATAAAGTATAAAAAGAATTCATTTAAACTATGATTTAGGGTTTTATTATTATCCTAATTTTACATATTTTTAATTCTTATTTTTATTAAGATTAATTAAATAATCAAAATACATGAATTAATAAAAATTATAGCATGTATGAGGGGAATTACAATAAAATGTAAATAAAAGAAACATAATAGACAATTAGCACTACATATGCTTTCATATGAATGATAAAAGGCACATAAAATATGTGATAACATAACATAAACATAACACATATTACAAGATAACAAGTGCACTAGGCACCATACATATCATATTGGCTTCAATAGCCAAAACTGAAAGTTCGTTAGGGATGTTAAGCCCTTATGAACTAGTCTCAAGGCTAACCAAGACGGGGAATGAATTAGTATTTTAAAAATTTTTGATCAAAACACAAACTTTAAACCAAAACATAATCCACCAAAAAAAATGTGCAGAAATTAAATGCATAAGTAAAAACAAAGAAAGAACACACTAGATTTATAGTGGTTCGGTCAAACCTTGACCTATGTCCACTCCTCGGAGGCACCCTCCGAGTATTGCTCTAAATTAGTGTCTCTCCTTTAGCCCCCATAGCTAGGCGGAGATGCCCTTACAAAAACTTATTTCCACCAACCCCGGTGCGGCAGAGAATCGACTCCTTTTGTTTGCTCCTGAAGTGGGCAGTGAAATTGACTCATTTTTCTTCTTCCTGAAGTAGGTATAGAACCTCGATCAATTGCTAAAGAAGACCTCCCTTGAGCCTCCAAGAATGAGGAAAAAAGATTGGAGAAGACATCTTGGACCCTTGCTATGAGCAACCCTTGTGAAACCCCTCACAAGTTCCCCTCACAAGTTGCTCCCTCTCTTTCCCTCCCTCTTCCTCTCCTCTAGGCTCTCTCAGGTCAAGGCTACAGCAAAAGACCCTTATGCTTGAGAAAACATGAGTCCTTTAAATAGAATTTCAAGAACCAATTTTATCGTCCTATACAATCAGTACAAATTAAGCTCAATCAGCCCAAACGACTTGGGACGATTAGAAGAATTTTTTTTCCTATCATCCAGGATGATAATATATCATCCTCTATGATTAATACAAATCAGGGAATATCATCCAGAACATCGCCCTGGATGGGAGTCTGGATGGGAACAAAATGACTTGATCGTTCAGGCCGATCTCGTGATCGTCCTAGCCGATTAGTTCAAATCTACAAAAAATCATCCAGAGCATCGCCCTGAACAGATGATGTACAATTTTTGGTCGTCTAGGAGCAATAAAGGTTTTTGAATTGATCATCCTGGCTGATTCTATGATTGTCTAGGATGATATGATCGAATCAATCAACCTTAATTACTTTCCTTAATCACTAGATCAACTGAGGTATAATTGAACCCCATCATCCAGGCTGATATATTGGATGATGATTAAAAAATAAAACTACCTAAATAGATCTAGCAACTGATTCTTTCTTATTTGAGCATATCGTCCCAGCTGATACAAAAATCGTCCAGATGATATGCTTAATGATGACTGCCTTAACCAGGTTGCCCTAATTAGGGTCTCTATTTTTGATTGATCGTCCAGAACGATGATTGGATCATCCTAGATGATGTTAGCAAAATAAAAAAAACTCTAAGTCATATAGAAAAAATTCATGCAAGTGTATGTGTGCAGAGTTACTTAGCATCAGGCACCACAAAGATTACAATTGACTCAAGAAAGAGAAAAAATATATTACAAACTGACTCGAACCTAATCTACCCAATCTTGAGCTGGCTTGAGTTGCACTTGAACTTGTTGACCTAAAATGTTAGTGAGCAAGACAGTCATAGAAAAAATAGGAATGTTTGCTATCATTAAAATTCTAATTCATAAAACTATATTTGCAACAATCTCCCCCTTTTTTATGATAACAAACTAAAATTAATCTAAGCAATTCAAGATAATAAACTAGAATCAGTGCAATCATAGAAAACATAATAGATTCAAAATTCAGAATAGAATAGTACAAGAATAACACACTACTCCCCTTTTGACATCTAAAAAAGGAGGAGGAAAATAGAAAAGAAACAATTTTTTTTTAATCAAGACATGAAATATGATATAGTTTCCATATAATTTATTTTAAAGATTTGTTAGTCAATGAATTAACATCATCAGAATCCAAAAAATTTGTAACACAATCGATCCTCTTATCCCTTACTCAGACTTCTCCCAAGGTAAAACTTTTTTTTAAAACAAAGATCTAAATCAAAAAAATCAATTGGATAAAAAAAAAAGAAATCCATTCAAAACATGGTTTCAGAAAAATATTTTATAACATAATATATCAAAATAATTAGTTACGATCAAGAATCCCGAAATCAAGCCTTTGAAAAATTATCAAGTAACATATGAATTCTTCTAAGATTTAAAATTTTTGAAATGGAAAGAGCTTGCTTTTGATGGGCTCATTTTATGCCTCTTGGCAATTTGAGTGGCGCTCTTAGCGTATCTTTTTATTTTAGCATCATTGGTCACTTTTTTTTATTTAGCAACATTGCGCTTCTATTTATTTTGGCATCATTGGCCACTTTTTCTCATTTAATTTCGCAAGCTAGGTCCCTTTTCCAAAATTCTTAAAAACTCTTAGTTGTGATTATATCTTCCAAATATTAGAGAAGAAAAACTCACTCTCTAATATAAGGAAGAATGAATCACAAAATAGAATAAAAAATTATATGATAAATGCAACAACAAGATTTCAAAAAATTTGAAGGTAAAATAAAGACTTTAAATATTATATATAAAAGATAGATTATTATAGTAGGATTAAAAAAGATTTCAATTGCATAGTCCAATTGTTCATTTAAGATAGACTTTTGTTTGAAAAAAAAAATTACATCACTAAAGGAAGTTAGAGAAAAGGAAACAATCAATAGTATTTTCCTTTCTAACTGATTAAGAGATGTAAAACATTGACTACAAATTTTAAGAAACAAAAATAAGGCATAAAATATTAATTTTAGCAAGGATTATAAGAAAATTTTAAAGCATACAAAAAATAAAGAAATAAAAATAATAACAAAAATAAATAGAAGTAAAAAATAAATAACATATAATAAATCAAAAAATTAGTAGTAATCAAGTTCAAGCATTTATGTCAATCACACCAATCTGGTCATTAAAGTGCTAAAAGTGCCGAAGGCTAGTGCTTTAATAAAGATGTCAGTCACTTGATTCTCAGTTGCCATATGGTGTAACTCAATGTCTCCCTTGATCACATTGTCTCTAAAGAAGTGATGCCTTATGACTATGTGTTTGATCCTTGAATGTTGGATAGGATTCTTAAAAATGCAGATGGCACTAGTGTTGTCACAAAAAATTGAAATTATGCCTACAGGTAATCCTAAATCTTGAATTTGCTGCTTTAACCAAAGAACTTGGGCCACATAACTTCCTAAAGCAATGTACTAAGCTTAGACAGTAGAAAGTGCAATAGAGTTTTTCTTTCTACTAGACCAGGAGACTAAAGACTCTCCTATAAATTAGCAATTCTCTGAAGTGCTTTTTTTATCCACCTTATATCCAGCAAAGTCAAAATCAGAATATCCAATGATCTCAAAAGAGGTGCTATGCCTAAGATATCAGATTCCTAGATTTTGAGTTCCTAAAAGGTATATAAGAATTCTCTTAACAACAGTCAGGTGGGATTCTTTGGGATCAGCTTGAAATTTAGCACAGAGATAAACACTAAACATTATATCGGGCCAGCTAGCAGTCAGGTAACATAAAGATACAATCATCCCTTTGTACTTCTTTTGATCAACTGATTTTCCATTAGGGTTCTTATCCAACTGAACACCTGAGGTCATGGGAGTATTAATTGGCTTAGCTTTATCTATTTCATATTTCTTCAAGATGTCCTTTATGTACTTTGATTGATTTAGAAAGGTTCCATCATCTAATTATCTTATGCTAAATCCTAAAAAATAGGACAACTCTCTCATCATACTCATCTCAAACTCTCTACTCATTATTTTAGAAAAATCATCACATAGCCTCTTATTAGAAGATCCAAAAAGTATATCATCGACATAGATCTGAATAATGAGTAAATCATCTCCTACTTTCCTTAGAAAAAGGGTAGTGTCTATGCTCCCTTTAACAAACTCCCTCTCTAGTAAGAATGTGTTAAGCCTCTCATACCAAGCTTTGGGTGCCTTCTTCAATCCATATAAGGACTTTTTTAATTTGAAAACATGATTTGAAAATTGAGAACACTCAAAACCTGGGAGTTATTCCACAAACACATCATTTTTTATTACCCCATTTAAAAAGGCACTCTTAACGTCCATTTGGAAAAGCTTAAATCCCTTATAACATGCAAAGGCTAATATCACTCTAATGGTTTCCAATCTAGCTACAGGGGTAAAGGTCTCCTCAAAATCAATCACTTTTATTTGGTTGTACCCCTTAGCCACCAATCTTGCCTTATTCCTAACCACCACACCAGAATCACTTACCTTATTCTTAAAGACCCATTTGGTTCCCACTACACTTTGTCCCTTTGGTCTTTCTATAAGCTCCAAAACATCATTCCTTAGGTAATCTCACCTACTCCTTCAGTGTTTTGGGGCTCTACACTCTTCTCCAAAATCTCACTCCAATGGTATTCTCTTCAACATCATCTTTCTTCTCAACTCTAGACTTTCTAGGATCAGATTCATCAAACACTACATGAGTAGTCTCCTCTACCACCAATGTCCTCTCATTAAATACCCTAAAAGACTACCCAATACTAGAATATCCTAAAAACACTCCTTCATCAGATTTTGGGTCAAATTTTCCTAAGTGAGACTTCCCATTATTATGAATGAAAACCTTACAACCAAAGATATGAAGGTATGAAAGATTGGGTGTCCTACTCTTAAAGATCTCATAGAGTGTCTTATCAAGTTTGACTTTAACATTCACCCTATTCAACACATAACAAGCTGTGTTTACCACTTTAGCCCAAAAGTATTTTAAAAGTGAATACTCAGCAAGTATGGCTCTAGCGGCTTAAACTAAGATCTGATTCTTTCTTTTAGCTATCCCATTCTACTGAGGGGTCCTAGGAGCTGAGAAGTTGGGCTAATCCCCTTATCCTCACAAAAGTCTCCAAATTATTCATTTTTAAATTCTCCCCCATGATCACTATGAGTGGTCAAGATCTCATAACCTAACATTTTTTGAGCCCAAGTGAAGAAGCCTCTAAACTTATCAAAAGACTCATTCTTATGTGACATAAATATAATCCAAGTAAACCTTGAGTAATCATTGATAATCACAAAATCTAGGCTTTCCCTCCTAAGCTTGCAGTGCTAATTGGTTCAAACAAATCCATGTGATGGATTTTTAAAGGTCTGGAGGTGCTAATGTCCATAATAGAGTGAAAAGAGGAGTGGACTTGCTTTCCTAATTGGTAGGCATCAGAAAGGTGGTTTTTTAAAAATTTAAGCTTGGGGACACCTCTAACTAGGTCTTTCTAGGTCACTTTCCTAAGGGATTTTATACTTGCATGACATAATCTCCTATGCCACAACCAAGAATCATCAGTAGAAATTTTTAAGAAAAATGAAGCAGCAGATTCAATATTATTTAAATAAAGCATGTAAATATTATTTATCTGCTTTTCCTGTAAAATAGTGTTATTATTTAAGCTTATGATGCAAGTGTTTGCCAAGAATTTTATGATTAAGCATTTATCGCATAGCTAACTAATGTTAAGCAAGTTGTGTTTTAGTCCATCTATAAGCAAAACATTTTCAATCAAAAGGTTCTTAGAGTTTTCAATTATACCTGCGCCCACCACTTTCCTAGTGGTATTATCTCCAAGAGTGACCTTACCTCCAGCCCTGACCTCTAGCGAAATAAATTGATTAGCATCTCCAGTCATGTGTCATGAGCATCCATAGTCTAGGTACCACATGCTCTCATGAGGCCTTTTGTGAGAGCAATCCTGCAAAATCATCAAACGTCAGATTTAGGAACCCAAACATATTTGAGTCCCTTCTTATGGAAAGTTGTATGCAATGCATGTGTGTTATGTTGTGAACCATGCAATTTGGGTCTCCACACCCAATGTGTACTATACTGAATAATGCAAGTGTGTGAAATGTGTTCTAGCATGCCACATGAAAAACATCTAACACCAGGAAAAGGATTTCTTAATCTATTCAAGTAGTGGTGTTTCCTTTTAAAGTTATGAAATGCATGCACTTGTGGTTTATTTTTTTGAAGCATTTTTAGATTTTCTAATCTTTTGCATTCTTTTTCTAAATTAGCATGAGATAATTTTAAGGAATCATGTGCATCGGATAATTCAGTATGCTTTTTGTTTAATGCATCAAACTCATCAAGTAAAGACAAGTGATTGCTATCAATTTGTGAGTGATCATTTAATATGATTTCATGCTCTTTTTGCAAATTCAAAAATTCCAATTTTAGATAAGCAAGTGATTTTTTGAGTTTCCTATATGATGCATGCATGTGCTCACAAATTTATAATAATTGATGATAAGTTGGTTCATATACCTTATCTTGGTCACTTTGACAAAGATGATTGTCAACCATTAAGCACAAGTTTGTTATCTCCTTTTCAGCTTCAGTTTCAGAGGAGTTCGATGTAGAGTCTGCCCGGAATGCCTTATGGAACCTCTTCTTATTCTTGTCCTTTTTGAAGTTTGGTTTCTCCTCACGCTTCTTCTTGCTTGAGTGAGCCTTAAGCGTAGGACAATCAGCTTTAACATGTCCAGGCTTCCAGTATTTAAAATAGATTATATCATTAAAATTCTTAAAATTTTTGCTACCCTTACCTTTATTCCATCTCTGATTATTCTTGTGCTTATTCCTTAGAAAGCTCTTAAATTGCCTCATGATTAAGGCAACATCATCGCTTTCAGACCCGGAAGAGTCAGTGTCCGAGTCGTTGGCCTTAAGCGCCACCATTTTCTTTTTCTTCTTCTCACCTGCATCAAGATTTCTTTGATTCACCCCTTGCTCGTAAGCAATGAATGAACCAAGTAATTTATAAATTCAATAAGTATTTAAATCTTTAGATTCAGTTATTACAGTAATCTTGACATCAAAAGAGGAAGGCAAGCATCTTAAAATTTTATTGACTTTTTCATAATTTATGAGTTATCTTCCTAATGCATGCAAATAAGTAACAATCTGAGTAAACCTTATATATATGTCAGAAATTGATTCAGTAGGTTTCGTACAAAAAAGTTCGTAATCATGCAATAAAATATTCAACCGTGATTACTTAACTTCATTAGTTCCTTTGTAAGTAATGCACAATCGATCTCAAATCTCTCTACCAGTAGAACAAGTAGAAACACGCATGTAATCTTCAGATTTTAAAGCATAGAAAAAAGAGTTTAAACACTTCACAACAAGTTGTGTTAAATCTCTATCATCTAAAGTCCATTCAATAAAAGGAAGTTTAGTTTTAATTTCATTAATTTCATGTGACGGAGGTGAATAACCCTCTTCAACAAGCATCCACATGCAATAATAGATAGATTATAAAAATGTTACATGCAAGTTTTCCAAAATCAAACAAAATATTATCAAACAAAGGTAGTCGGGTAATAGAATACCCTTCTGCAGTATTACGATTACTAAAATTCGTCATGGATCGAAATTGAAAAGCTTTCAAAAACTTATTTTTATTAATCCCACTCTGATGCCACTTGAAAGTTCATTAGGGATATTAAGTCCTTATGAACTAGTCTTGAGGCTAACCAAGAGGGGGGTGAATTGGTATTTTAAAACTTTTTTATCAAAGCAAAAACTTTAAACCAAAACATAATCCACCAAAAAAAACATGCAAAAATTAAATGCGTATGTAAAAATAAAGAAAGAGCACACTGAATTTATAGTGGTTTGGTCAAACCTTGACCTACATCTACTCCTTGGAGGTACCCTCCGAGTATTACACTAACTTAGTGTCTCTCCTTTAGTCCCCACAGCTAGGTGGAGAAGCCCTTACAAAAAATACTTTCCATCAACCCGGTGTGGTAGAGAATCGACTCCATTTCCTTCCTCCTGAAGCGGGCAGAGAACCTGACTCCTTTTACTTTCTTCTCAAGCAGGCAGAGAACCTCGATCAGTTGCTAAAGAAGACCTCCCTTGAGCCTCCAAAAATGAGGAATAAAGATTGAAAAAGACACCATGGACCCTTGCTTGGAGCAACCCTTGTTAAACCCCTCACAAGTTCTTCCCTCTCTCTCCCTCTCTCTTCCTCTCCTCTAGGCTCTCTCAGGTCAAGGCTGCAGCAAAAGACCCTAATGCTTGAGAAAACATGAGTCCTTTAAATAGATTTTCAAGAACCGACTTTATCTTCTAGGACGATATTACTATCATATTATACGATTAGTACAAATTAAGCTCAATCAGCACGAACGACTTGGGATGATTAGAAGATTTTTTGTTCCTATCATCCAGGACGATAATATATCATCCTGTACGATTAGTACAAATAAGGGAATATTTTTTAGAACATTTCTCGGGATGGGAGTCTAGACGGGAACAAAATGACTTGATCGTCTAGGACGATCTCGCGATCATTTTGGCTGATTAGTTCAAATCTGCAAAAAATCATCTAGAGCATCGTCCTGAATAGACATTGTATGATTTTGGTCGTCCAAGAGCAATCAAGGTTTTTGAACTGATTATCCTGGCCGATCCTGCAATTGTCCAAGAAGATATGATTGAATCAATCAACTTAATTACTTTCCTTAATCACAAGATCAATTTAGGCATAATTGAACCCCATCGTCCAGGCTGATGTCCTGGACGATGATTAAAAAATAAAACTACCTAAATAGATTTGGCGGTTGATTCTTTCTGATTTGAGCATATTGTCCCGGCTGATACAAAAATTGTCCATGATGATTTGCTTAATGACAGCTGCCTTAACCAGGATGCCCTAATTTGGGTTTCTATTTTTGATCAATCGTCCAGGACAATTTTTATATCATCCCGAACGATGTTAGCAAAATAAAAAAACTCTAAATCAGACAAAAAAATTCACCCAAGTGTGTTTGTACAGGGTTACTTAGCATCAGGCACCACAAAGATTACAATTGACTCAAGAAAGGGAAAAAATACATTACAAACTGGCTCATACCTAATCTATCCAATCTAGAGCTGGCTTGAGTTGCACTTGAACTTGTTGACCTAAAATATTAGTTGGCAAGGCAGTCATAGAAAAAATAGGAATGTTTGCTATCATCAAAATTCTAATTCATAAAATTAGATTTGCACCAAAAACAAAAAATTATGCTCACACTAAATATACCAATAGTTTATAGTCTTCAGCCAAACTTCCATAAATTTTTTAATTTAACTGAGGTATTTTATTTTTATTCTTCAATGAATTCCATTATGATCTTTTTTTTTTCTTTTGGATTAACTTTAGTATTACTACGTAAAGATCTAATTGGCCCGCTAATGACTGTAACTATAAGCTGACTTAATTGGGTTTTCAAATTTTTAATAAAAGTAGCTTGATTTTGTAATTAATTCTCTAACTGCATAACTACATCCTCCAATGCTAATTTTTTATTTCCAAATTGATTGCTTTGATTGATTCCTAGATGATATATAAGCCTAGGATTAATAGTAGGTTGAGGATAGTTCTAATTTGCTCCTTGATTATTTTTTCCATTATTTTATTGATTACTACCACCGACATTATTTGACACATTAAAATTATAATGGCTCCTCCAACCTGAATTATAATTGTTGTAAATATGGACCTGTGTCATGTAATTTTGATGATAACAAATATTATATGATTATTTATTATATTATCTATTGTTATTATTTTTAATGCATATATGTTTTCTTATGTATTAACATTTCAGGTCCAACGTACACTATACAAATTGATCAGTTCAAGACTAGGTAGAATAGTATTAAGTGTCTTGAATAATTTTTTTTTTTATTTCTAAATTTTTGGAGTCTTGTCATGTATTTGGTGGATGCTAAACTTGGTGATTGTGCACATACATGCTCAAGGGATTAAGATAGTAAGAAAATTAGGAGTATAAAATTTTTAAACTAAACATATTATATGATCCATATTGTATTGTATTTTTTTTTTTTTTTTGAAATTTGCAACAATTGCATTAAGAAAAAGAACAAAGAACTACATACAATTATTCAAAGTATCACATTCCATCTTGATCAAACACATCAAATTGGAAGGGATACTATCAAAAGAAAAACTATCAAAGAAAAAATTATTTTCCAAAGCCATAGTAGCACAACAATTAGCTACTTTATTACAAGTTCTATTGGCATGATGGAAAACAACTTTATTAAAATCATTAAGGAATGTTACCTCATTAGCATCTCCAAGAGGCCAATTATTCTTCTTAAGAAACTTTTGAATGAAACGTATAATGTTGACATTGTCACTTTCAATGATCATCCCTTTGCACTCCAACATCCAACTTTGAAGAAAGTTCTTTAACGTGATTATTGCTTCCAATTCAAGTTGTGTGACATCCCAATGGATTTTCTTCTTGCCAAAAGCAGAAATTAACCGTCCTCTATGATCTCTAACGACCCCACCAATGCCTCCAAGGTAGGAAGTAAGTAGAGATGCATCAAGATTGATCTTAATCCAATCTTTCGGTGGAGGGCACCAAGTGTTTGAAGACTCCCTAAGGAGGTTAGTACCCCAGCTAGAAAGATAAGGAGAAGACTTTGAAACAGCTAGATACAAAGCATTTGAAGCAACCATGGACGGAGGAATAGCTTCTTTACCATGTTTCACATAATTCCTGTTTTTCCATGAGAGATATATAACCGAACAATAAGCTTTTGCAATCCCAGGATTGGAAATAGAAAGCTTCTTAAGACCAATAAGACATTCATCCAAGGAGTTAAAAACAGGAATCATAATACCCAAATCTCGGATCTTCATAATGATCTCCACCATATGTTTGCAATGAACCATAATATGCTCATAAGACTCCACCGCTTGACACCCTCTCTCACACCCATCAATAAGTGAGATTCTATGATTCTTAAGGTAAAGATTTGTGGGAATAGCAGCCTTTCCAAGCCTCCACCAAAAGATTTCTACCTTCTTATTCAATTTGAGCTTCCACAGCCATTTGAAATAATCAACATCAGAGAAATTAAAATTGTCAATCAGAATTTGTTCATATACCAGTGCAGCAACAGTCTTCCCCGAACACCATTTCACTAACTCCATCTTGTCCTCATCAGTAATTCTGATTTGGACTTGAACAATCAAAGCAATTAGTTCTGGATGGAAAGCCATACCAAGCATATCAGAATTCCAGTTACCATTCGGAAGATGAAGCTGCTGAATATACTTCCCTTCGAGAGCAATACAATCCACATAAGTTGGCCATCTATTGATGCTTTTATCTAACAACCAAGCATCATTTAAAATACTAATTTTATTTCCTTTTCCCACCTTCCATCTAATAACATTCTTCAAATTTTTTGCCCCATCCCATAAGATCTTCCAAGCGGAGGAAGAGATAACTTTATGATCATCACTCATAATATCTCCATATTTAGAAGTTAAAGTTTTGTGTAAAAGAGAATCCTGTTTTTGAATGAAATTCCAAGCCAAGCTAGATCTCAAAGATCCAATTCTCAATAAAGGAGATTGTAAACCCAATCCACCCAAACATTTCGGTTTACAGATTTCATTCCAACCAACATAATGCATTCCTTTGATTCCATCATTCTTATGCCATAAAAAACTTCTACAAAGTTTTTCAATCTCATATAAAACTCTTTTAGGTACTAAAGAGTTAGTGATTAAGAAATTGGGCATATAAAGTAAAGAAGATTCAATGAGAGTAATTTTACCTCCCATAGATAATGACTTTTTACTCCAAGAGTTGAGTTTGTCCATTACCATGCTCAAGAGGTCTTGAAAATCTGTAATTTTGCTTCTTCTAAGTGAGATCTTGATTCCTAAATATTTCATCTCCTTAATCTCCTTGAACCCAATAATTTTGGTAATCTTCTTCTTCAAAGGATAATTCACCATTTTGCCAAACAAGATTTGAGATTTGTTGACATTAGCTCTTTGACCTGTCCAATTGCAGAACTCCTCCACGATCTTCTTCACTTTTTTAGCTAAAATGATAGAGACATGTGCTAAGATCAACACATCATCCGCATAGAGAAGATGTGAAATTTTAGGTCCTCTTGGTGAAATACAGATACCAAGGTCCTTCCCCCTTTGTTCCAAAGAATTTGATAATAGTTGAGAGCATAATATGAAAAGATAAGGAGATAGAGGACATCCTTGACGAAATCCACTTTTAGCACAAATCCAATTAGATTTCTTCACATTGATAATAATAGAAAACCTTGTATCTACAACACATTCCATTATGCAGTTAGAAAAAGAAGTGGGAAAACCGTACCATTCAAGCACTTGGTGAAGAGTTGACCATCCCATACTATCATAAGCCTGCTCCATATCCAATTTAATAGCCATCAACCCCTTTTTGTTCTTGGACAATCTGAACTTATGAAAAATTTCATGAGCCAATAAACAATGCTCTGAAATGGATCTACCAGGAATAAATGCAGCTTGTTCTTCATACACCATCTTGTCAATAATCCTCTTCAATCTGTTTACTAACATGGTAGCCACAATTTTATAATTGGTTTGGCACAAGCTAATAGGCCTATAGTTTGATGGAATCAACGGATATTTCACTTTGGAGATCAAAGTAATAAGAGTATCTTTCCATCCTTTAGATAAGATACCAGATTTGAAGAAATGGTTAACTGCATTCCACAACACATCTCCCACTATACTCCAATAACTTTTATAAAAAGAACAAGTTACTCCATCAATACCTGGTGACTTGTTGTTGCCTTGTTGAAAAACCGAAATCTGTAATTCCTGAAATGAAAATTCCATATTAAGCATTGCCAAATCCTCCACATGAACCTTTTGGATTTCTTCAATAATAGGCCAACCCGACAGCTCACATGTCCTGTGCTGCCATTTTTTCTCAAAAAACTTTGTAAACACCATTTCAATTTGATCTTCTTCCACTTGAGTTGTATTAGACTCATCTCTAATTTGATTTATCCGATTGCCATTATATCTTGCTGAAGCAAAGTTGTGAAAAAATCTTGAATTTGCATCACCTTCTTCATGCCATTTTACTTTAGCCCTTTGATTCCACCAAGTAGAAAGCCTTCTCAAAGTTACATTCAATTCATGAATCTTGTTCCTTAGCAAAACAAGATCATTAGTATTCCAGTTGGCATCATTAGCTTCTCTATTTTGAAGATCAAGAATTTTCTTTCTTCAATGATTCCTTCATTTCATTCAAATTCTTGCATTTATTTTTGTTCAATAAAAATAAAGCCTTCATAGTACGTTTGAGCTTCCTTTGAAGTATGCTATATTCATCACCATAATCCTTCTTCTTCCAAGAGTTATAAACAATATTCTTTGCAGCTGGATAAGACCTCCAAGTGTCTTCAAACTTAAACACTTTCTCCTTACCACCAATTTTATCCTTCATATTTAGAACAATGGGGCTGTGATCTGAAGCTACTCTAGCAAGATGCTTAATTGTTGCCAAAGGAAGTATTTGAATAGCCATTGAATTCAAAATGCATCTTTATTATTACACCAAGTGAATCTTGGTCCTATACTTCCTATATCATGAAAATCAGATTTACCATAAAACTTTTCATATCTTTAGGTCCTTTTGAGAGCAAGAATCTTTTACCACCTCTCTTTTCTTCCTTGTTCAAAATGCAGTTGAAATCCCCTCCAATAATAGAAGGAATTGTGTCCTCCATACAATCCTGTAATTGTTTCCAAAGACTCTCCCTTTCCTTATAATTTCTGCTTCCATAAATTGTGGCAATTCTCCATATTCCCAAATTAGGAATCGAAAGACTACCAACAATAAGTTGTGAAGATGGTTCCCTTACATCAAATGATACCATATTTTTATTCCATAAAACCATAATTCCTCCTGAAGTACCCATAGCAGGGTAATGATAGTAATCCCAGTCCTTGCCCATGAAGTAATCAATAAATTTCCTATCAATGTTAGCCAACTTTGTTTCCATAAGTCCAATAAAATAAATACTATGGTCTCTTACAATTTCCTTCAAATATAAGGAGGCTTCTTTCTTCCTAGCCCCCCTACAATTCCAAAATAGAATGGATGACATTAAAAAGGTGTAATTGATCTCTCCCAACTTTTGGGGTTCAACCTATCATACCTTTTTTTCTTCTTGTGTTCCACCTTCACAGGACCAAGTGATTTTAGCTCCTTGACCAACTTTACTTTAGTAGCATTACTGGATGCATCCAAACAATTTTTGTTAATTCCACAATCTTCTTCTATATTTTTTTGATCTTTGATCTGCTCTACCATACATATTTCTTCAGGATCTTCATTTAAAACAGCAAACCTGTTTGTAACAATAGTTTCCATCTTCTCTTGAATTAAAGATTTTTCCAGTTCATCAATCTTATCTGGAACCAGAACGCTTTTAGCATCATCAGCAGTCTTCTTATTCACCAATATCTTCTTATCCAGCTCCTCATTTTTATTTTTGCCAAGGTCATTCTTGAATGACTCGTCAGGTCTGTTTTCCTTTAAGTTTTTCCTTCCAAAGTTTCCTCTGTTAAATGCCCTGTTTTTGAAATGGACATGGATCCAGGGACCGTATTCAAAACTGGTTACCGAAGAATTACTTTTCTGCATCTTTTCCTCACCAACTTCAATTCCAGCCTCCTTCTCCTTCAGTGACTGATTTTGTATGCCAATCAAAACATTATCGGGGCATAATTCTTTCTTGTGGCCAACTCTACCACACTGATAACAGAGCAATTCCATCTTCTCGTACTCAACCCGTTGAAAGAACCGACCAGCAGATCCATCAACCCACACACCATTCATCAACTTCTTCTCCAGATCAATCCTAACACAAACACGGACAAATTCCCTTTTGCTCCAGCGGAATGTATTTCCATCAACATACATTGGTGTTCCCAAACATGATGCAATTCTGGCAATATTGTCTTCGTCCCAGCAATACAACGGAAGACAAGGAAATCTAACCCATACAGGAGCAGAAATTCCTTTCAGTGAGTTCGGATCAAAAGCAGCAGTCCACCTATCCATACCAACAATGAATCCATTGATGTACCAGGGTCCTCCATTCAATACTTCATCAACCGCTTCACTTGATTGAAATGAGCACAAAATCCAGTCCATACCAATTGAGGTAAAATGAATGCTTCCAAACTTACCCCACTGCTTTCTTAATTCGGTACTACACACCGAGAAAGGCACATTATTACCCAAAACTTTGATCACTACAGAAATTTTCAAAACCTGCGAATTCTTTAATTCCATATCAGAATTTAACTTCACAGCAATTCCATCTTCTGATCGTTCAACCATGTTCTTATTGAAAGAAAGTTTAATTGGCTTGGGCTTCGACCATGCTTCAGACACCTCATTGGTCTTGTTCTTTAGATTTTCCACCACGTCACATCCTTCTTCTACTTGCACATTCTCTTTCAGACCTTCAACCGATATCAATTCATCACCAATTTTGCGACCCTTAAGCGTATCAAGAACACCAGAAAAGTTATTCACTCGAAGAATCAGATTGTCCGATGCAGACGATTCAGTAATAGCAGCTCCTGGATTCATGTTTCCAACGAAATAATCCTTTCCAACATTATTTTCAATCAAAACGCTTTTACCCTTTCCTTTAACAGATGTTGTCCTGCGATTATGTATCGCGCCTTCTTTAATCACTATTCCAATCGAATTCCTACCATTTGAACGTAGAGTTGCCATAGATCTCATATCGATCTAAGCAAAGAACGCCGGCGATCATCAGCCGCCGCGCTTTTCCGATAGCGGAAAGCCTGCGTGATTCAAAAATTTGAAAAAACCAAAGCAAGAAGACGGCTTTCTCTCTTGAATATGCCGGAGTTCCATATTGTATTGTATGATAAACTATTCAGAAAATTCTTAATATAACTAATTATAATGATTAAATCAATTTGAACTAATTGTAATGTACAATACATATCATATAGGTAGATAAATTAAAATTAAGATCTTAGCCACCAATCATAATTTAGGCAATATTTTAAAATTCAAAATTTGTGCTAATTGAACAATATGATAGTTATCATACTGCATGATATAATTAAATCTTGCCTAAATTATTCATGTAATTATAGAATGATTTTGGATTAATTGATCCAATCAGATCTTACAGGATGATTGGTCCCAATCATACTCTACGATCTAATCTTTCCACGGGATGATATTTAATCATTGCCAATCATATGGGATGATAATACATGTCATTTGAACCAATCATACTGGACATTCAACATAATTTCTTGAATTGATCGTACAACACCTTATCCTTCATATAATACTAACAAGGTTATTTGAAGTAATCATGTTGTACGATCAATAACAATAGAATTGAATTTTTGGGCCTTTTGTGAATCATTGTATTTAATATCTCTTAATAGATTTGTTTAAATGCTTTTGACTACTAAGTGTTCTAAAGATAGAGAGCTTGGAGAAGAAATCTTGGAGAACTTTGGGAAGAAGAAAGGGAGAGCTTATGTGTGAGGTAGAAGGGTGAGGGGTTTACATGAATGCTCTGAGCAAGTTTCTTGCCTTGTTTCCTCTAGGTGACTTGCTAGGTTTCTTAGGTGCCTCTAGGAGTAAGATGAAAAGGCCGTATTGGTTATTAGACCTAATATAGTTGTCCCAAGGCTAACCAACACGGGGTTGAATTAATTATTTTAAAATTCTCTTGAAATTTTTAATATAAAATAGTTTTCTAATGTTTGGACAAAGCAAATTTTCATCAATTTAAAAAATTTCAACCAAAAAAATTAAACACGTAGAAAAGTAAAAATGTAGTAGAAAAAGAACACAAAAATTTATAGTTATTCGGTCTAACTTGACCTACGTCCAGTCCATTAGGATTCCCTCTTCAGATATTGCACTATTACAAAAGTGACTCTCCCATTGCTTCAACAGTAAGGCGGAGAAGCCTTTAAACTCACCCTCTCTTCCACTTATCCCCAGTGCGACAGAGTACCGTCGTCCTTTCACACCCTCCAACTGTCGGCAGAGTACCATCATCTTTTCACACCCTCCAAGTGACGGCAGAGTACCATCATCCTTTCACACCATCCAAGTATCAACAATGTACCGGGTCTTCTTCAAATATCTTCTCTCGAGCATCTTTAATGAAGTAAGGAAGAGATTACTCTGGAAGTTGTCTATATGATCCAAGGATCATACATTACTAACAGTTCAAAAAATTTACCTGTTTGTCTAGACGTCATCTATACAAATATAAGATCGTACAGTACGAACAATTCAGAAAAAATTAGAAGTTTGTCAGGACGAACTTGTACATATCTATTTTATACTTTAGAAGGCCTATGTATGAAGCTAACTTCTTATAGTACGAACAAGACTTAGAAAAATTTTCCTACATGGTTTAATTAACTGCTTTCTGGAGGAACATCAAGCTGAATAATCCCGTATAATCTAAAATCATACATTATGATTAGTTTTAAAAAGATACAAATTTTTACACTCTCTCAGTGTATGTGTACATGATTATCCAATTACAATCACTCTCTCTGGCTCAAAAAAGTATAAAAAGTATAGACTTCAAAAATAGTAAGCCCTAATCTAATCTGACTTGAAGTCTTCAACTAGCTGGAGTATAATTTACCTGAAATGTTAGTACACATAAACAACAAAAGTAATATATATCTAATATATGTTAGGAGAAATAGTAATCAAAGAATATTATTTGGAGATATGAAAAACACATATGATATGAATACATAATTATGAAAACTAAGTTGCCAAAGAAGACTATTAACTTTAAAATTGTTGAGGTTCTCTACCTTTACTAAGATGGTGAAAAAGGAGGTCGAGGTTCTGGGTGAAAAATGAGGCTAAGAATATCTACCTTTACTAGGAGGGTGAAAAAAGATGTAGGTTCTTGGCCACACCAGGTTGGTGAAAAGATTGTAAGGGCTTCTCTGCCTAGTTACTGGGGCAAAATAAGAGACACTAAATTTTAGGGCAATACTCAGATATGAGGACTCCGAGGAATGGACGTAGGTCATTGTTCGGCCAAAGCACTATAAAATTTCTGATGTGTTCCTTTTGGTTTTTCATTTTCCGCAATTTAGTTTTCTTCCTCTTTATTTTGTTAAAGATTACATAATAGAAATTATATGGTTAATAATATATTGATTTAATATATTAATCATCATCATAATAGAAATATCATTACAAAATTTTCTTCTGCATTTGGTGATAATTATTATTATTTCTAAGTTTTTAAAAATCTTGAATACATAAGTTTGTATTTTATAGTAATATTTTTTAAAACTACAATTCCAACCCCCCCCCCCCCCCCACACTTAGTGTGCCTAGAGTTATTTACCTAGGATTAACATCCTATATTGAACTTTGAATTAGTATCAAAGCAGTTCTTAGAATTCATGATTTTAAAATCCCCAAGTAAAGATCTAATGGTGCATTTTGGTAAAAGAAATATTGCAGAAAGTTATTCTATAATCCACCCACCTCTATTTGAAATATTCATTTTGATTTTTGAAAAATTCACATGTCTATATTTCTATAATTTATTAATTTAAAAATCTATCATATTATTAAAACTAGTTATTATCTTTCATCAGCAATCATTAATGGAGTCAAAACTAATGTCCCATTTACTAAATGGTGTCTTAAAGACAGAGATCTTGCTAAATTAAATGAAAAATGTTTGAATTATATTTTTTTTTTGTGATTTGAAATATAAAGATTATAAGAGAGTGTCTACATGTACTATGGGAAAGGAAGTATGGGATAGATTGTGCGTCACATATGTAAGAACTAGTGAAGTTAAACAGTCTAGGTTGAACATTCTATTGCATGACTATGAACTATTTTGTATGAAACCTAGTGAGACTATATTTGAAAAATACACTAGGTCACACAGCCTGCATGCATTAGGAATATAACATTCTAATATTAAAAAAGTTAACAAGATATTAATTTGCCTACCTAGTGCTTATGATGCTAAGGTCATTACAATTTTTTAATCTAATTATTTAAATGTGTTTTCAATAGATAACTTGCTTGGATCGCTCATTGCCTACAAGCAAGGTGTGAGTCAAAGGCTATTTGATGCAGGTGATAATAGAAAGGAGAAGATTGTTATTGACCTCATTTTTGTATGAGGTCATCAGCTACTGCCCCAAACTTCTGATTATACATCCAAGGGTTGATAGCCTGTGACCTGTTAATCTTCTAGAAAATCATTGAATCATTATTTCAACCATCCTTCAATCATTGCCATGCTTTCAATCAATCAATATAATTCTACAACCAGCCTTCAATCAAGTTCTCATCACTCAATCTTTGGCTTGCAATCATCAATCTATCAATCGTTTCAGCAAATCATAATCATTCATCTAATCTTCAATCTTCTAGCCTGCATTCAATCAACATTCAATCATATATTCAACTTCTAGCATCTAAAATCTTCTACTATAGTCACATACCCAGTTTTCATTCATCTCAAATATAGTTTAATCAGATCAATTCAATCACATCCAATCATGCTTTAAACATTCATATAATCAAGCACTCACTCTAGTCCTTAAATCATCTACCTAATCAGTCATCAATCAATCTCATGTTCAATTGAAACTTCAAACTACATTCATTCAACATTTAATCAAATCTAATCAATCTGCATATAACAAATCTTCAATCAATCATTTGGTCTTCAATCACTTCAATCAAACCAATGTTCATTCAATCAAATTCTAATTGCATTCAAACTCCATCAAAATCCCTTTGAACATAGTCTCAACTTCTTCAAATCCATTATAGGTCCACCCATGGATTTGACTTGGTCAAACCACCATGGATGGTCAAATCCCATCACATAAATATTCTTCCATTCATGCAATTGATCCCATGGAAATCACTTGCAAAACACTCATGCCAGCTTACATATACTGTTCTAGGATCCATCTCATCAATCATTGACTGAGTTGACTGGTCAAACCAGTCAACTCAATGCTTAAGGGACCATTTTCATGGTCAAACCCTTCGACCCAATGAATCCAGCCCAAACCACATCTATCTAGCCATTGAAACATACTCTAAAATCCTCCTTGATGCTAACTCAGCAACCTATGACCTGTTGACCAGTCAAATGGTCAATGGAAGCTCAAATGAATTCCCATGGTCAACCCTCTCAAATTTAAATCCCTAGCCTGAACCGAGCCAGTCTAGCTCATGGGAATGATCCCTTAAACACCTCTGGACTCAAACCAACCCAGCCTAGGCCATAACTTGCTCCCTAGCTCAATTAAGAGCTCAAACGAGCTCATTTGATCAACCCAACCAAATTAATCTACCCAGCCTAAAACAGGCCCATCCAGCCCCTCAACTCGATTCCAGAAACCTCTCTAGAGCTAGCCCGACCCAAACCAACAGTTTGGCCTGACCCAAGCCAGCTCAAATGGTCCTCCCCATGTGAAGACAAATGAGGGAGTGGCCAGCTCATCCTGCCCAATACAGTCCTTTCCCATGCTACCTAACCACCTAATCCAGGTGTTAATCATCACAGCACTCTCCCTGATCAATCCTAGCCCTTCATTTTTGCTCTAGCACTTGGAATAGGGTAGAGGGGACGAGACTATTTCACCCAAGAGACCTCTCATTCAAATGATTCTCAGAGCGCTCTAGCATTTCGTTTTGAAACCACATAGTTCTCTGGTCCTTTCATGATCATTCTTTGGTCATTTTGGAGCTCGCCGGCGGTGAAGAGCACGAAAGACCGAAGCCACCTCCGTCCAAATCTTCCCAACTCCCCGTAGAAGCTTCATTCGAGCTTGAGGTCTTGAAGGAAAGTGAGCGCAGACGATCCACGAGCTCAGAAAGACCTTAACCACCTCAATCCATCCATTATAGCTCGGTAAATCTCTAACCCTAGAATTTTTCTTAGATTCCTAAATAACTTCCTAACTATTGCATCAAATGGAAAGAAAAGTAGCCCCATTCATTCTTAGATCCCATTCCATCTCTGTCCAAAGTTTAAAGTAATTTTATCATGTATTTTTTTGAAAATGAAACAAAAAAAAAAGCTTAGGGTTCTCGGTTTAACTGAGCGGAGAAGACGAAATCAGGACCGTCTGTTCATTCTGTTTGAAACGAACAGTCGTGATTTCGTCATTTTTAAGGATCTAATCCGACTTGTGAGGACAATGGATGGACGGATTCCATCCGGTTTCATCAGATCCATTCATCATAAATCGCGGAAACATATCTGACCGTCCGATTTCTCGGTGTTGAGATCAAACTGCAGGATCCGATCTCAACCTTTAGATTGGAACCGCGGAAGATCAAACTGTCTCAAATCCAGCTGAGCTGGTTAAGTGGCAGGTCCCGCGTGACCGCCGCCGTCCACATGGCGGAATCCGCGCGCGCCGCCTGTCCAGGTCAGCACCGCCGGCTAACTGGATATTTAAAACCCTAAAATAAATCCAGAAAATCTTGAGAACTTCAAAAATTCACCAAAATTTCAATTCTCATCCTTTTTTGAAGTTCTTAGGCTTGTTTTGTTTGTATTTTTAATTACTATATTTTAAAATAAGTAAAAATTATTTTGATTAATATTTTATTAGTAATTTCAATAATACAGAAAACCTTACTTTATTTTTAAATTAAAATATATAAAACATCTTTGGCTGAAACTTGCTAGAGAGGTCTTAGGGTCTAAGGTTGATGCTCCATAATTTGCCTAAACCATTTTGATGCAATATAAACTGAATTATGAATTTACAAAATCTTGATCATAATTTGATCTTGATTTTTGGAAATTCATAATCTACTCAATCTAAAACTCATTTCAGGCATATTAGGGTTCTACGGAGTCAATAGGAGTCTCTCTTTTACTGATAAGTGGACTTGGTTTCTTAATTAAGTGTGATTTATAGAGATTTATTTGTTTTAGAATAATAGATCATACATGTATATAGTCATCTATATACATATATAATCATTAAATCATACATAATAAAGATATGAAATTGAGAGGGAATATACTTAGAGAGATCTCTCTTATCTCTAAATATTGCCAACTCAATTTGATATAGCCATATCTTCATAGTAAATCATTAAGTTCATAGACTATGTTATAGTCTATAACTTAATAATTGACCATGAAAAATTCCATAGAATATTAGGACCACTTCTTCTTTATTTCTTATGATTCATTTGTGTGATTATAATTAGTGTCCAAAGGGTTAGAAGAACATGATTTACTTGCCTATAATTTAGTGACACTAAGGACAACAATTAAGGTTGAATCTTAGTCAACTTAGTCAAATCTAGGGAGAACTACACAAATCCCTTTTGGGATGAAACTCAAACATAGAAAACTAGTGTCACAACCCCTTGATTTAATACATCTCATTTGGACATTAATCAATCTTATAACAACTAGTAGATTTAGGAGATCCTTCATTAAGGATCTTTTTCTTTTGTTTTGATAAACTCTAATAAATCAAATAAAATTCCAAAAATCTAAAAATCAATCTCAATCAATTTCAATCAATTCAAAATCAAACTTACAATCCTTAAAATTCAAAATAAAGGCTTAAATCTCATTAAATCTAAATCAACCCTTAATTAAACATTAAATAAATAAATACTTTAAAATTCATGTAAAATTCCAAAAAATATCAAAAATATGGAATAAATTCATTTAATATCAAGTCAGACCAGAAATGTATTAATTTTAATATTAAATAATTTTCTAATGATAATATTCCTTAATGATCCAATAAATGATTAAAAATTCTAAAAAAATCTAAATATTACAATAAAATTCATCTATAATTTAAATTAAAATTTTAATTCATCTAAACTAAATTAGTTTGATAATTTGATTGATTAAGATTCATCTTAATTAATCAAATTTGATAATTAATTTAGATTAAATGAATTAAGCCCTTATGCCTAAAGCTTGATTCCTTTTGGAGGGCTTGAGGCATTGTGATTTAAAAGGCCTTTTAACATACTTAATTAACCAAAAGATCTCCCATGTATTGTGTATGACTCCTTTTAGGAACGCACTAATACATTTGGATTTGGAGATCTTCAAACCCTTAATAACACACCGACCTTATACAACGTGCTAGATTCCTTCAGGAGGGCACGTAGTATTGCATTCATAATGTCCCTTTCTCTCTCTCTAATAAAACTTTAGGGACTCTCAGATGAATACCTGTCTTCCATATAAGATGGGTATTTATTCTGAAAGTCCTAGGATTTATAAATTGATAACTTCCTACACGTAGGGAGTTATCAATCTATAAGTTCTTTAAAACTAAATCAAATAAATCTAACTTCTAAAAGTGAAATAATTCAAAATTCAAATACACTTTACTTAAACTTCAATTAAATTCCCCTTCGGCCTTTAATAAATAAACTTTAAAAATATATGTAATTCAAACAATAATTCCTATAGGACATATCCAAGCCACACGACCTCTTTCACACACTTTGATGCTTGCTAGGACTGCCAACTTTTGCCTAGGCTAGGCCGGTGGTTTGTTGTGGTTTGTTTGCGGGTGTCTTGCCTAGAGGGCACCTATGTGTGTTTGCTTACTTTTCTGTACTGCATAGCATGCATATTTATTTTTTGTCTGTACACAAGAGAGCAGAGTGAACAAAGTGAGCCTATCTTTACTTTCCTGCATTTATAACTATTCACAACGCACTCATAGCATGCATAATTATATAAATGCTTTTACTTTTCTGTACTTTACTTTCCTACAAAGTAGAATGTACCTGGGGACTGATGTATTTATAAAAGAGAAATGTAAAGCATTATTTTCCTAGATCTGTTGTATATAGATTGAGTCTGTACAATGTCTGGAGTCTATAAAAGAAATAAAAACAACTGCTTATACATATACAAATGGGGTTCCAAAAAGTAATATCCTCCCCCAGGAGGATGTTCCTTTTTGGAATTTCATAGAAGACCTGGAGCCTAAAGACCATAAGCAGTTGTATTTATTTCTATTTTCTCGTAGGCATAGAACCCAGGTTTGTTGTCGAAGGAGCCTGGCCACCTTTACTTTACTGCAAATTCTGGGATGTAACCGATAAATTCTATATTAATAAAATTTGCTCTTTTATACATAACTATTTCATGCATCATTAGCATTCATGTAGATTTTCAGTTTTTATAAGCATATTATCCTGCATTCGGGTTAAACTCTTTAACCCTTCCTTGATTCTTAGGTTAGAGCCATCTCAAATCTTGCATTCATAGATGAATTATTGTGATTAGGATTGTTAGCTGGCAGCCCACTCTAGGCAAGTGATAAGTCCAGATCGTATACACTTCTCTCTACACATTCTTCTTTCTAATCAACTCTAATTCTCCCAAATTCAGTGTCAAAAAAATTTATAATCTAAAGCCTGAGCATGAAAATTTAAATTAGCCCAAATATTTAATTAAAATTTGTATATAATTTTGAAAGTAATTAGTCTTCATTTAAATCGAGAGTATTCTCTTAGGAGATGTAATTAACTATAGGGGAGTCTAGATCCCAAAATAATCTAAACTCTATCTTAGTTTCCTTTCTAAGGTAGGGGAAAGATCTGTGATTGTAGTCCAAGGCTTTATCTAAATTTTAAAATTTATTTTGATAATCAAAAGATAGATAGATAGTTAATTTGCTCTCACAGGCGGGTTAAATATCTTCTAAATTTGATAATGAAAATAAATTCACGATTCATTAGTCTAATCGGGTCGATAGGATAATATACTAATCATCCTTTATGATGATTTATATATTCCCTATGCTGCACCTGGTTAGAAGAATGAATTGTCATTTTCTTTCTTTCAAATCAATAAGAGGAAAATTAGTCTGCTCTTCGGGGCAGTATAATATCCGACTATGTGGATTTGATTGAAAGAAAATATTAAAATATAAATAAAGCGAATCGTGTGAGAATTTATTTTATTTATTTATTTAAAATATAAAACTATTTTTTAAATTAAAAGTAATTTAAAATCTTTCTATATTTTATTTAAAAATAAAATATTTAAGCATTTTCAAAAAAAGTATATTTAAATTTAAATATTTTAAAATTAAAAATAAAATTTCATTTGAATTTATTTATCTATTTTATTTATTTAAATTAAAATATTAAATTATTTTAAAAATAAAAAGGAGTATATTTTTAAATTTAAATATTTTCTTTTTAAAACCAAATAAAATATTTTCTCACAATTGTGTCCTTGAAAGCAAATGATATAGATAGTGATAGCTCTGTAGTTGAGGAGGATTACTACATTTCTTTAATGACCTATTGGTTCAAAAATTTTCTGAAGAGAAAGTAGAAGCATCATCAATAATAGCAATGAAGTAAAGGTAACAATACTAGAAATTTTAAAGCATCATCTGACATAATTTATTTTGAATGCAAGAAACTGAGCCACCTGTGAATTTATTGCCCTAACCTTAAAACTCACCCAATCAAGGAAAAGGGTGAAGAGAAGACAAAATTCATGAAGGGGAAGCAATGAACACAAAATGTATTTTGGGCTGACTCTTCCTTAGAATCGTCTGAATAAGAAGCAAAGGAGGTAATAAATCTATGTCTTATGGCTAATCATAATCTTAATTAGTTAGATCAAGATGAGGTATATTAGTTATCTTATCATGAGCTTTTTATTATATCTGAAGAAAAAAACATGATTTATATAAGATGCTCAAAAAGATGTATGCTAGTTTAAACACTGACTTTTCTAATTTACAAAAAGAGCATGATTATCAAATAGTTGAGCATTCTACTTTAGATTGTATTCATATATCTTTACTTGATGAATTTGATGCATTAAATAAGAAGAATACTAATCTTGGCAATGTATATGAATCTATGAAAGTAAAGCATATTAAGATAGAAGATTCATTCAAACATCTAGAAATAAGTGTATCTGAACTATATAACAAGGTGCATGCATTAAAACTAGAAGTTACAAGTCTTGAAAGTGCTAATCAATTCTTAAGAGCAAAAATCCATGAATTTTAACAAATTAGAACACCTCTTACACTAACACAATGGTATAGCCCCACATCACTATATGCATCATATACCCCTAGGAAGAAGCATGACACCCCACACAGATTAGTAAATCTTTTTCCTGGTGTTAGGTGTCATTCTTAATAGTTCAATAGGGATGTTAAGCCCTTATAAACTAGTCCTAAGGCTAACCAAGAGGGGGGTGAATTGGTATTTAAAAATTTATCCAAATAAGAACACAATCTTATACCAAAATAAGATTCACCATAAGAGAAATGAAGCACGTAAATTAAATATGAAAAAATAATAAGAAAGAACACACCAAATTTATAGTGGTTCGGTCCAACCTAACCTACGTCCACTCCTTGGAGATAACCTCCAAGTATTGCACTAAACTCAATGTCTCTCCTTTAGCCTCCACAGCTAGGCAAAGAATCCATTACAAAATCACTTCCATCTTCCCCGGTGCAGCAGAGTAGCCGGGTCTTTTGACACCAAAGAGTTCTTCTTCTTCCCAAAACTTCCCTCAAGATGAACCTTAAATCTGATGGTACTAAGGTGCGAGTATGCTAGAGCAACCATGTGAAACCCCCTCCACACCCTTGAAACCGCATAAAAGGATCTTCTCCCTCTCTCAAACTCCACCCTTTTCTCTCTCCCTTTCAAGTTCTCTCTTCAAGTTTCCTCTAGAAGAACGAAGCTTCAATGGCTGCCAAAGATACTTTCAAAGTCTTTGACAAAGATTAAATAGAAGAGCTCCAAATTTGATCTTAATTGCATTAAACTAATATTATCGTATAGGACGATATTCCTATTGTCCTGTACGATTAGTTCAAATCAATGAGCATCATTCAGAACATCACCCTGAATACATAAATGGATGATGGAAAAGTAAACTGATCGTCCGAGCTGATTAGTACAAAAAAGGCATATATCGTCCAGAGCATCACCCTAAATAGAGCCAGGCCGATTATTGATCGTCTAGAAAGAACTAAGGTTTATGAACTTATTGTCCCGGATGATGTTATGATCGTCCAGGCCGATATGATCGAGCAAACAAATCTTAATTGCTTTCATTAATTTCCAAATTAATTTAGACATAATTAGACTGCATTATCTAGGATGATATCCTAAACGATGTCCAAAAATAACACATGCCTAAATAGATCTGACGGCTAATTTTACTGATTTGAGCCTATCATCCCATACGATAATAATATCATCTAGGATGATTCGCTTAAATGTGGCTGCCTAAACCAGGATGATATAATTAGGATTTCTATTTTTAACTGATCATCCAGGATGATTTTTTGGATCATCTTGATCGATGTGATCAAAAATAGAAAACTCTAATAAGTAGACGAAATTTTGAGTGCATGGTTACAAGCAAGCATACCCCCTTACAGTACATGACTAAAAAATATATCAATTAAAATTACAAATAAAACTTGTTCTACCAAATCTTGAGCCTTTTATGGTGTACTGTAATCCTTAAATGTTAATATACAAACAAATAAAAATATGTTATAAATACAATAGAAAGTGAGCCACAATATTTGTTATCATCAGAAACATAAACTAATAAGCTCGAGTTGCAACAATTCTTGTGGTATGCTAGGTCATATAGCATGTACTTACACAATACACCATAGGACACATCTAGTGTGGAGGCCCAAATCACATGCACCAAAGCATAAAATCCATACAACTCATTTATCAAGGCATAAGGTGGAACCCAAACTCACTTGGGTTCCCAAATCTAATGTTTGATTGACTTTGTAGGAATGCTTTCACAAAAGGCCTAGTGAGAGCATGTTGTACTTAGATAGCGAGTACTCAAGACACATAACTTGAAATTTAAATTAATTCATCATGTTGGAGGTTAGGTTAAGAAGCAATGTCACACTAGGAGATAACACCACCAAGGAAAGTGGTGGGCTCATATATAATTGGAAACTCAAAGAATTTTATTATTGAGAATGTTTTACTTGTTGATGGATTAAACCATAATCCTTTTATCATTAATAAGCTATGGCATAGGAGAATATGTCATGCAAGTAAGAAGATCCTTAGGAAGATTACCCATAAAGACTTAATTAGAGGCATACTCAAGTTAGAATTCACTAAGAGCCTCCCATATGATGCCTGCCAACTAGGAAAATAAATTAAATCTTCATTTCATTCAATTAAAGACATCATCATTATAGGCAACTAGAAATTCTCCATATGGATCTATTTGGCCCCATTAGTACAGCCAGCCTAGGAGGAAAATCATATGATTTTGTGATCATTAATGATTATTCTAGATACACCTGAGTTACTTTCCTAACATAAAAAAGGGAATCATTTGAGAAATTTAGAACATTTCTTGACCTAGATACATAAGAAATTAGGATGTGAGATATTGACCATTCATAGTGATCATGGTAGAGAGTTTGATAATGATAAATTTGAAACCTTTTATTAGGAGATAGGGATAGAGCATTAGTTTTCTGGCCCTATGATCCCTCAGCATAATGGAATAACTGAAAGAAAAAAAACAAATTTAGTTAAAGCTACTAGGTCCATATTAGCTAAATATTCTCTCCCTAAATACTTTTGGCTAGAAATAGTAAATACTACTTGTTATATGTTGAACAGAATAAATATTAGATCTAAGATAAATAAGACATCCTATAAACTCCTTAAGGCTAGGACACCCAACCTATATCATTTGCATGTCTTTGGTTGTAGATGTCCTAATTAATGGAAAATGACCTCTAGGGATGTTTGATCCCAAATTCAATGAAGGAGTCTTCTTAGGGAATTCATCTATTGGTAAAGCCTACATGATTTTGAACAAGAGGACCATGATAGTAGAAGAGTTTACCCATCTCATATTCAATGAATCAGATAAAACCTTTAAGCTTAGGATAGAGGAAGAAGTGGAGATTACCCAAGAGATAGAATCCATTAAGATAGGAGATAAAGTAAAATCTTAAGATCTTTTACCTAGATAATGGAGATACTCATCTAGTCATCCTAGGGAACTGATCCTAGGAGACTCATATAAAGGTGTTAAAATTAGGCATGGACTTAAAAAGAAGGATAGTCATTCAGCATTTATCTCAATGGTAGAATCCACCAATATAGATCAAGCCCTAACCGATGAATTCTAGATCCTAGCAATACAATTAGAATTAAAATAATTTGTTAGGAATGATGTATGAAAATTGGTTAAAAGGCCTAAAGACCTAGTGTTGTAAGAACTAAGTGTGTTTTTAAAAATAAAATGAATGACTCTGGTATAGTGGTTAAGAATAAGGCTAGATTACTAACTAAGTGGTACAATAAGATTGAATGAATTAATGTTGAGATATTTGCCCCTTTAGCTAGACTAAAAGCCATTAGGGTGTTACTAGCATTTACTTGCTTTAGAGGATTAAAGATGTATCTGATGGAGTGATTAAAGAAGATGTGTATGTTGAGCAACCCCCAAGTTTTGAGAATTCGTAATTTCCAAATCATATATTTAAATTAAAAAATATATTATGTGGATTGAAGTAAACACCAAGAGCTCGATATAAAAGGTTAAGCACATTCCTTCTAGATAAAGGATTGTTAAGGGTAGTGTAGACACCACCATATTCCTAAAGAGAGAAGGAGAAGATTGTTCATTGTTTAGATTTATATTGATGATATACTATTTGATCTACAAATTAAAATCTTTGTATTCAATTCTCAAAAATAATGAGTGAGGAGTTTGAGATGAGTATGATGGGAGAGCTTACCTATTTTATTGGATTTATTATGAAACAAAGGGATAATGAAACATTTCTTAGCCAAATAAAATATATCAAATATACCGTCAAATAATATGAGATAGATAATGCTAACAAAATCAATACTACCATAAGCTCTACTATTTTGTTAGACAAGGATCCTAATAGAAAATTAGTTGATCAAAAAATACATAGGGAAAATTGGATCCCTTTTTTATTTAATAGCGAGTAGTCTTGATATCATATTAAATTTATATCTCTGTGCTAGATTTCAAGCTAATCCAAAAAATCTCATATGACTATCATTAAGAGAATCCTTAGAAACCTATTAGGCACCCGAAATATAACTATCTGGTACCCTAAACATAGCTCATCCTTTAAAATCATAAGATATCAGGCTCTGACTTTACAGAATGTAGGGTAGATAGGAAAAATAATTCAAAAACATGTCATTTCATAGGCCAATCATTAGTTTCCATGTCTAGTAAAAGGAAGAATTCAGTAGCCTTATCCACCGCTGAGGTGGAATATATTATCGTAGGAAGCTATGTTGCTCAAGTCATAAGGCTAATGTAACAAATCTTAGATCTTGGACTTCTTGTAGGCACTATTCTTATTATGTGTGATAACACTAGTGCCCTTTGTTTTTCCAAAAATTAAATTCAACACTCCCGAACCAAATTCATAAACATTATGCATCATTTCATTAGTGTTGCAAATTTGGTTTCATGAATTATGGTTTTGATGATATCAAACAATACGACTACCTTTTTCTACTGACATTTTAGGGCCAAGAGATCAGACGACAAATGGAACCAGCTCAAGATTGGGTAGATTAGGTTTGAGTCAGTCTGTAACTTTCCATTTCCCTTTCTTGAGTCAATTGTAATCTTGGAAGTGTCTGATGCTAAGTAACCCTACACACACACACTTGAGTGATTCTTTTCTTAACTAATTTAGAATTTTTGTTTTCACTCACATCATCCTGGACGATATTTATATTGTCCTTGAAGATCGGGTTTAAAATAGAAATCCTAATTAGGACTCCTAGTCAAGGCAGTCGTCATTAAGATATTGGCCTATACGATACATGTATCAACCAGGACGATATGGTCAAAACAGAAAGAATTCGCCGACATGATCTATTTAGGCATTCTTTATTTTTGGATATCAGCCAAGGCGATCGTGTATTGTCCTAGACAATTTGATACAATTATGCTTAAATTGATCAGATAATTAAGGAAAGCAATTAAGGATGATTGATATGATAACATCATCCGGGACGATCTCAATATCATCCGGGACGATCAGTTCAAAAACCTTAGTTGCTTCTAGACGATCAACATCGGCCAGATCATATTCAGGGCGAACTTTTGGACGATATACCTCTGATTTGAACTAATTGTTCGGGACGATCGTGAGATCATCCAGAATAATCAAGCTTATTTTGAATCGTCCAGACTCCCATTCAGGGCGATGTTCTGTACGATAGTCCACGATTTATACTGATCAGCCAGGACGATATTCATATCGTTCTGAATGATAATGTCGGTTCTTGAAATTCTATTTAAAGGATCCAATTTTTTCTCATGTATGAGACCTTGAGTGCTGTTGTCTTGACCAAAGAGAGCCTTTTGAGAAAGAGAGAGAGGAACTTGTGAGGGGGAGTTTTTGAGAGGGTTCACAAGGGTTACTCCAAGCAAGGTTCCAAGTCGTCTTCTCTGGTCTTCATCCTTCGTTCTTAGGAGGTTCTTGGGAGGTCTACTTCAGCAAAAGGTTCGGATTCTCTGCCCGCTTTAGGAGGAAGCAAAAGGAGTCGGTTCTCTGCCTGCTTCAGGAGGAAGCAAAAGAAGTCGGTTCTCTTCCGCACCGGGGTTGAAGAAAAGGCGTCGGGTGTAAAGGCTTCTCTTCCTAGCTGTGGGAGCTAAGAGAGACACTTACTTAGTGCAATACCTAGAGGGCTCCTCCAGGGAGTGGACCTAGGTCAAGTTGACCGAACCACTATAAACCCTTGTGTTCTTTTTACTGCTTCCGCATTTTAATTTTCCCCACTTATCTTTTTGTTGTGTTTTTGGTTTGTGCTTATTGTAATTTGATCTAAGAAATATTTTAAAAAAATATAACAATTCACCCCCCTCTTGGTTAGCCTCAGGCTAGTTCTCAAGGGCTTAACATCCCTAACGAACTTTCAAGTGGCATTAGAGCGGGATTCATAAAATTTGAGTTTGAAAACTTTTTGAATTTTGATCCATGGCAAACTTTGGGAATCGTAATACAACGGAAGGATATTCTATTACATGACCACCTTTGTTTGACAATCTACATATTGATTTTTGGAAAACTTGCATGTCTACTTTTTTTACAATCAACTGATTATCGCATGTGGATGCTTATTAAAGAAGGATATTCTCCACCTTCTCGTGAACTTAATGAAATTAAAACTGAAGTGCCTTTTATTGAATGCACTTTTGATGAAAGATATTTAGCTCAACTCAATGCGAAGTATTTGAATTATTTTTTCTGTGCTTTAAAATCTGAAGACTACATGCGTGTTTCCACTTGCTCTACTGGAAAAGAGATTTGGGATAGGTTGTGCATTACTTATGAAGGAACCAATGAAGTTAAGCAATCTCGTTTAAATATTCTCTTGCATGATTACGAACTTTTTCATATGAAACCTTCTGAATCAATTTCTGATATGTATACAAGGTTTACTCAAATTGTAACTTCTTTGCATACCTTAGGAAGAGAACTTTCAAATTATGAAAAAGTAAATAATATTTTGAGATGCTTTCCTTTCTCTTTTGATGCTAAAATCACCGCCATTACTGAGTCTAAAGATTTGAATACTTATTCAATTGACAACTTACTTGGTTCACTCATTGCTTACGAGCAAGGAGTGAACCAAAGAAATTTGGATGCACGTGAGAAAAGAATGGAGAAAACTATAGCATTAAAGGGCAACGACACGAACTCTGATTCTTCTGGGTCTGAAAGTGATGACATTGCCTTAATCACAAGGCAATTCAAAAGCTTTTTAAGAAAGAGTCACAAGCATCATCAAAATTGGAGAAAAGGTAAGGATAACAAATAATCTAAAGGATCTTCTGATGTTGTTTGTTTTGAATGCAGGAAGCCTGGACATGTCAGAGCTGATTATCCTACACTTCAGGATCACTCCAACAAAGAAAAGAGTGAGGAGAAACCTAAGTTCAGGAAGGACAAGAAGAGAATTCAAAAGATGTTCTGGGCAAAATCTGCTTCTGATTCATCTGAAACTGAACCTAAGGAAGAAAGAACAAACTTGTGCTTAATGGTAGAAGATCATCTTTATCAAAGTGATGAAGAAGAGGTATATAAACTAACCTATGATCAACTATTTGAAATTTATGAGAAAATTCATGCATCATACAAAAAACTTAAGAAAACTCATACTAGTATAAAAATGGAGCTTTTGAATTTACAAAAAAAGCATGAAATTATTCTCAAAGATCACTCAATGATTGATTCAAATCACATGGTTTTACTTGATGAATTTGATGAATTAAATAAAAAACATTTAGAATTGATTGATGAGCATGATTTATTAAAAGCATCACACATCTCACTTAAATCTGATTTTAAGAAATCTAAAGAGATGGAGCAAAATTTGAGGATTAAGAATGCTGCTTTAGAAAGTACTAACTTGAGATTTAAAACTGAATTGGAAACAATTAAGAGAAATTGGATGACACCCACTTTTGATCTAAAGCCAAGACCTAGGAAGAGGCATTACAATCCAAATCATTTAAGAAATCTTTTTTCTGGTGTTAGATGCTTTTTATGTGGCATGCTAGGACATATCTCACACACTTACACTGTTCACCATAGTACACATTGGGTATGGAGACTCAAATTGCATAATTCACAGCATAGCACACATACATTGCATTCTACCTTTCATAAGAAGGGAACCAAACCCGTTTGGGGTCCTAAATCTGACGGTTGTTGATTTTTGCAGGACTGCTCTCATCAAAAACCTCGTGAGAGCATATGACTCTTGGACAAATGGAGGCTCGCAGCTCGTAATTGCTTAAACTTGCTGCTTAATAAATTCTTGAAATACATGTTTTGATTATTGTTGTTTTCTATCTTTTGTGGTTGTTTCTTTTTAGTTATTTTTGTTTTTGCTTTCCTTTTCTTTATGATGATTTTCCTAGTTCTTAAATTTTGGATATTTATAGCCAATGATTAGCATCTTTAAATTGGTTTAAGGGAGAAATACCGTTGATGGTTTTCCCCCTCTAACCTCTTTTAGTGGTATATTTTTTTCTTTTCTAAATAAAAGTCTATCTCAAATTAACAACTGATTTTTGAAACTAAGATCTTTTTTATCTTGTTATAATAATCTACCTTATATATAATATTCAAAGCTTTTCTATATCTTTCAAGTTAATTGAAATCTTATCATTGCATTTATCATATGATTTTGAGTCTGCTTTGTGGTCTATTCTTTCTTATATTAGAGAGTGAGTTTTTCTTCTCTAATATCTGGAATATCTACTCACAACTAATTATATTTTAAGAGTTGTTGAAAAAGGAATCTAGCTTGCAAGAACAAGAAAAAGAAAAAAGCCAATGATGCCAAAAATAAAAAATTGCGTAATGATGCCAAATTGAAAAATACATGTACACAAAGTGTATCAAAAGATGCTCAAAAAGCAATTCAAAGTGATAAGAGGCATAAAATGAGCCCACTAAAAGCAAGCTGTCCTCTTTTTTAAAAAACTTTTAAACTTAGAAGAACTCATGGGTTATTTGATATTTTTAAAGGCGTGATTTCAAATTTCATGATTGAGACAAATTGCTTTGGTATATTATTTTATAAGATTTTTTTTTGTAGCCAAGTTTTGAACGGATCTTCTTTTACCCAATTAGTTTGATATGAGATAGGCATTTTGTTTTCAAAAGATGATTGTGCCCTGAAAGAAGTCCGAGCTAGGGTTAACAGGATTGAATATTCTACCGTTTTTAGATTTTGACATTGTTAACTCATTGATCTTTCGAATCTTTAAAATTTAATTATTTGGGAAATTTATCATATGCCGCTTTGTAAAAATTTAAATTAAAAAAATTATTATTTTGTTTATTTTTATCTTTTTTTTTGTTTTTAGATTGATTTTATTGTTTGTGGTTTTATTGTTTGTGGACTCTCTCTGATCGTATCCATCTTTCCCTGATTTTCCAAACTTTATCACATCGTCCTGGCCGATATTTTTATCGTCCTGGAATATTGGACCATCTCTGTTCTAAATCCATCTACTGGCTTTTTTCTGACTTTGCTGTAACTCATCATCCTGGACGATCCAATATCGTCATGGATGATATGATCGTCATCTACTACAGTCATTTTTATCGTCTTGGCCGATTTATATTTCATACGGGCCGATGCGTTTATGGACATCATCCCGGCCAATACAATTAATTATCCTGGACGATACACGTGTCAGCACGTTTTAAGTCATTAAAATTGTCTGGGACGATCCATATTTGAACAATCATCCCAAACGATCCACTACTCGGCCTGGCCGATACTCGTTGCACATGATTTTAAACATTTTAAATTCGGCCAGTACGATCAATTATTGAGCATCGTCCTAGACGATCCACCAAATCGGCCCGACGATCTGCTTTTTCATCAGTTGTCCAGCTTGACTCTCGGGACGATCACATGAGTCCTATCATCCTGGCCGATATCTGATCGGCCGGACGATTAGTACGGAAAGACACGATAGCCACCTCCGTTCCAAATCTTCCCAACTCCCCGTAGAAGCTTCATTCGAGCTTGAGGTCTTGAAGGAAGTGAGGCAGACGATCCACGAGCTCAGAAAGACCTTAACCACCTCCATCCATCCATTATAGCTCGGTAAATCTTCTAACCTAGAATTTTTCTTAGATTCCTAAATAACTTCCTAACTATTGCATCAAATGGAAAGAAAAGTAGCCCCATTCATTCTTAGATCCCATTCCATCTTGTCCAAAGTTTAAAGTAATTTTATCATGTATTTTTTGAAATGAAACAAAAAAAAAAGCTTAGGGTTCTCGGTTTAACTAGAGCGGAGAAGACGAAATCAGGACCGTCTGTTATTCTGTTTGAAACGAAACAGTCGTGATTTCGATTTTTAAGGATCTAATCCGACTGTGAGGACAATGGATGGACGGATTCCATCCGGTTTCATCGATCCATTCATCTAAATCGCGGAAACATACTGACCGTCCGATTTCCGTGTGTTGAGATCAAATGCAGGATCCGATCTCAACCTTTAGATTGGAACCGCGGAAGATCAAACTGTCCAAATCCAGCGAGCTGGTTAAGTGGCAGGTCCCGCGTGACCGCCGCCGTCACATGGCGGAATCCGCGCGCGCCGCCTGTGCCAGGTCAGCACCGCCGCTAACTGGATATTTAAAACCCTAAAATAAATCCAGAAAATCTTGAGAATCAAAAATTCACCAAAATTTCAATCTCTCCTTTTTTGAAGTTCTTTGGCTTGTTTTGTTTGTATTTTTAAATTACTATATTTAAAATAAGTAAAAATTATTTTGATTAATATTTTATTAGTAATTTCAATAATACAGAAAACCTTACTTTATTTTTAAATTAAATATATAAAACATCTTTGGCTGAAACTTGCTAGAGAGGTCTTAGGGTCTAAGGTGATGTGCTCCATAATTTGCCTAAACCATTTTGATGCAATATAAACTGAATTATGAATTTACAAAAATCTTGATCATAATTTGATCTTGATTTTTGGAAATTCATAATCTACTCAATCTAAAATCATTTCAGGCATATTAGGGTTCTACGGAGTCAATAGGAGTCTCTCTTTTACTGATAAGTGGACTTGGTTTCTTAATTAAGTGTGGATTTATAGAGATTATTTGTTTTAGAATAATAGATCATACATGTATATAGTCATCTATATACATATATAATCATTAAATCAACATAATAAAGATATGAAATTGAGAGGGAATATACTTAGAGAGATCTCTCTTATCTCTAAATATTGCCAACTCAATTTGATATAGCCATATCTTCATAGTAAATCATTAAGTTCATAGACTATGTATATTAGTCTATAACTTATAATTGACCATGAAAAATTCCATAGATATTAGGACCACTTCTTCTTTATTTCTTATGATTCATTTGTGTGATTATAATTAGTGTCCAAAGGGTTAGAAGAACATGATTTACTTGTCCTATATTTAGTGACACTAAGGACAACAATTAAGGTTGAATCTTATCAACTTAGTCAAATCTAGGGAGAACTACACAAATCCCTTTGGGATGAAACTCAAACATAGAAAACTAGTGTCACAACCCCTTGATTTATAATACCTCTTTGGAATTAATCAATCTTATAACAACTAGTAGATTTAGGAGATCCTTCATTAAGGATCTTTTTCTTTTGTTTTGATAAACTCTAATAAATCAAATAAAATTCCAAAATCTAAAAATCAATCTCAATCAATTTCAATCAATTCAAAATCAAACTTACAATCCTTAAAATTCAAAATTAAAGGCTTAAATCTCACTTAAATCTAATCAACCCTTAATTAAACATTAAATAAATAAATACTTTAAAATTCATGTAAAATTCCAAAAAAATATCAAAAATATGGAATAAATTCATTTAATATCAAGTCAGACCAGAATGTATTATTTTATATTAAATAATTTTCTAATGATAATATTCCTTAATGATCCAATAAATGATTAAAAATTCTAAAAAAATCTAAATATTACAATAAAATTCATCTATAATTTAAATTAAAATTTTAATTCATCTAAACTAAATTAGTTTGATAATTTGATTGATTAAGATTCATCTTAATTAATCAAATTTGATAATTAATTTAGATTAAATGAATTAAGCCCTTATGCCTAAAGCTTGATTCCTTTTGGAGGGCTTGAGGCATTGTGATTAAAAGGCCTTTTAACATACTTAATTAACCAAAAGATCTCCCATGTATTGTGTATGACTCTTTTAGGAACGCACTAATAACATTTGGATTTGGAGATCTTCAAACCCTTAATAACACACCGACCTTATACACACGTCAGTAGTTCCTTCAGGAGGGCACGTAGTATTGCATTTAATGTCCCTTTCTCTCTCTCTAATAAAAACTTTAGGGACTCTCAGATGAATACCTGTCTTCCATATAAGATGGGTATTTATTCTGAAAGTCCTAGGATTTATAAATTGATAACTTCCTACACGTAGGGAGTTATCAATCTATAAGTTCTTATAAACTAAATCAAATAATCTAACTTCTAAAAGTGAAATAATTCAAAATTCAAATACACTTTACTTAAACTTCAATTAAATTCCCTTCGGCCTTTAATAAATAACTTTAAAAAATATATGTAATTCAAACAATAATTCCTATAGGACATATCCAAGCCACCGACCTCTTTCACACACTTTGATGCTTGCTAGGACTGCCAACTTTTGCCTAGGCTAGGCCGGTGGTTTGTTGTGTTTGTTTGCGGGTGTCTTGCCTAGAGGGCACCTATGTGTGTTTGCTTACTTTTCTGTACTGCATGCATGCATATTTATTTTTGTCTGTACACAAGAGGCAGAGTGAACAAAGTGAGGACGTGTACTTACTTTCCTATCTTTACTTTCCTGCCTTTTATAACTATTCACAACGCACTCATAGCATGCATAATTATATAAATGCTTTTACTTTTCTGTACTTTACTTTCCTACAAAGTAGAATGTACCTGGGAGGACTGTGTATTTATAAAGAGAAATGTAAAGCATTATTTTCCTAGATCTGTTGTATATAGATGAGTCTGTACAAGTCTGGAGTCTATAAAAGAAATAAAAAACAACTGCTTATTACATATACAATGGGGTTCAAAAAGTAATATCCTCCCCCAGAGGATGAGTTCCTTTTTGGAATTTCATAGAAGACCTGGAGCCTAAAGAGCCATAAGCAGTTGTATTTATTTCTATTTTCTCGTAGGCATAGAACCCAGGTTTGTTGTCGAAGGAGCCTGGCCACCTTACTTTACTGCAAATTCTGGGATGTAACCGATAAATTCTATATTAATAAAATTGCTCTTTTTATACATAACTATTTCATGCATCATAAGTACTAAGATTCATGTTAGATTTTCAGTTTTTATAAGCATATTATCCTGCATTCGGGTTAAACTCTTTAACCCTTCCTTGATTCTTGGTTAGGAGCCATCTCAAATCTTGCATTACATAGTATGAATTATTGTGATTAGGATTGTTAGCTGGCAGCCCACTTAGGCAAGTGATAAGTCCAGATCGTATACATTCTCTCTACACATTCTTCTTTCTAATCAACTCTAATTCTCCCAAATTCACGTGTCAAAAAAATTTATAATCTAAAGCCTGAGCATGAAAATTAAATTAGCCCAAATTTAATTAAAATTTGTATATATTTTGAAAAGTAATTAGTCTTCATATAAACGAGAGTATCTCTTAGGAGATGTTTAACTATAGGGGAGTTAGATCCCAAAATAATCTAAACTCTATCTTAGTTTCCTTTCTAAGGTAGGGGAAAGATCTGTGATTGTAGTCCGGCTTTATCTAAATTTTAAAATTTATTTTGATAATCAAAAGATAGTTAATTTGCTCTTCACAGGCGGGTTTAAATATCTTCTAAATTTGATAATGAAAATAAATTCACGATTCATTAGTCTAATCGGGTCGATAGGATATATACTAATCATCCTTTATGATGATTTTATATTCCCTATGCTGCACCTGGTTAGAAGAATGAATTGTCATTTTCTTTCTTTCAAATCATAAGAGGAAAATTAGTCTGCTTTCGGGGCAGTATAATATCCGACTATGTGGATTTGATTGAAAGAAAATATTAAAATATAAATAAGCGAATCGTGTGAGAATTTATTTTATTTATTTATTTAAAATATAAAACTATTTTTTAAATTAAAAGTAATTTAAAATCTTTCTATATTTTATTTAAAAATAAAATATTTAAGCATTTTCAAAAAAAGTATATTTAAATTTAAATATTTTAAAATTAAAAAATAAAATTTCATTTGAATTATTTATCTATTTATTTATTTAATTAAAATATTAAAATTATTTAAAAATAAAAAGAGAGTATATTTTTATTTAAATATTTTCTTTTTAAAACCAATAAAATATTTTCTCACAATTGTGTGTTGATGAAGCAATGATATAGATTGATAGCTCTGTAGTTGAGGAGGATTACTTCATTTCTTTAATCGCTACTCTGTTCAAAAATTTTCTGAAGAGAAAGTGTAGAAGCATCATCAATAATAGCAATGAAGTAAAGTAACAATACTAGAAATTTTAAAGCATCATCTGACATAATTTATTTTGAATGCAAGAACTGAGCACCTGTGAATTTTTGCCCTAACCTTAAACTCACCCAATCAAGGAAAAGGGTGAAGAGAAAGAAAATTCATGAAGGGGAAGCATGAACACAAATGTATTTTGGGCTGACTCTCCTTAGAATCGTCTGAATAAGAAGCCAAGGAGGTATAAATCTATGTCTTTGGCTAATCTAATCTTAAATAGGTAGATTCAAGATGAGGTATATTAGTTATCTATCATGAGCTTTTTATTATATCTGAAGAAAAAACATGATTTATATAAGATGCTCAAAAAGATGTATGCTAGTTTAAACACTGACTTTTCTAATTTACAAAAAGAGCAGATTATCAAATAGTTGAGCATTCTACTTTAGATTGTATTCATATATCTTTACTTGATGAATTTGATGCATTAAATAGAAGAATACTAATCTGGCAATGTATATGAATCTATGAAAGTAAAGCATATTAAGATGAAGATTCATTCAAACATCTAGAAATAAGTGTTATCTGAACTATATAACAAGGTGCATGCATTAAAACTAGAAGTTACAAGTCTTGAAAGTGCTAATCAATTCTTAGAGCAAAAATCCATGAATTTTAACAAATTAGAACACCTCTTACACTAACACAATGGTATAGCCCCACATCACTATATGCATCATATACCCTAGGAAGAAGCATGACACCCCACACAGATTAGTAAATCTTTTTCTGGTGTTAGGTGTCATTCTTAATAGTTCAATAGGGATGTTAAGCCCTTATAAAACTAGTCCTAAGGCTAACCAAGAGGGTGAATTGGTATTTAAAAATTTACCAAATAAGAACCACAATTTATACCAAAAATAGATTCACCATAGGAAATGAAGCACGTAACATTAAATATGAAAAATAATAAGAAAGAACACACCATATTATAGTGGTTCGGTCCAACCTAACCTACGTCACTCCTTGGAGATAACCCCAAGTATTGCACTAAACTCAATGTCTCTCCTTTAGCCTACCACTAGCTAGGCAAAGTCCATTACAAAATCACTTCCATCTTCCCGGTGCAGCAGAGTAGCGGGTCTTTTGACACCAAAGAGTTCTTCTTCTTCCCAAACTTCCCTCAAGATGAACCTTAAATCTGATGGTACTAAGGTGCGAGTTGCTAGGAGCAACATGTGAAACCCTCCACACCTTGAAACCGCATAAAAAGGATCTTCTCCCTCTCTCAAACTCCACCCTTTTCTCTCTCCATTTCAAGTTCTCTCTTCAAGTTTCCTCTAGAAGAAACGAAGCTTCAATGGTGCCAAAGATACTTTCAAAGTTCTTTGACAAGATTAAATAGAAGCTCCAAATTTGATCTTAATTGCATTAAACTAATATTAGTATAGACGATATTCTAATGTCCTGTACCGATAGTTCAAATCAATGAGCATCATTGAACTCACCCTGAATACATAATGGATGATGGAAAAGTAAACTGATCGTCCGAGCGATTAGTACAAAAAAGCATATATCGTCCAGTAGCATCACCCTAAATAGAGCCAGGCCGATTTTGATCGTCTAGAAGAACTAAGGTTTATGAAACTTATTGTCCCGGATGATGTTATGTCGTCCAGGCCGATATGATCGGCAAACAAATTTAATTGTTTCATTTTTCCAATTAATTTAGACATAATTAGATGCATTCATCTAGGATGATATCCTAAACGATGTCCAAAAATAACACATAGCCTAAATAGATCTGACGGCTAATTTTGACTATGAGCCTATCATCCATACGATAATAATATCATACTAGGATGATCGCTTAAATGTGGCTGCCTAAACCGGATGATATAATTAGGATTTCTATTTTTAACTGATCATCCAGGATGATTTTTTGGATCATCTTGATCGATGTGATCAAAAATAGAAAACTCTAATAAGTAGACGAAAATTTTGAGTGCATGGTACAAGAAGCATACCCCCTTACAGTACATGACTAAAATATATCAATTAAATTACAAAATAAAATTGTTTCTACCAAATCTTGGCCTTTTATGGTGTACTGTAATCTCTTAAATGTTAATATACAAACAAATAAAAATATGTATAAATACATAGATAAGTGACCACAATATTTGTTTATCATCAGAAACATAAACTAATAGCTCGAGTTGCAACAACTTGTGGTATGCTAGGTCATATAGCATGTACTTACACAATACACCATAGGACACATCTAGTGTGGAGGCCAAATCACATGCACCAAAGCTAAAATCCATACAACTCATTGTATCAAGGCCTAAAGGTGGACACCCAAACTCACTGGGTTCCCAAATCTATGTTTGATGACTTTGTAGGAAGCTTTCACAAAGGCCTAGTGAGAGCATGTTGTACTTAGTAGCGAGTACTCAAGACACATAACTTGTAAATTTAATTATTACATGTTGGAGGTTAGGTTAAGAAGCAATGTCCACTAGGAGATACACACACCAAGTGAAGTGGTGGGGATCATATATAATTGGAAACTCAAAGAATTTTATTATGAGAATGTTTTACTTGTTGATGGATTAAACCATAATCCTTTTATCATTAATAAGCTATGCATAAGAGAATATGTCATGCAAGTAAGAAGATCTTAGGAAGATTACCCATAAAGACTTAATTGAGGGCATACTCAAGTTAGATTCACTAAGAGCCTCCCCCATATGATGCCTGCAACTAGGAAAATAATAAATCTTATTTTTCAATTAAAGACATCATCATTATAGGACTAGAAATCCCATTGGATCTATTTGGCCCCATTAGTACACAGCCTAGGAGGAAAATCATATGATTTGTGATCATTAATGTTATATCTAGATACACCTGAGTTACTTTCTAACAATAAAAAGGAATCATTTGAGTAATTTAGAACATTTCTTGACCTGATACATAAAAAATTGGATAGAGATATTGCCTTCATAGTGATCATGCGTAGAGAGTTTGATAATGAAAATTGAAACCTTTATAGGTAGATAGGATAGAGCTTAGTTTCTGGCCCTTGATCCCTCAGCAAATGGAATAACTGAAAGAAAAAAAACAAATTTTAGTGAACTACTAGGTCCATATTAGCTAAATTTCTTCCCTAAATACTTTTCTAGAAATAGTAAATACTTGTTTATGTTGACAGAATAAATATTAATCTAGATAAATAAGACATCTATAACTTAAGGCTAGGACACCCAACTATATACATTCATGTCTTGGTTGTAGATGTCCTAAGTAATGGAAATGACCTCTGGGAGGTTTGATCCCAAGATTCAATGAACGGAGTCTTCTTAGGGAATTCAATCTATTGGTAAAGCCTGACATGATTTTGAACAAGGACCCCCATATGTGATTGTGCTAAATATTCTTCTATACTGTGTTTTGTGCTAGATAGTTTTAGGGATATTTACTTGTTTTTATGTTTGTTGTGTTGAATTTGTGTGTTTGTGTGATATGTGCTTTGTTTGATGTGCTAGTATAGACTCTGATACTTCTTGTTGTTGAAGGTGTAGTGCCACTTGGTCAGTGGTGCTGTGCTTTGTTTGTGTGGCTTAATTGGGAATAATTGACCTGTAGTTGGTTGTTTGTCCATTTGAATGTGAGTTTTAGGTGATTCTGTATTGTGTTAGAAGTACATGATTTTTGTATAACAATTGTAGGGACTTTGATAGTAGAGAGTGTTACCCATCTCATATTCAATGAATCAGATAAACCTTTAAGCTTAGGTAGAGGAAGAAGTGGAGATTACCCAAGAGATAGAATCCATTAAGATGGAGATAAAGTAAAATCTTAAGATCTTTTACCTAGATAATGGGATACTATCTAGTCATCCTAGGGAAGTCCTAGGAGACTCATATAAAGGTGTTTAAAATTAGGCATGGACTTAAAAAAGAAGGATAGTCATTCAGCATTTATCTCAATGGTAGAATCCACCAATATAGATCAAGCCCTAACGAATGAATTCTAGATCCTAGCAATCAATTAGAATTAAAATAATTTGTTAGGCAATGATGTTATGAAAATTGGTTTTTTAAAAGGCCTAAAAGACCTAGTGTTGTAAGAAGACTAAGTGTGTTTTTAAAAATAAAATGATTGACTCTGTATAGTGGTTAAGAATAAGGTAGATTACTAACTAAGTGGTACAATTAAGATTGAATGAATTAATGTTGTGATATTTGCCCCTTTAGCTAGACTAAAAGCCATTAGGGTGTTACTAGCATTTACTTGCTTTGAGGATTAAAGATGTATCTGATGGAGTGATTAAAGAAGATGTGTATGTGAGCAAACCCCAAGTTTTGAGAATTCGTAATTTCCAAATATATTTTAAATTAAAAAATATATTATGTGGATTGAAGGTAAACACCAAGAGCTCGATATAAAAGGTTAAGCACATTCCTTCTAGATAAAGGATTGTTAAGGGTAGTGTAGACCACCATATTCCTAAAGAGAGAAGGAGAAGATTGTTCATTGTTTTGATTTATATTGATGAATTACTATTTGATCTACAAATTAAAATCTTTGTATTCAATTCTCAAAAATAATGAGTGTGGAGTTTGAGATGAGTATGAGGGAGAGCTTACTATTTTATTGGATTTATTATGAAACAAAGGGATAAATGAAACATTTCTTAGCACAATAAAATATATCATAATATACCGTCAAATAATATGAGATAGATAATGCTAAAAAATCAATACTACCATAAGCTCTACTATTTTGTTAGCAAGGATCCTAATAGGAAATTAGTGATCAAAAATCATAGGGAAAATGGATCCCTTTTTATTTAATAGCGAGTAGTCTTGTTATCATATTTAAATTTATATCTCTGTGCTAGATTTCAAGCTAATCCCAAAAATCTCATGACTATCATTAAGAGAATCCTTAGAAACTACTTAGGCACCCGAATATAACTATCTGGTCCCTAAACATAGTCTCCTTTAAATCATAAGATATCAGGCTCTGACTTTACAGAATGTAGGGTAGATAGGAAAAATAATTCAAAACATGTCATTTCATAGGCCAATCATTAGTTTCCATGTCTAGTAAAGGAAGAATTCAGTGCCTTATCCACCGCCTGAGGTGGAATATATTATCGTAGGAAGCTATTGTGCTCAAGTCATAAGGCTTAATGTAACAAATCTTAGATCTTGGACTTCTTGTAGGCACTATTTTTATTATGTGTGATAACACTAGTGCCCTTTGTTTTTCCAAATATTAAATTCAACACTCCCGAACCAATTCATAAACATTATGCATCATTTCATAGTGTTGCAAATTTGGTTTCATGTGAATTATGGTTTTGATGATATCTAAACAATACGACTACCTTTTTCTTACTGACATTTTTAGGGCCAAGAGATCAGACGACAAATGGAACCAGCTCAAAGATTGGGTAGATTAGGTTTGGTCAGTCTGTAACTTTCCATTTCCCTTTTTGAGTCAATTGTAATCTTGGATGTGTCTGATGCTAAGTAACCCTACACACACACACTTGAGTGATTCTTTTCTTAACTAATTTAGAATTTTTGTTTTCACTCACATCATCCTGGACGATATTTATATTGTCCTTGAAGATCGGGTTTTAAAATAGAAATCCTAATTAGGACTCACTAGTCAAGGCAGTCGTCATTAAGATATTGTGCCTTACGATTCATGTATCAACCAGGACGATATGGTCAAAACAGAAAGAATTCGCGACAGATCTATTTAGGCATTCTTTTTTTTGGATATCAGCCAAGGCGATCGTGTATTGTCCTAGACAATTTGATACAATTATGCTTAAATTGATCAGATAATTAAGGAAAGCAATTAAGGATGATTGTATGATAAACATATCCGGGACGATCTCAATATCATCCGGACGATCAGTTCAAAAACCTTAGTTGCTTCTAGACGATCAACATCGCGCCAGATCATATTCAGGGCGAACTTTTGGACGATATACCTCTGATTGGAAACTAATTGTTCGGGGACGATCGTGAGATCATCCAGAATAATCAAGCTTATTTTTGAATCGTCCAGACTCCCATTCAGGGCGATGTTCTGTACGATAGTCACGATTTATACTGATCAGCCAGACGATATTTATATTCGTTTTGAATGATAATGTCGGTCTTGAAATTTCTTATTAAACGGATCAATTTTTTCTCATGTATGAGACCTTGAGTGCTGTTGTCTGGACCAAAGAGAGCCTTTTGAGAAAGAGAGAGAGAGAAAGAGAGAGAGGAACTTGTGAGGGGGAGTTTTTGAGAGGGTTCACAAGGGTTACTCCAAGCAAGGTTCCCAAGTCGTCTTCTCTGGTCTTCATCCTTCGTTCTTAGGAGGTTCTTGGGAGTCTACTTCAGCAAATAGGTTCGGATTCTCTGCGCTTTAGGGGAAGCCAAAGGAGTCGGTTTCTCTGCTGCTTCAGGAGAAGCAAAAGAAGTCGGTTCTCTTCCGCACCGGGGTTGAAGAAAAGGCGTCGGTGTTGGTGTAAAGGCTTCTCTTCCTAGCTGTGGGAGCTAGAGAGAGACACTTACTTAGTGCAATACTAGAGGCGCTCCTCCGGGAGTGTGACTAGGTCAAGTTGACCGAACCACTATAAAACCCTTGTGTTCTTTTATGCTTCCGCATTTTAATTTTCCCCACTTATCTTTTTGTTGTGTTTTTGGTTTGTGCTTATTGTAATTTGATCTAGAGATATTTTAAATAAAATTATAACAATTCACCCCCCTCTTGGTTAGCCTCAGGCTAGTTCTCAAGGCTTAAATCCCTAACGAACTTTCAAGTGGCATTAGAGCGGGATTCATAAAATTTGAGTTTGAAAACTTTTTGAATTTGATCCATGGCACTTTGGGAATCGTATACAACGGAAGGATATTCTATTACATGACCACCTTTGTTTGGACAATCTACATATTGATTTTTGGAAAACTTGCATGTCTACTTTTTTTCAATCAACTGATTATCGCATGTGGATGCTTATTAAAGAAGGATATTCTCCACCTTCTCGTGATACTTAATGAAATTAAAACTGAAGTGCCTTTTATTGAATGCACTTTTGATGAAGACGTATTTAGCTCAACCAATGCGAAGTATTTGAATTATTTTTTCTGTGCTTTAAAATCTGAAGACTACATGCGTGTTTCCACTTGCTCTATGGAAAAGGATTTGGGATAGGTTGTGCATACTTATGAAGGAACAATGAAAGTTAAGCAATCTCGTTTAATATTCTCTGACATGACTTACGAACTTTTTCATATGAAACCTTCATGAATTCAATTTCTGATATGTATACAAGGTTTACTCAAATTGTAATCTTTGCATACCTTAGGAAGAGAACTTTCAAAATTATGAAAAAGTAAATAATATTTTGAGATGATGCTTTCCTTTCTCTTTTGATGCTAAAAATCACCGCCATACTGGGTCTAAAGATTTGATTACTTATTCAATTGACAACTTACTTGGTTCACTCATTGCTTACGAGCAAGGAGTGAACCAAAGAAATTTGGATGCACGTGAGAAAAGAATGGGGAGAAAACTATAGCATTAAAGGGCACGACACGAACTCTGATTCTTCTGGGTCTGAAAGTGATGACATTGCTTAATCACAAGGCAATTCAAAAGCTTTTTAAGAAAGAGTCACAAGCATCATCAAATTGGAGAAAGGTAAGGATAACAATAATCTAAAGGATCTTCTGATGTTGTTTGTTTTGAATGCAGGAAGCTGGACCATGTCAGAGCTGATTATCCTACACTCAGGATCACTCCAAAAAAGAAAGAGTGAGGAGGAAAACCTAAGTTCAGAAGGACAAGAAGAGAAGAATTCAAAAGATGTCTGGGCAAAATCTGCTTCTGATTCATTGAATAACTGAATTAGGACCCCCCCCCCCCCCCCCCCCCCCCCCCCCCCCCCCCCCCCCCCCCCCCCCCCCCCCCCTCCACACACTTAGTGTGCCTAGAGTTATTTACCTAGGATTAACATCCTATATTGAACTTTGAATTAGTATCAAAGCAGTTCTTAGAATTCATGATTTTAAAATCCCCAAGTAAAGATCTAATGGTGCATTTTGGTAAAAGAAATATTGCAGAAAGTTATTCTATAATCCACCCACCTCTATTTGAAATATTCATTTTGATTTTTGAAAAATTCACATGTCTATATTTCTATAATTTATTAATTTAAAAATCTATCATATTATTAAAACTAGTTATTATCTTTCATCAGCAATCATTAATGGAGTCAAAACTAATGTCCCATTTACTAAATGGTGTCTTAAAGACAGAGATCTTGCTAAATTAAATGAAAAATGTTTGAATTATATTTTTTTTTTTGTGATTTGAAATATAAAGATTATAAGAGAGTGTCTACATGTACTATGGGAAAGGAAGTATGGGATAGATTGTGCGTCACATATGTAAGAACTAGTGAAGTTAAACAGTCTAGGTTGAACATTCTATTGCATGACTATGAACTATTTTGTATGAAACCTAGTGAGACTATATTTGAAAAATACACTAGGTCACACAGCCTGCATGCATTAGGAATATAACATTCTAATATTAAAAAAGTTAACAAGATATTAATTTGCCTACCTAGTGCTTATGATGCTAAGGTCATTACAATTTTTTAATCTAATTATTTAAATGTGTTTTCAATAGATAACTTGCTTGGATCGCTCATTGCCTACAAGCAAGGTGTGAGTCAAAGGCTATTTGATGCAGGTGATAATAGAAAGGAGAAGATTGTTATTGACCTCATTTTTGTATGAGGTCATCAGCTACTGCCCCAAACTTCTGATTATACATCCAAGGGTTGATAGCCTGCGACCTGTTAATCTTCTAGAAAATCATTGAATCATTATTTCAACCATCCTTCAATCATTGCCATGCTTTCAATCAATGAATATAATTCTACAACCATCCTTCAATCAAGTTCTCATCACTCAATCTTTGGCTTGCAATCATCAATCTATCAATCATTTCAGCAAATCATAATCATTCATCTAATCTTCAATCTTCTAGCCTGCATTCAATCAACATTCAATCATATATTCAACTTCTAGCATCTAAAATATTCTACTATAGTCACATACCCAGTTTTCATTCATCTCAAATATAGTTTAATCAGATCAATTCAATCACATCCAATCATGCTTTAAACATTCATATAATCAAGCACTCGCTCTAGTCCTTAAATCATCTACCTAATCAGTCATCAATCAATCTCATGTTCAATTGAAACTTCAAACTACATTCATTCAACATTTAATCAAATCTAATCAATCTGCATATAACAAATCTTGAATCAATCATTTGGTCTTCAATCACTTCAATCAAACCAATGTTCATTCAATCAAATTCTAATTGCATTCAAACTCCATCAAAATCCCTTTGAACATAGTCTCAACTTCTTCAAATCCATTATAGGTCCACCCATGGATTTGACTTGGTCAAACCACCATGGATGGTCAAATCCCATCACATAAATATTCTTCCATTCATGCAATTGATCCCATGGAAATCACTTGCAAAACACTCATGCCAGCTTACATATACTGTTCTAGGATCCATCTCATCAATCATTGACTGAGTTGACTGGTCAAACCAGTCAACTCAATGCTTAAGGGACCATTTTCATGGTCAAACCCTTCGACCCAATGAATCCAGCCCAAACCACATCTATCTAGCCATTGAAACATACTCTAAAATCCTCCTTGATGCTAACTCAGCAACCTATGACCTGTTGACCAGTCAAATGGTCAATGGAAGCTCAAATGAATTCCCATGGTCAACCCTCTCAAATTTAAATCCCTAGCCTGAACCGAGCCAGTCTAGCTCATGGGAATGATCCCTTAAACACCTCTGGACTCAAACCAACCCAGCCTAGGCCATAACTTGCTCCCTAGCTCAATTAAGAGCTCAAACGAGCTCATTTGATCAACCCAACCAAATTAATCTACCCAGCCTAAAACAGGCCCATCCAGCCCCTCAACTCGATTCCAGAAACCTCTCTAGAGCTAGCCCGACCCAAACCAACAGTTTGGCCTGACCCAAGCCAGCTCAAATGGTCCTCCCCATGTGAAGACAAATGAGGGAGTGGCCAGCTCATCCTGCCCAATACAGTCCTTTCCCATGCTACCTAACCACCTAATCCAGGTGTTAATCATCACAGCACTCTCCCTGATCAATCCTAGCCCTTCATTTTTGCTCTAGCACTTGGAATAGGGTAGAGGGGACGAGACTATTTCACCCAAGAGACCTCTCATTCAAATGATTCTCAGAGCGCTCTAGCATTTCGTTTTGAAACCACATAGTTCTCTGGTCCTTTCATGATCATTCTTTGGTCATTTTGGAGCTCGCCGGCGGTGAAGAGCACGAAAGACCGAAGCCACCTCCGTCCAAATCTTCCCAACTCCCCGTAGAAGCTTCATTCGAGCTTGAGGTCTTGAAGGAAAGTGAGCGCAGACGATCCACGAGCTCAGAAAGACCTTAACCACCTCAATCCATCCATTATAGCTCGGTAAATCTCTAACCCTAGAATTTTTCTTAGATTCCTAAATAACTTCCTAACTATTGCATCAAATGGAAAGAAAAGTAGCCCCATTCATTCTTAGATCCCATTCCATCTCTGTCCAAAGTTTAAAGTAATTTTATCATGTATTTTTTTGAAAATGAAACAAAAAAAAAAGCTTAGGGTTCTCGGTTTAACTGAGCGGAGAAGACGAAATCAGGACCGTCTGTTCATTCTGTTTGAAACGAACAGTCGTGATTTCGTCATTTTTAAGGATCTAATCCGACTTGTGAGGACAATGGATGGACGGATTCCATCCGGTTTCATCAGATCCATTCATCATAAATCGCGGAAACATATCTGACCGTCCGATTTCTCGGTGTTGAGATCAAACTGCAGGATCCGATCTCAACCTTTAGATTGGAACCGCGGAAGATCAAACTGTCTCAAATCCAGCTGAGCTGGTTAAGTGGCAGGTCCCGCGTGACCGCCGCCGTCCACATGGCGGAATCCGCGCGCGCCGCCTGTCCAGGTCAGCACCGCCGGCTAACTGGATATTTAAAACCCTAAAATAAATCCAGAAAATCTTGAGAACTTCAAAAATTCACCAAAATTTCAATTCTCATCCTTTTTTGAAGTTCTTAGGCTTGTTTTGTTTGTATTTTTAATTACTATATTTTAAAATAAGTAAAAATTATTTTGATTAATATTTTATTAGTAATTTCAATAATACAGAAAACCTTACTTTATTTTTAAATTAAAATATATAAAACATCTTTGGCTGAAACTTGCTAGAGAGGTCTTAGGGTCTAAGGTTGATGCTCCATAATTTGCCTAAACCATTTTGATGCAATATAAACTGAATTATGAATTTACAAAATCTTGATCATAATTTGATCTTGATTTTTGGAAATTCATAATCTACTCAATCTAAAACTCATTTCAGGCATATTAGGGTTCTACGGAGTCAATAGGAGTCTCTCTTTTACTGATAAGTGGACTTGGTTTCTTAATTAAGTGTGATTTATAGAGATTTATTTGTTTTAGAATAATAGATCATACATGTATATAGTCATCTATATACATATATAATCATTAAATCATACATAATAAAGATATGAAATTGAGAGGGAATATACTTAGAGAGATCTCTCTTATCTCTAAATATTGCCAACTCAATTTGATATAGCCATATCTTCATAGTAAATCATTAAGTTCATAGACTATGTTATAGTCTATAACTTAATAATTGACCATGAAAAATTCCATAGAATATTAGGACCACTTCTTCTTTATTGCTTATGATTCATTTGTGTGATTATAATTAGTGTCCAAAGGGTTAGAAGAACATGATTTACTTGCCTATAATTTAGTGACACTAAGGACAACAATTAAGGTTGAATCTTAGTCAACTTAGTCAAATCTAGGGAGAACTACACAAATCCCTTTTGGGATGAAACTCAAACATAGAAAACTAGTGTCACAACCCCTTGATTTAATACATCTCATTTGGACATTAATCAATCTTATAACAACTAGTAGATTTAGGAGATCCTTCATTAAGGATCTTTTTCTTTTGTTTTGATAAACTCTAATAAATCAAATAAAATTCCAAAAATCTAAAAATCAATCTCAATCAATTTCAATCAATTCAAAATCAAACTTACAATCCTTAAAATTCAAAATAAAGGCTTAAATCTCATTAAATCTAAATCAACCCTTAATTAAACATTAAATAAATAAATACTTTAAAATTCATGTAAAATTCCAAAAAATATCAAAAATATGGAATAAATTCATTTAATATCAAGTCAGACCAGAAATGTATTAATTTTAATATTAAATAATTTTCTAATGATAATATTCCTTAATGATCCAATAAATGATTAAAAATTCTAAAAAAATCTAAATATTACAATAAAATTCATCTATAATTTAAATTAAAATTTTAATTCATCTAAACTAAATTAGTTTGATAATTTGATTGATTAAGATTCATCTTAATTAATCAAATTTGATAATTAATTTAGATTAAATGAATTAAGCCCTTATGCCTAAAGCTTGATTCCTTTTGGAGGGCTTGAGGCATTGTGATTTAAAAGGCCTTTTAACATACTTAATTAACCAAAAGATCTCCCATGTATTGTGTATGACTCCTTTTAGGAACGCACTAATACATTTGGATTTGGAGATCTTCAAACCCTTAATAACACACCGACCTTATACAACGTGCTAGATTCCTTCAGGAGGGCACGTAGTATTGCATTCATAATGTCCCTTTCTCTCTCTCTAATAAAACTTTAGGGACTCTCAGATGAATACCTGTCTTCCATATAAGATGGGTATTTATTCTGAAAGTCCTAGGATTTATAAATTGATAACTTCCTACACGTAGGGAGTTATCAATCTATAAGTTCTTTAAAACTAAATCAAATAAATCTAACTTCTAAAAGTGAAATAATTCAAAATTCAAATACACTTTACTTAAACTTCAATTAAATTCCCCTTCGGCCTTTAATAAATAAACTTTAAAAATATATGTAATTCAAACAATAATTCCTATAGGACATATCCAAGCCACACGACCTCTTTCACACACTTTGATGCTTGCTAGGACTGCCAACTTTTGCCTAGGCTAGGCCGGTGGTTTGTTGTGGTTTGTTTGCGGGTGTCTTGCCTAGAGGGCACCTATGTGTGTTTGCTTACTTTTCTGTACTGCATAGCATGCATATTTATTTTTTGTCTGTACACAAGAGAGCAGAGTGAACAAAGTGAGGACCGTGTACTTTACTTTCCTATCTTTACTTTCCTGCATTTATAACTATTCACAACGCACTCATAGCATGCATAATTATATAAATGCTTTTACTTTTCTGTACTTTACTTTCCTACAAAGTAGAATGTACCTGGGGACTGATGTATTTATAAAAGAGAAATGTAAAGCATTATTTTCCTAGATCTGTTGTATATAGATTGAGTCTGTACAATGTCTGGAGTCTATAAAAGAAATAAAAACAACTGCTTATACATATACAAATGGGGTTCCAAAAAGTAATATCCTCCCCCAGGAGGATGTTCCTTTTTGGAATTTCATAGAAGACCTGGAGCCTAAAGACCATAAGCAGTTGTATTTATTTCTATTTTCTCGTAGGCATAGAACCCAGGTTTGTTGTCGAAGGAGCCTGGCCACCTTTACTTTACTGCAAATTCTGGGATGTAACCGATAAATTCTATATTAATAAAATTTGCTCTTTTATACATAACTATTTCATGCATCATTAGCATTCATGTAGATTTTCAGTTTTTATAAGCATATTATCCTGCATTCGGGTTAAACTCTTTAACCCTTCCTTGATTCTTAGGTTAGAGCCATCTCAAATCTTGCATTCATAGATGAATTATTGTGATTAGGATTGTTAGCTGGCAGCCCACTCTAGGCAAGTGATAAGTCCAGATCGTATACACTTCTCTCTACACATTCTTCTTTCTAATCAACTCTAATTCTCCCAAATTCAGTGTCAAAAAAATTTATAATCTAAAGCCTGAGCATGAAAATTTAAATTAGCCCAAATATTTAATTAAAATTTGTATATAATTTTGAAAGTAATTAGTCTTCATTTAAATCGAGAGTATTCTCTTAGGAGATGTAATTAACTATAGGGGAGTCTAGATCCCAAAATAATCTAAACTCTATCTTAGTTTCCTTTCTAAGGTAGGGGAAAGATCTGTGATTGTAGTCCAAGGCTTTATCTAAATTTTAAAATTTATTTTGATAATCAAAAGATAGTTAATTTGCTCTCACAGGCGGGTTAAATATCTTCTAAATTTGATAATGAAAATAAATTCACGATTCATTAGTCTAATCGGGTCGATAGGATAATATACTAATCATCCTTTATGATGATTTATATATTCCCTATGCTGCACCTGGTTAGAAGAATGAATTGTCATTTTCTTTCTTTCAAATCAATAAGAGGAAAATTAGTCTGCTCTTCGGGGCAGTATAATATCCGACTATGTGGATTTGATTGAAAGAAAATATTAAAATATAAATAAAGCGAATCGTGTGAGAATTTATTTTATTTATTTATTTAAAATATAAAACTATTTTTTAAATTAAAAGTAATTTAAAATCTTTCTATATTTTATTTAAAATAAAATATTTAAGCATTTTCAAAAAAAGTATATTTAAATTTAAATATTTTAAAATTAAAAATAAAATTTCATTTGAATTTATTTATCTATTTTATTTATTTAAATTAAAATATTAAATTATTTTAAAAATAAAAAGGAGTATATTTTTAAATTTAAATATTTTCTTTTTAAAACCAAATAAAATATTTTCTCACAATTGTGTCCTTGAAAGCAAATGATATAGATAGTGATAGCTCTGTAGTTGAGGAGGATTACTACATTTCTTTAATGACCTATTGGTTCAAAAATTTTCTGAAGAGAAAGTAGAAGCATCATCAATAATAGCAATGAAGTAAAGGTAACAATACTAGAAATTTTAAAGCATCATCTGACATAATTTATTTTGAATGCAAGAAACTGAGCCACCTGTGAATTTATTGCCCTAACCTTAAAACTCACCCAATCAAGGAAAAGGGTGAAGAGAAGACAAAATTCATGAAGGGGAAGCAATGAACACAAAATGTATTTTGGGCTGACTCTTCCTTAGAATCGTCTGAATAAGAAGCAAAGGAGGTAATAAATCTATGTCTTATGGCTAATCATAATCTTAATTAGTTAGATCAAGATGAGGTATATTAGTTATCTTATCATGAGCTTTTTATTATATCTGAAGAAAAAAACATGATTTATATAAGATGCTCAAAAAGATGTATGCTAGTTTAAACACTGACTTTTCTAATTTACAAAAAGAGCATGATTATCAAATAGTTGAGCATTCTACTTTAGATTGTATTCATATATCTTTACTTGATGAATTTGATGCATTAAATAAGAAGAATACTAATCTTGGCAATGTATATGAATCTATGAAAGTAAAGCATATTAAGATAGAAGATTCATTCAAACATCTAGAAATAAGTGTATCTGAACTATATAACAAGGTGCATGCATTAAAACTAGAAGTTACAAGTCTTGAAAGTGCTAATCAATTCTTAAGAGCAAAAATCCATGAATTTTAACAAATTAGAACACCTCTTACACTAACACAATGGTATAGCCCCACATCACTATATGCATCATATACCCCTAGGAAGAAGCATGACACCCCACACAGATTAGTAAATCTTTTTCCTGGTGTTAGGTGTCATTCTTAATAGTTCAATAGGGATGTTAAGCCCTTATAAACTAGTCCTAAGGCTAACCAAGAGGGGGGTGAATTGGTATTTAAAAATTTATCCAAATAAGAACACAATCTTATACCAAAATAAGATTCACCATAAGAGAAATGAAGCACGTAAATTAAATATGAAAAAATAATAAGAAAGAACACACCAAATTTATAGTGGTTCGGTCCAACCTAACCTACGTCCACTCCTTGGAGATAACCTCCAAGTATTGCACTAAACTCAATGTCTCTCCTTTAGCCTCCACAGCTAGGCAAAGAATCCATTACAAAATCACTTCCATCTTCCCCGGTGCAGCAGAGTAGCCGGGTCTTTTGACACCAAAGAGTTCTTCTTCTTCCCAAAACTTCCCTCAAGATGAACCTTAAATCTGATGGTACTAAGGTGCGAGTATGCTAGAGCAACCATGTGAAACCCCCTCCACACCCTTGAAACCGCATAAAAGGATCTTCTCCCTCTCTCAAACTCCACCCTTTTCTCTCTCCCTTTCAAGTTCTCTCTTCAAGTTTCCTCTAGAAGAACGAAGCTTCAATGGCTGCCAAAGATACTTTCAAAGTCTTTGACAAAGATTAAATAGAAGAGCTCCAAATTTGATCTTAATTGCATTAAACTAATATTATCGTATAGGACGATATTCCTATTGTCCTGTACGATTAGTTCAAATCAATGAGCATCATTCAGAACATCACCCTGAATACATAAATGGATGATGGAAAAGTAAACTGATCGTCCGAGCTGATTAGTACAAAAAAGGCATATATCGTCCAGAGCATCACCCTAAATAGAGCCAGGCCGATTATTGATCGTCTAGAAAGAACTAAGGTTTATGAACTTATTGTCCCGGATGATGTTATGATCGTCCAGGCCGATATGATCGAGCAAACAAATCTTAATTGCTTTCATTAATTTCCAAATTAATTTAGACATAATTAGACTGCATTATCTAGGATGATATCCTAAACGATGTCCAAAAATAACACATGCCTAAATAGATCTGACGGCTAATTTTACTGATTTGAGCCTATCATCCCATACGATAATAATATCATCTAGGATGATTCGCTTAAATGTGGCTGCCTAAACCAGGATGATATAATTAGGATTTCTATTTTTAACTGATCATCCAGGATGATTTTTTGGATCATCTTGATCGATGTGATCAAAAATAGAAAACTCTAATAAGTAGACGAAATTTTGAGTGCATGGTTACAAGCAAGCATACCCCCTTACAGTACATGACTAAAAAATATATCAATTAAAATTACAAATAAAACTTGTTCTACCAAATCTTGAGCCTTTTATGGTGTACTGTAATCCTTAAATGTTAATATACAAACAAATAAAAATATGTTATAAATACAATAGAAAGTGAGCCACAATATTTGTTATCATCAGAAACATAAACTAATAAGCTCGAGTTGCAACAATTCTTGTGGTATGCTAGGTCATATAGCATGTACTTACACAATACACCATAGGACACATCTAGTGTGGAGGCCCAAATCACATGCACCAAAGCATAAAATCCATACAACTCATTTATCAAGGCATAAGGTGGAACCCAAACTCACTTGGGTTCCCAAATCTAATGTTTGATTGACTTTGTAGGAATGCTTTCACAAAAGGCCTAGTGAGAGCATGTTGTACTTAGATAGCGAGTACTCAAGACACATAACTTGAAATTTAAATTAATTCATCATGTTGGAGGTTAGGTTAAGAAGCAATGTCACACTAGGAGATAACACCACCAAGGAAAGTGGTGGGCTCATATATAATTGGAAACTCAAAGAATTTTATTATTGAGAATGTTTTACTTGTTGATGGATTAAACCATAATCCTTTTATCATTAATAAGCTATGGCATAGGAGAATATGTCATGCAAGTAAGAAGATCCTTAGGAAGATTACCCATAAAGACTTAATTAGAGGCATACTCAAGTTAGAATTCACTAAGGGCCTCCCATATGATGCCTGCCAACTAGGAAAATAAATTAAATCTTCATTTAATTCAATTAAAGACATCATCATTATAGGCAACTAGAAATTCTCCATATGGATCTATTTGGCCCCATTAGTACAGCCAGCCTAGGAGGAAAATCATATGATTTTGTGATCATTAATGATTATTCTAGATACACCTGAGTTACTTTCCTAACATAAAAAAGGGAATCATTTGAGAAATTTAGAACATTTCTTGACCTAGATACATAAGAAATTAGGATGTGAGATATTGACCATTCATAGTGATCATGGTAGAGAGTTTGATAATGATAAATTTGAAACCTTTTATTAGGAGATAGGGATAGAGCATTAGTTTTCTGGCCCTATGATCCCTCAGCATAATGGAATAACTGAAAGAAAAAAACAAATTTAGTTAAAGCTACTAGGTCCATATTAGCTAAATATTCTCTCCCTAAATACTTTTGGCTAGAAATAGTAAATACTACTTGTTATATGTTGAACAGAATAAATATTAGATCTAAGATAAATAAGACATCCTATAAACTCCTTAAGGCTAGGACACCCAACCTATATCATTTGCATGTCTTTGGTTGTAGATGTCCTAATTAATGGAAAATGACCTCTAGGGATGTTTGATCCCAAATTCAATGAAGGAGTCTTCTTAGGGAATTCATCTATTGGTAAAGCCTACATGATTTTGAACAAGAGGACCATGATAGTAGAAGAGTTTACCCATCTCATATTCAATGAATCAGATAAAACCTTTAAGCTTAGGATAGAGGAAGAAGTGGAGATTACCCAAGAGATAGAATCCATTAAGATAGGAGATAAAGTAAAATCTTAAGATCTTTTACCTAGATAATGGAGATACTCATCTAGTCATCCTAGGGAACTGATCCTAGGAGACTCATATAAAGGTGTTAAAATTAGGCATGGACTTAAAAAGAAGGATAGTCATTCAGCATTTATCTCAATGGTAGAATCCACCAATATAGATCAAGCCCTAACCGATGAATTCTAGATCCTAGCAATACAATTAGAATTAAAATAATTTGTTAGGAATGATGTATGAAAATTGGTTAAAAGGCCTAAAGACCTAGTGTTGTAAGAACTAAGTGTGTTTTTAAAAATAAAATGAATGACTCTGGTATAGTGGTTAAGAATAAGGCTAGATTACTAACTAAGTGGTACAATAAGATTGAATGAATTAATGTTGAGATATTTGCCCCTTTAGCTAGACTAAAAGCCATTAGGGTGTTACTAGCATTTACTTGCTTTAGAGGATTAAAGATGTATCTGATGGAGTGATTAAAGAAGATGTGTATGTTGAGCAACCCCCAAGTTTTGAGAATTCGTAATTTCCAAATCATATATTTAAATTAAAAAATATATTATGTGGATTGAAGTAAACACCAAGAGCTCGATATAAAAGGTTAAGCACATTCCTTCTAGATAAAGGATTGTTAAGGGTAGTGTAGACACCACCATATTCCTAAAGAGAGAAGGAGAAGATTGTTCATTGTTTAGATTTATATTGATGATATACTATTTGATCTACAAATTAAAATCTTTGTATTCAATTCTCAAAAATAATGAGTGAGGAGTTTGAGATGAGTATGATGGGAGAGCTTACCTATTTTATTGGATTTATTATGAAACAAAGGGATAATGAAACATTTCTTAGCCAAATAAAATATATCAAATATACCGTCAAATAATATGAGATAGATAATGCTAACAAAATCAATACTACCATAAGCTCTACTATTTTGTTAGACAAGGATCCTAATAGAAAATTAGTTGATCAAAAAAATACATAGGGAAAATTGGATCCCTTTTTTATTTAATAGCGAGTAGTCTTGATATCATATTAAATTTATATCTCTGTGCTAGATTTCAAGCTAATCCCAAAAAATCTCATATGACTATCATTAAGAGAATCCTTAGAAACCTATTAGGCACCCGAAATATAACTATCTGGTACCCTAAACATAGCTCATCCTTTAAAATCATAAGATATCAGGCTCTGACTTTACAGAATGTAGGGTAGATAGGAAAAATAATTCAAAAACATGTCATTTCATAGGCCAATCATTAGTTTCCATGTCTAGTAAAAGGAAGAATTCAGTAGCCTTATCCACCGCTGAGGTGGAATATATTATCGTAGGAAGCTATGTTGCTCAAGTCATAAGGCTAATGTAACAAATCTTAGATCTTGGACTTCTTGTAGGCACTATTCTTATTATGTGTGATAACACTAGTGCCCTTTGTTTTTCCAAAAATTAAATTCAACACTCCCGAACCAAATTCATAAACATTATGCATCATTTCATTAGTGTTGCAAATTTGGTTTCATGAATTATGGTTTTGATGATATCAAACAATACGACTACCTTTTTCTACTGACATTTTAGGGCCAAGAGATCAGACGACAAATGGAACCAGCTCAAGATTGGGTAGATTAGGTTTGAGTCAGTCTGTAACTTTCCATTTCCCTTTCTTGAGTCAATTGTAATCTTGGAAGTGTCTGATGCTAAGTAACCCTACACACACACACTTGAGTGATTCTTTTCTTAACTAATTTAGAATTTTTGTTTTCACTCACATCATCCTGGACGATATTTATATTGTCCTTGAAGATCGGGTTTAAAATAGAAATCCTAATTAGGACTCCTAGTCAAGGCAGTCGTCATTAAGATATTGGCCTATACGATACATGTATCAACCAGGACGATATGGTCAAAACAGAAAGAATTCGCCGACATGATCTATTTAGGCATTCTTTATTTTTGGATATCAGCCAAGGCGATCGTGTATTGTCCTAGACAATTTGATACAATTATGCTTAAATTGATCAGATAATTAAGGAAAGCAATTAAGGATGATTGATATGATAACATCATCCGGGACGATCTCAATATCATCCGGGACGATCAGTTCAAAAACCTTAGTTGCTTCTAGACGATCAACATCGGCCAGATCATATTCAGGGCGAACTTTTGGACGATATACCTCTGATTTGAACTAATTGTTCGGGACGATCGTGAGATCATCCAGAATAATCAAGCTTATTTTGAATCGTCCAGACTCCCATTCAGGGCGATGTTCTGTACGATAGTCCACGATTTATACTGATCAGCCAGGACGATATTCATATCGTTCTGAATGATAATGTCGGTTCTTGAAATTCTATTTAAAGGATCCAATTTTTTCTCATGTATGAGACCTTGAGTGCTGTTGTCTTGACCAAAGAGAGCCTTTTGAGAAAGAGAGAGAGAGAAAGAGAGAGAGGAACTTGTGAGGGGGAGTTTTTGAGAGGGTTCACAAGGGTTACTCCAAGCAAGGTTCCAAGTCGTCTTCTCTGGTCTTCATCCTTCGTTCTTAGGAGGTTCTTGGGAGGTCTACTTCAGCAAAAGGTTCGGATTCTCTGCCCGCTTTAGGAGGAAGCAAAAGGAGTCGGTTCTCTGCCTGCTTCAGGAGGAAGCAAAAGAAGTCGGTTCTCTTCCGCACCGGGGTTGAAGAAAAGGCGTCGGGTGTAAAGGCTTCTCTTCCTAGCTGTGGGAGCTAAGAGAGACACTTACTTAGTGCAATACCTAGAGGGCTCCTCCAGGGAGTGGACCTAGGTCAAGTTGACCGAACCACTATAAACCCTTGTGTTCTTTTTACTGCTTCCGCATTTTAATTTTCCCCACTTATCTTTTTGTTGTGTTTTTGGTTTGTGCTTATTGTAATTTGATCTAAGAAATATTTTAAAAAAATATAACAATTCACCCCCCTCTTGGTTAGCCTCAGGCTAGTTCTCAAGGGCTTAACATCCCTAACGAACTTTCAAGTGGCATTAGAGCGGGATTCATAAAATTTGAGTTTGAAAACTTTTTGAATTTTGATCCATGGCAAACTTTGGGAATCGTAATACAACGGAAGGATATTCTATTACATGACCACCTTTGTTTGACAATCTACATATTGATTTTTGGAAAACTTGCATGTCTACTTTTTTTACAATCAACTGATTATCGCATGTGGATGCTTATTAAAGAAGGATATTCTCCACCTTCTCGTGAACTTAATGAAATTAAAACTGAAGTGCCTTTTATTGAATGCACTTTTGATGAAAGATATTTAGCTCAACTCAATGCGAAGTATTTGAATTATTTTTTCTGTGCTTTAAAATCTGAAGACTACATGCGTGTTTCCACTTGCTCTACTGGAAAAGAGATTTGGGATAGGTTGTGCATTACTTATGAAGGAACCAATGAAGTTAAGCAATCTCGTTTAAATATTCTCTTGCATGATTACGAACTTTTTCATATGAAACCTTCTGAATCAATTTCTGATATGTATACAAGGTTTACTCAAATTGTAACTTCTTTGCATACCTTAGGAAGAGAACTTTCAAATTATGAAAAAGTAAATAATATTTTGAGATGCTTTCCTTTCTCTTTTGATGCTAAAATCACCGCCATTACTGAGTCTAAAGATTTGAATACTTATTCAATTGACAACTTACTTGGTTCACTCATTGCTTACGAGCAAGGAGTGAACCAAAGAAATTTGGATGCACGTGAGAAAAGAATGGAGAAAACTATAGCATTAAAGGGCAACGACACGAACTCTGATTCTTCTGGGTCTGAAAGTGATGACATTGCCTTAATCACAAGGCAATTCAAAAGCTTTTTAAGAAAGAGTCACAAGCATCATCAAAATTGGAGAAAAGGTAAGGATAACAAATAATCTAAAGGATCTTCTGATGTTGTTTGTTTTGAATGCAGGAAGCCTGGACATGTCAGAGCTGATTATCCTACACTTCAGGATCACTCCAACAAAGAAAAGAGTGAGGAGAAACCTAAGTTCAGGAAGGACAAGAAGAGAATTCAAAAGATGTTCTGGGCAAAATCTGCTTCTGATTCATCTGAAACTGAACCTAAGGAAGAAAGAACAAACTTGTGCTTAATGGTAGAAGATCATCTTTATCAAAGTGATGAAGAAGAGGTATATAAACTAACCTATGATCAACTATTTGAAATTTATGAGAAAATTCATGCATCATACAAAAAACTTAAGAAAACTCATACTAGTATAAAAATGGAGCTTTTGAATTTACAAAAAAAGCATGAAATTATTCTCAAAGATCACTCAATGATTGATTCAAATCACATGGTTTTACTTGATGAATTTGATGAATTAAATAAAAAACATTTAGAATTGATTGATGAGCATGATTTATTAAAAGCATCACACATCTCACTTAAATCTGATTTTAAGAAATCTAAAGAGATGGAGCAAAATTTGAGGATTAAGAATGCTGCTTTAGAAAGTACTAACTTGAGATTTAAAACTGAATTGGAAACAATTAAGAGAAATTGGATGACACCCACTTTTGATCTAAAGCCAAGACCTAGGAAGAGGCATTACAATCCAAATCATTTAAGAAATCTTTTTTCTGGTGTTAGATGCTTTTTATGTGGCATGCTAGGACATATCTCACACACTTACACTGTTCACCATAGTACACATTGGGTATGGAGACTCAAATTGCATAATTCACAGCATAGCACACATACATTGCATTCTACCTTTCATAAGAAGGGAACCAAACCCGTTTGGGGTCCTAAATCTGACGGTTGTTGATTTTTGCAGGACTGCTCTCATCAAAAACCTCGTGAGAGCATATGACTCTTGGACAAATGGAGGCTCGCAGCTCGTAATTGCTTAAACTTGCTGCTTAATAAATTCTTGAAATACATGTTTTGATTATTGTTGTTTTCTATCTTTTGTGGTTGTTTCTTTTTAGTTATTTTTGTTTTTGCTTTCCTTTTCTTTATGATGATTTTCCTAGTTCTTAAATTTTGGATATTTATAGCCAATGATTAGCATCTTTAAATTGGTTTAAGGGAGAAATACCGTTGATGGTTTTCCCCCTCTAACCTCTTTTAGTGGTATATTTTTTTCTTTTCTAAATAAAAGTCTATCTCAAATTAACAACTGATTTTTGAAACTAAGATCTTTTTTATCTTGTTATAATAATCTACCTTATATATAATATTCAAAGCTTTTCTATATCTTTCAAGTTAATTGAAATCTTATCATTGCATTTATCATATGATTTTGAGTCTGCTTTGTGGTCTATTCTTTCTTATATTAGAGAGTGAGTTTTTCTTCTCTAATATCTGGAATATCTACTCACAACTAATTATATTTTAAGAGTTGTTGAAAAAGGAATCTAGCTTGCAAGAACAAGAAAAAGAAAAAAGCCAATGATGCCAAAAATAAAAAATTGCGTAATGATGCCAAATTGAAAAATACATGTACACAAAGTGTATCAAAAGATGCTCAAAAAGCAATTCAAAGTGATAAGAGGCATAAAATGAGCCCACTAAAAGCAAGCTGTCCTCTTTTTTAAAAAACTTTTAAAACTTAGAAGAACTCATGGGTTATTTGATATTTTTAAAGGCGTGATTTCAAATTTCATGATTGAGACAAATTGCTTTGGTATATTATTTTATAAGATATTTTTTTGTAGCCAAGTTTTGAACGGATCTTCTTTTACCCAATTAGTTTGATATGAGATAGGCATTTTGTTTTCAAAAGATGATTGTGCCCTGAAAGAAGTCCGAGCTAGGGTTAACAGGATTGAATATTCTACCATTTTTAGATTTTGACATTGTTAACTCATTGATCTTTCGAATCTTTAAAATTTAATTATTTGGGAAATTTATCATATGCCGCTTTGTAAAAATTTAAATTAAAAAAATTATTATTTTGTTTATTTTTATCTTTTTTTTGTTTTTAGATTGATTTTATTGTTTGTGGTTTTATTGTTTGTGGACTCTCTCTGATCGTATCCATCTTTCCCTGATTTTCCAAACTTTATCACATCGTCCTGGCCGATATTTTTATCGTCCTGGAATATTGGACCATCTCTGTTCTAAATCCATCTACTAGTTTTTTTCTGACTTTGCTGTAACTCATCATTCTGGACGATCCAATATCGTCATGGATGATATGATCGTCATCTACTACAGTCATTTTTATCGTCTTGGCCGATTTATATTTCATACGGGCCGATGCGTTTATGGACATCATCCCGGCCAATACAATTAATTATCCTGGACGATACACGTGTCAGCACGTTTTAAGTCATTAAAATGCCTGGGACGATCCATATTTGAACAATCATCCCAAACGATCCACTACTCGGCCTGGCCGATACTCGTTGCACATGCTTTTAAACATTTTAAATTCGGCCAGTACGATCAATTATTGAGCATCGTCCTAGACGATCCACCAAATCGGCCCGGACGATCTGCTTTTTCATCAGTTGTCCAGCTTGACTCCTCGGGACGATCACCTGAGTCCTATCATCCTGGCCGATATCTGATCGGCCCGGACGATTAGACCATCTTTTTGACCAATCGGCCTGTACGTATTAATTGAACCATATCGTACTGAATGATTCCATGATCATCCTGGATGATTTGATTGTTCCTTTAAATTCATGCCTCCAGCCACTGGTTTTCTCACAAATCTTTTCTTCCATCTTTTGCTTACTATTTTCTTAATATGGCTGGAGGAAAGTGTGTTCGCCAGGCATCGGGTAGTTCCTCGAGGGCCACTCTGGACTCTTGTTTTCGCGAAGCGGAAGATCAGGCTGCTTACCACTGTTACAAGGAATGCAGCATTACTCTTTCAAGAATGATCAATCCTGCCTACTTTTCTTATCCGGTACTAGATCTTTTTGCCCATACCTCGCTCTACTTTTTTCTTACCCTGGCTGTACCCTTTTGTTATGAACTTCTGTTTGAATTTTTTGCAAACCTCCCTCACCTCCTATGTGAATCGATGCCCTGTCGAGATTACATATCAAGACTGTGCTGATGTTTTGCAGCTATCCACTACCTGAGATAAGTTGCATATAATTATCTCTGATCCTGACTATAACTCGTCTGTTGCAAATCATTTTTTACGCCACACTGACTCACTCTTTCTTGTTGAAGATACTAGCTCTTTAGTCAAAGATGCTAGGACAATCCAACATGTCCTTCGCACATCCATCATTCCAAAAGTCGGAGACCGAGTACACATCATTCCACTACTTTCACTTACTACCTTTTACATTCTAGCCCATCGAGATTTTAATGCCACCGACCTGATTTTTAGGTATATCGATCATTTGACATCAATCCGCGATACAGGCCATAAGAGGAAACCTAATCTCACTCTAGGACACCTCATTACTTATGTTCTGCAAACTAAGTACAATCTTCAATATCCTGCTCCTCCCAACCATCCGCCACCTCTTTACTCAAAAAATTCATTCAAAGTCCTTTATAGTACTCGTCTCCACCCAAGGGATGAGGAAGCTCAGGGGGCTGAGGTGGAGGAGGCTCCCGTTCCTATTCCTGAACCTGCTCCTCTTCACCAGCACTCACAGCTAGATCAGTTGGTGGAGAGATTTGATTAGTTAGAGGACCGATTTGACACTTTTGTTTCTCACCACCAGTAGCAGCATGATGAGGATATGGCCTATTTTGATGCCTATGCAGCAGACCAGCAGCAGCAACACGACCAGGACATGGCCTGGTTTGGCTCACAGTTCGCTGCTATGTCCAGTTACTTCCAGTAACCACCACCACCACCTCTGTCTGATGATTAGGGTCCCTAGTTTTTTTAGTTTTAGTGTCTGTTTTCTGCAGTTTGTTTTTTCTGCATTGTATTTTTTCTTTTAATTCTAGTTTCTTTAGTTTGTTTTTTGTTTCCTCCTCCTTTTTGAGATGTCAAAAGGGGGAGTAGTAGGTTTGTATATTTGAACTTTTATTCTGAATCTTGAAAGCCTTTCTATTTTTACACTACTATTTTTGAAATATCATCGGAGTGTTTGCCATCATCAAAAAGGGAGAGATTGTTGTAAATTTGGTTTCATGAATTATGGTTTTGATGATAGCAAACAATATGACTGCCTTTTTCAACTAACATTTCAGGGCCAAGAGATCAGACGACAAACAGAACCAGCTCAAGATTGGGTAGATTAGGGTTGAGTTAGTCTGTAACTTTCCTTTTCCCCTTCTTGAGTCAATTGTAATCTTGGAAGTGTCTGATGCTAAGTAACCCTACATAGACACACTTGAGTGATTCTTTTCTTAACTGATTTAAAATTTCTCTTTTTACTCACATCGTCCCGGACGATATTTATATTGTCCTGGACGATCGGGTTTAAAATAGAAATACTAATCAGGACTCCTAGTCAAGGCAGCCGTCATTAGGATATCGACCTGGACGATACATATACGGCCAGGATGATATGCTCAAAACAGAAAGAATTCGCCGACATGATCTATTTAGGCATTCTTTATTTTTGAATATCGGTCAGGACGATCGTGTATCGTCCTGGATGATTTGATATAATTATGCCTAAATTAATCAGACAATTAAGAAAAATAATTAAGGATTATTGATGCAATCACATCATCCGAGACGATCTCAATATCGTCCGGGACAATCAGTTCAAAAACCTTAGTTGCTTCTAGAAGATCAACATCGGCCAGATCATATTCAGGACGATGTTCTAGATGATTTACCTCTAATTTGAACTAATCATCCGAGACAATCGTGAGATCATCCTGGATGATCAAGCTTATTTTGAATTGTCCAGACCTCCATTCAAGGTGATGTTCAGTACGATAGTCCACGATTTGTACTGATCGGCCAGGACGATATCCATATCATCCTGGATAATAATGTCGGTTCTTGAAATTTTATTTAAAGGATCCGATTTTTCTCATGTATAAGACCTTGAGTGCTGCTGTCTTGACCTAAGAGAGCCTTAGGAGAAGGAGAGAGAGAGAGAGAGAGAGAGAGAGAGAGAGAGAGAGAGAGAGAGAGAGAGAGGAACTTGTGAGGGGGAGTTTGTGAGAGGGTTTACAAGGCTTACTCCAAGTAAGGTTCCAAGTCATCTTCTCCAGTCTTCGTCCTTCATTCTTGGGAGGTTCTTGGGAGGTCTACTTCAGCAAAAGGTCCGGGCTCTCTGCCCGCTTCAGGAGGAAGCAAAAGGAGTCGGTTCTCTGCCGCACCGGGGTTGGTGAAAAGGAGTCGAATATAAATGTTAAGATAGTTGCTATTTGAATGTTTTACATTTTCCAACTTATGTAGTTTTGATGATTCCAAACATTATTGTTCAAATGTGTTGTTATCTCCTAACAATTTTAGAAGATTTGTATTTGCTCTTGTGTGTACTAACATTTCAGGAAAAATGAACTCCAGACTACGAAGACTTCAAATCAAATTCAGAATGAGATACTTTGTAAAATTTGAAGTTTGCACTTCTTTGAAATTAAATTGAAAGGGAGTGATTGTAATTGAGTGAATAAAAACATACACACACACATAAGGAGATCATAAAAATTTTATACTGATCGTACTGGACGATATCCGTTCGTACGGGACGATCAGATAGTTATCTCCTATTGAGCACATGGAACGAATAGGAATTTGCTTGAAAACTTTTCTAAGTCCTATTCGTCCGAGACGAATTTTACAATCGTCCAGGACGATTGGTTCTCTGTAAAATTTTCGTCCAGACGAAATTGAATTATCGTTCATGGCGATTGTTCCTCTGGAAAATTTTTGTCTAGACGAAATTAAATATCATCCAGGACGATCTGGTCTCTGGAAAACTTTTGTCCATACGAAATTAAATTATCGTCCATGACGATCTGGTCTCTGGAAAATTTTCGTCCAGACGAAATTAAATTATCGTCCAAGGCGATTGGTCCTCTGGAAAATTTTTGTCCAGACGAAATTAATAATCGTCCGGGACAATCGATCCTCTGTAAAAATTTCGTCCAGACGAATAAATTTTCGTCCAGACGTTTAACCAACTTAAAACGGTTTTCAGCAGTTTCTAGAACCGACCTAGTAATAACCGTTCGTACCGGACGAATTTAGTTTGTACGGGACGATCAGCGTGTACGAAAATATTTCGTACACATATACAAATAGGGTCGTTTCAAAGCGTTTAAGTAAAATCGTCCAGGATGATCCACGATCGTACGGGACGATCCACTGCGTACAGAATTGAATACTTGCCGTTTTTGGGCGGTTTTTCTTGTCTTTTGTATAAATAGTCCAAATTAGACTGCCACCCAATCTTTTTGTCATTTGATCTTCGTGCCTCTTGAGAGAATAGCTAAGGAGAGAGTGTGAGAGTGCATTCAAGGGAGGATTCTTACCACTGGAGCGTGAAGGCTTCACTTGGAGTTCAAAGGTAAGAATCTCTACTTCTGAATTGGGATTACTTCACTCTTTTCTTTCTTCCTTCTAGATTTCTTGTGAGAAGATCTATCAAGAAAATCTAGTTCGCTACCGACACTTGGAGAGTGTGAATAGCCGAAGGGTTCGCTGCCTACACTTGGAGAGTGTGAATAGCCGAAGGGTTCGCTGCCTACATTTGGAGAGTGTAAATAGCCGAAGGGTTCTCTGCCCACACTAGGAGAGTGTGAAAGGACGACGGTTCTCTGCCAACACTAGGATCGTGTAAAAGGATGACGGTTCTCTGCTGCACCGGGGAGTGGTGAAAAGAGTGTTGTAAAGGCTTCTCCGCCCTGCTGTGGGTGCAAAAGGAGAGTCACTATTGGTATTAGTGCAATACTCAGAGGGTGCCTCTAGGGAGTGGATGTAGGTCTGATTTTAAACCGAACCACTATAAATCTGGTGTCATTTACTTTACTGTTTTTACGTTTCCGCATTTTATTTTTAGTCTTAAAAATTCTGTGGTTGAAAAACCTTTTCTACGAAAACTTAAAAGAAACATTTTCATTTCGGTTCAACATAATTTTAAATAGAGGGTTTAAAATTTTTAAACTACCAATTCACCCCCCCCTCTTGGTAGCCTTGGGACATTAACTTAGGCTTAACAACCTAATTACTAGACTCAACAAGTGGTATCAGAGCTACATTTCAAAATCATAAGTTTGAACTACTTTTTGATTAACGTAGATGGCTACATTCAGAAACCGAAACATACCTGAAGGTTACTCTATCACTAGACCTCCACTGTTTGACAATATTCCTTTTGATTTTTGGAAAACACGCATGTCTACTTTTTTACAGTCACTTGATTATCGCATGTGGATGCTAGTCCAGGAAGGTTACACAAATCCAACTAAATTAGTTGATGGAGTTAGGGTAGAAACACCTTTTACAGATTGGACTATAGAAGAACATGACTTAGCACAATTAAATGCCAAATGTTTAAATAGTTTCTTTTGTGCTTTAAAATCTGAAGACTACATACGGGTTTCCACTTGCAAAAGCGGAAAGGACATATGGGATAGACTTTGTATAACTTATGAAGGGACAATGAGGTTAAGCAATCAAGACTCAATATCTTGTTACATGACTATGAATTGTTTCGCATGAAACCTAATGAATCTATTTCTGACATGTACACAAGATTCACACAAATTGTCACTTCTTTGCATGCACTTGGTAGGGAATTAACAAATGCTGAAATGGTCAATAAAATTCTTCGATGTTTACCTACTGCTTATGATGCTAAAATTATTGCAATTACATAGTCTAAAGATCTAAACATATATTCTATTGACAATCTTCTTGGTTCACTCATTGCTTATGAGCAAGGAGTAAATCAAAGAAAGATTGATGCAGGTGAACCACGAAAGGAGAAAAATATTGCATTAAAGGTGGAAGAGTCAGAGAGTGAACACTCACAACCTGAGGATGAAGATGATATTGCACTGATGACTATACAATTCAGAAGCTTTTTAAAGAGAAAGCAGAAGAGACACCAGCAATGGAACAGAGGTAAGTTTAATAGAAATGGCAAGGTTTTTAATGAAGTGATTTGTTATGAATGCAGGAAACAAGATCATATAAAGACTGATTGCCCAAAACTCAAAGCCACTCCTAGCAAGGAGAAAGTAGAGGAGAAACCAATGGTAAAGAAGGGCAAGAAGAAGTTTCAAAGAGCTTTCTGGGCGGACTCAGCTTCAGACTCATCTGAGACTGAAAAAAAAAGAAGAAGTCACCAACCTTTGCTTGATGGCAGATAATGTTGAACAATCAGATCAAGAAGAGGTATGTGACTTAATCTATGATGAATTGTTTTAAGTTTCTGAACACATGCATGATGCATATAGAAAAATGAAAAAGATGCATGCTAGTTTAAGTTTAGAACTGGAAGAGCTTAAGAAGGAACACGAAATCCTTAGGAAAGATCATGCTTTAATAGATGACAACCATATGAAATTACTTGATGAATATGATGACTTGAATAAAAATTTTGAGAATTTAAAATCATCCTATGCTGAACTTGAAAAAGATTTTAAAAATTTTAAGGATGAATCTGAGAGAAAAACATATCGAATCAATTATACAAACCGAATTTTGGAAGATATGAATTCATTTTATAAATTGACAATAAGAGCTCTCGAGGATATTAGGAATCCCCCTAAACTTGAAGATTTTACAAATCCTAAATATTATCCTAAATTTATGAAATCCCTTAGGAGACAATCAAATGGAAGAAAACTTAGGAATATTTTTCCTAATGTTAAATGTAATAATTGTGGATTTTTGGGACATATAACTCACACCTGTACCTTGAAGATGAAATCTAATTTGGTGTGGAGACCTAAGATGCATAAACCTAGACATATCATACATGCATTTGATTATAAATTGCTAAAAGGTGAACCCAAACTTATTTGGGTTCCCAGGTCTAACATTTGAGAGTTTTGCAGGAGTGCTCTCACACAAGACCTCGTGGGAGCATATGGTACCTGGACAGCGGATGTTCGAAGCATATGACTGGAGATACTGCTCAATTCATAACGCTGGAAGCCAGGAGTGGAGGCAAGGTTACACTTGGAGATAATACAACAAAGAAAGAGATTGGATCTGGTATGATTGGAAATTTCAAAAACTTTTTCATAGATAATGTGTTATTGGTTGAAGGCTTAAAACATAATCTGTTAAGTATAAGTCAGCTATGTGATAAGGGTTATAATGTGAAATTTTTACCTACTAGCTGTATATTAAGCCTAAATAGAAAAGAAGTTTTAAATGAAAAAAGGGTAAACAATGTTTACATGCTAGATTTGAATTCTATTCAATCTCCTACTGCTTTTTGTTTGAAAACTATTTCTAATAAATCATGGCTTTGGCATAGGAGACTTTGTCATTCTAGTATGAAAAACCTTAGAAGAATTACCCAAAAGAATTTAGTGAGAGGTATACCAAAACTAGAATTTACTAAGCATCACCTTTGTGATGCATGTCAATTAGGAAAACAAGTGAAGTCCTCTTTTAAGTCCAATAAGGATCTTAGAACTAGTAAACCTCTAAAAATTCTTCATATAGATCTTTTTGGACCAGTAGGAACTGTAAGTCTAGCAGGGAAGGTATACGGATTTGTTATAGTGGATGATTTTTCAAGATTCACTTGGGTTAGATTTTTTTTTCATAAAAGTGAATCATTTGAGGAATTCAAAAATTTTTCAACTTGGATTCAAACAAAACTAGAATGTGAAATAATTTCTTTACAAAGTGATCATGGAGGAGAATTTGAAAATGAAAGATTTGAAAATTTTTATAAAGAAAAAGGGATTGATCACAATTTTTCTGCACCTAGAACCCCTCAACAAAATGGGGTAGTTGAAAGGAAAAATAGAACATTAATAGAAGCCGCCTAAGCAATGTTGGCAGAATATTTACTTCCTAGATATTTTTGGGCTGAAGCTGTTAGCACTGCATGCTATATTCTGAATAGGATGATTGTGAGATCAAATTTAAATAAACCACCCTATGAGTTGCTAAAAGGTAGAACACCTAACTTGTCTCATTTGCATGTATTTGGTTGCAAGGTGTTCATTCATAACAATGGAAAATCTTCCTTAGAAAAATTTGATCCAAAATCAGATGAATGAATTTTTGTTGGATATTCAAGTGTTGGAAAATCTTATAAGGTATTCAACAAAAGAACTTTAGTCATTGAAGAAACCACACATGTTGTATTTGATGAATCTGGAAATTTGGAAGAGCCAAATGTTGTTGAAGAAGAGATTGAGGAAAACTCACAAAAGATTGATAGATTAAATTTGGAAGAAAATGTGGAAGAAAATTTAGAAAGAGAAAACCCTTTGCCTAGAGATTTGAGATTTTCTAAAAACCACCCCAGAGAATTGATTATAGGTGAACCTAGTGAGGGTGTTAGAACTAGGCATGGATTAAACAAGGAAGTCAATCATTCCGCCTTTATTTCAACAATAGAACCCACTAATATTGATCAAGCACTTTCTGATGAATTTTAGATATTGGCCATGCAAGAAGAGTTAAATCAATTTGTAAGAAATAAAGTTTGGGAATTAACTACAAGGCCAAAAGATCAAAGTGTTGTTGGAACCAAGTGGGTGTTCAAAAATAAAATGAATGACTCAGGAGTAGTTATTAGAAATAAGGCTAGATTAGTTACTAAGGGGTATAATCAAATTGAAGGAATTGATTTTGAGGAGACTTTTGCCCCTGTAGCTAGACTTGAAGCAATTAGGGTTTTACTTGCCTTTGCCTGTTTTAAAGGTTTTAAATTGTTTCAAATGGATGTCAAAAGTGCCTTTTTAAATGGGATAATTGAAGAAGATGTTTTTGTAGAACAACCTCCAGACTTTGAAAATTCAAATTTTCCAATTCATGTTTTCAAGTTAAAAAAAGGCATTATATGGATTGAAACAGGCACCTAGAGCTTGATATGAGAGGTTGAGCAACTTCCTACTTGAAAGATCTTTTGAAAAAGGAAGTGTGGATACAACTCTCTTTTTAAAGAAATTTGGAAAGGAGATACTCATTGTTTAAATATATGTGGATGATATCATTTTTTGATCTTCAAATAAAAATCTTTGTGATAATTTTTCTAAAATAATGAGTAGTGAATTTGAAATGAGTCTAATGGGAGATCTAAATTACTTTCTAGGTTTCAGTATTAAGCAACTTGATGAAGGAATATTTCTTAGCCAAACTAAATATATTAAGGACATCCTCAATAAAATATAAAATGGACAATGCTAAACCTATTAGTACACCAATGAGTTCCTCAGTTCAGTTGGATAAGGACCTTAAGGGAAAATCTGTTGATCAAAAGAAATATAGAGGGATTATTAGATCTTTAATTTACTTGACTGCTAGCCGACCAGATATTATGTTCAGTGTTTGCTTATGTTATAGATTTCAATCAGATCCAAAAGAATCACATTTGACAGCAGTTAAAAGGATTTTAAGGTACTTACTAGGAACTCAAAACTTAGGAATTTGGTATCCTAAGTTTAGCTCTTCATTTGAAATTGTTGGTTATTCAGATTCTGACTTTACAGGCTGTAGAGTGGATAGGAAAAGTACTTCTGGAACATGTCAATTCATTGGAAATTCATTAGTTTCTTGGTCCAGTAGAAAACAAAATTCAGTAGCCCTATCTACTGCAGAAGCAGAATACATTGCATTAGGAAGTTGTGTGGCACAAATACTTTGGTTAAAACAATAGTTGATTAATTTAGGATTAACTATAGGCACTATTCCAATTTATTGTGACAATACTAGTGCTATTTGCATTTCCAAAAATCCTATTCAACATTCTAGAACCAAACACATTGACATAAGGCATCATTTCATAAGGGATCATGTATCCAAGGGAGAAATTGAACTCACACATGTTTCAACTGAAGAACTCACACATGTTTCAACTGAAAATCAACTTGCAGACATTTTTACAAAACCTTTAGCCTTTGATACCTTCAGTACATTAAGAACAAGGCTTGGTGTTATTGATTTGAATGCTTAAATAAAAATATTTTTGCAACATTGATATTTATGTTTTCTTAGTTTATTTATCTTTGATTTTTGTTTTGAATTTTGTGATTTTTGAGTGTTTTGAATGAGTTTATTTTAGAGTCTGTGGTTTTGTCTTTGTTTTCTGTGTTTTGAATGTTTTGTTTGATTTTCATCAATAAAAAATTCAAAAATCCAAAAATGTGTGGAAATCGTCCGGGACGAAATTTTTTCGTACTGGACGATGTGTGTAAGATTCAGTTTGCATGATATGAAACGTTTAGAGAGCAGTTTTAATGTAGTTCGTATGTACGATCTTATAATCGTCTAGGATGAAATTTTTTTCTCTCAAACGTCGGGACGATTGAATGCAGCGGTTGAGTGGATAAGGCAGTTTTAAATGTGAAGTTCGTCCGTACGAACTTTTTGTTCGTCCAAACGAACAGACGTCGTTTCATTGTAGGGGACAGTTTTCAACTGACATTAAAACGAATTAAATTTTGATCGTCTGTACGAAATGTTTTCGTCTGTACGATCGGTCAAGTCAAAAGTCTGTATGAAAGGACGCATCGTAAATTGGGTTGATTACGAAAAGCCGTTACATTTTGGACGAATTAGATCGTCTGTACGAAATTTTTTCGTCCAGACGAACGATGACTTTCGTCCAGGACGAACGTATCATTTTCTTTAAATATGAAGGCTTTCTAACTCAACAATCACATCTCCAAACTTCACTTTCAATCCCTTTCAACTTCAAATCAACAATGGCCTTCTCAAGCAAAAGACAAAAGGTATTGGCTAAGAAACCTCACAGAAATGCCTCTGAAAACTTCCTGTCAAAAGCAAATGAGGAATCTTTTTCTCGTTTTGCCTCTGCCAAAATAACTCCCTCTCGCATTCTGATTCAAAGCGAGATTCACTTTAAGGTAATGCACCTTTTTGCCTCCACCCAGTTTCAATTCATTCTTTCTCTCGTCCACCTTTACAACAAACAAACCTTTCTCTATTTTCTAGCCAACATGAGTTTTAATTCTGACCACACCTACATAAGTTCTTATGTTTTAAAATAAAAAGTTAAAATTACCAAGCACGACATTGGTGCCTTTCTAAGCTTAAGAACTAAAGGTTATAGAGCCCACACCCTAATGAGTGAAGACACTTTCAAATGGTATGATGTCAATAGGGTGATTAGACAAAGTGGCCTAACATATCATGTTGCTAGAGTCTCCAGTATGACCAAAAATACCCGAATCATCCAGCATATCCTTCGATCCTCAATCATTCCTAAAGCTGGTGATATGATCAATATTACCCCTCTCCTTTCTGTTCTAACCTTTTTTATTATTGATTGTAAGCCTATCGACGAAGCCCAACTTATCCTAGACCATCTCTATGGACTTTCAGAAATTGGGCATGCAGAACAGAAGAGAAAAAGGAACATCTCATTAGGACACTTAGTTACATATATTTTGGAAAAGAAATACAACTTAGTGCTTCCTGATGATGAATACGAAGAGCCAGTATACTACAATGATGCTTCCTTCAGAGCAATTTTCAAGGAGGAAAAAGGGAAAGCAAATGCTAGTGCTTCTGAAGAAGAAAAAGAAGGAGAGCAAACTTCTGCACCTCAATCAGATTATCAGAATCTAATTGAGAAATTTGATAGACTTGAGACTCATGTTGATCAAAGATTTGATCAAATTGATGCTCAACTTATGCAGCAATAACAGAACATTGGTAGTATCAGAAATGAAGTACATGAAATAAATACCAATGTTATGTTGATGGCCTCCTACTTCAACGTTTTTGGTGGCATTCCTCCTCCACCTCCACCAGAAGAATAGAGAATGAGAGATGATTTTGTGTTTGTTGTACTTGTGTTTGTTTAAATGTTTGTTGTGTTAGTGTTTATTTTATTATTTGTCTTAGTTATGTTTGTTTATGTTAGTTATTTTTATTATTATTTTGATATTATAAAATGATCATGTAATCTTTCTCATTAATATCAATACTTGTCTTAGTTGATTTATTTTTGGTTTGTTTTAGGAATATGCTTAATTATTATGAATTTCATTAGTCTTATTTAATCTTAATTGTGCTTAAATTAGATTGTGATTTGAGATTAATTACATTAGAAAATATAATCTTTCTAAATTTAAATTTTGTTTATAACTTATTATAATTAGAATTTTTAAATTCATGTCTATTCATTTAGACTACATAAAAGTTAATATTATTATTGCAATTTAGATGTTTATTTATTTTGTATTTCTTTGCTCAAATGATATTTATGCACTTAGAAAAATTTGAAATTTTAGATTATTGATCTTGGAAAGAATTGGTTTAAATTACTCTTAAAAATTGTACAAAGAGTACAAAAATCAAAATGAATGCGCAAAGATTCGCAAATATGAAAAAGAGGCACAAAATTAGCCCAATGTCAAAAGATGCACAAAAATGTGCCAAAAATTTTGAAAAAGATGCGCAAAGCGCCACTTGTGGTAATTCTCTTCTTTCCAAATTCTTTCAATCTCTTAATTCAAATTGATCTTATGTTCATTTGTATTCTATTGAACTTTGAAATATAGAAATTTTTATTCATCTCTCTTGTAATGATTTTCTATATTCAAATGTCTAAATTGAATCATGTTTTTGATAAATTCTTCTTACTTACAATGTTATATCACTTCTTAAATTTTATGAATTTCTATGATTTACCTAATGTTATTAGTTCAAGATTGCATACATTATGTCAATCACCATTTAGATTAAATTTTCAAATGAATTTCATATAATTACTTACATTTCTTGTCTATTTCTTCTTCACTTTTTGCTGTTGTCAAAAAGGAGGAGAAATTACTGTGTTTGTATGTTTTATTTTATTTTGTTTGCATTTTGATTTAGTGTTTGACTTTGTGTATGACCTTGTGTCTATGGCTTGTGATTGTGTTAAAAAAATTTTGAAAAATAAAAATATTGTTCTTTGCTTCAAAATCCCTCAATATTTTCAAGTATTCATCAATTCAGGGGGAGTTTAGGAGATTTGTTTAAATTGAAACCATACAAACAATAATTGTTTTTCCATCATAAAAAAGGGGGAGATTGTTATGATAGTTCCTATTTGAATGCTTTACATTTTACAACTTATGTAGTTTTGATGATTCCAAACATTATTGTTCAAATGTGTAGTTATCTCCTAACAATTTTAGAAGATTTGTATTTGCTCTTGTGTGTACTAACATTTCAGGAAAAACGAACTCCAGACTACGAAGACTTCAAATCAAATTCAGAATGAGATACTTTATAAAATTTGAAGTTTGCACTTCTTTGAAATTAAATTGAAAGGGAGTGATTGTAATTGAGTGAATAAAAACATACACACACACATAAGGAGATCATAAAAATTTTATACTGATCGTACTGGACGATATCCGTTCGTACGGGACGATCAGACAGTTATCTCCTATTGAGCACATGGAACGAATAGGAACTTGCTTGAAAAATTTTCTAAGTATTCGTCCAGGATGAATTTTACAATCGTCTAGGACGATTGGTTCTCTATAAAATTTTCGTCCAGACAAAATTAAATTATCGTTCATGGCGATTGTTCCTCTGGAAAGTTTTCGTCCAGACGAAATTAAATTATCGTCCATGACGATCTGGTCTCTGAAAAATTTTCGTCCAGACAAAATTAAATTATTGTCCATGGCGATTGGTCGTCTGGAAAATTTTCGTCCATACGAAATTAATAATCGTCCGGGACGATCGGTCCTCTGTAAAAATTTCGTCCAGACGAATAAATTTTCGTCCAGACGATTAACCGACTTAGAACGGTTTTCAGCAGTTTCTAGAACCGACCTAGTAATAACCGTTCGTACCGGACGAACTTAGTTTGTACGGGACGATCAGCGTGTAGGAAAATATTTCGTACACATATACAAATAGGGTCGTTTCAAAGCGTTTAAGTAAAATCGTCCAGGACGATCCACGATCGTACGGGACGATCCACTGCGTACAGAATTGAATACTTGTATTTTTTGGGCGGTTTTTCTTATCTTTTGTATAAATAGTCCAAATTAGACTGCCACCCAATCTTTTTGTCATTTGATCTTCGTGCCTCTTGAGAGAATAGCTAAGGAGAGAGTGTGAGAGTGCATTCAAGGGAGGATTCCTACCATTGGAGCGTGAAGGCTTTACTTGGAGTTCAAAGGTAAGAATCTCTACTTGTGAATTGGGATTACTTTACTCTTTTCTTTCTTCCTTCTAGATTTCTTGTGAGAAGATTTGTCAAGGAGATCCGGTTCGCTGCCGACACTTGGAGAGTGTGAATAGTCGAAGGGTTCGCTGCCTACACTTGGAGAGTGTGAATAGCCGAAGGGTTCGCTGCCTACACTTGGAGAGTGTGAATAGCCGAAGGATTCGCTGCCTACACTTGGAGAGTGTAAATAGCCGAAGGGTTCTCTGCCCACACTAGGAGAGTGTGAAAGGATGACAGTTCTCTGCCAACACTGGGGATTGTGTAAAAGGACGACGGTTCTCTGCCGCACCGGGGAGTGGTGAAAAGAGTGTGTTGTAAAGGCTTCTCCGCCTTGCTGTGGGTGCAAAAGGAGAGTCACTATTGGTATTAGTGCAATACTTAGAGGGTGCCTCTGGGGAGTGGATGTAGGTCTGGTTTTAGACCGAACCACTATAAATCTGGTGTCATTTACTTTACTATTTTTACGTTTCCGCATTTTATTTTAGTCTTAAAAACTCTGTGGTTGAAAAACTTTTTCTACAAAAACTTAAAAGAAATATTTTCATTTCGGTTCAATATAATTTTAAAAAGAGGGTTTAAAATTTTTAAACTACCAATTCACCCCCCTTCTTGGTAGCCTTGGGACATTAACTTAGGCTTAACAACCTAATTACTAGACTCAACAATAAAGGCTTCTCCGCCTAGCTGTGGGAGCTAAAGAAGAGACAATTTCTTAGTGCAATACTTAGAGGGGGCCTCCAGGGAGTGGACGTAGGTTAAGTTGATCGAACCACTATAAACCTTTGTGTTCTTTTTACTGCTTCTGCATTTTTAATTTTTTACACTCATTTTTCTATGGTGTTTTTGGTTTGTGATTATTGTGATTTGATCTAAGAAAGATTTTTAAAAAAAATACCAATTCACCCCCCCTCTTGGTTAGCCTCAGGCTAGTTCTCAAGGGCTTAACATCCCTAATGAACTTTTAATTAGAAATCATGTAACCAATGGTGATATAGAGTTACATAATATAGCTACTAAAAATCATCTGATATATATCTTTACAAAATCTCTTACCTATGAAAACCTTAGCACCTTGAGAACTAGACTATGCATCATAGATATTCATACTTGAATAAAGAAGTTTTAAAAATTGCAAAAATAGATGTTTTTATGCAATTTGGTTTTGTTCATGTTCTATTATTACTGTTTGTTATCTTGCTTTTGGATGATTTATTTATTTTTTCTTATCTTTTTATGAAGTTTTTCGGATCAACATATAAAAATTAAAAGTTTTCCACATCATATTGTATGATCACACATCATACTGTAAGATATTCATAAAGTATCACATCAGTTCTAACAATACATCTAACAACTCTTATTGATTAAATATTGGCGATCGTGCTGTAGGAACACACAATTCGTACTATGTGATGCTCGTGGCACTATGCGTTGTGCAAATTAAATTCGACCGGTATGATATTAAATATCATATTGTACTGTACAATCACATGTTCATATTATATGATATGACTATTCAACGATCGTTCAAGCTGACTCCTCGAGACAACCATCCTAATATTGATCGTCCAGCACGGTTTTGATCGTAATGTATGATAAGACCAACTTTTTAACTAATCAGACAGGACAAATTAAATACACCATATCGTATTCTATGATACCACATCATACTATACGATTGGGCCGATTTCTATTTAAAGGGATGGAAAATAAGTTTTTTCTTCACTCAAATACTTTAAAACCTTCTTCCTTCCTCCCCAAGTTCTTACTCTTTGCAATAGCTAGTGGAAAGTGATAAACGGATCTTGTTTGATGCTCCTTCGATGTCCCATGGATCGCCGCTTCACTCAAGTAGTCGATGAAAAAGAGCACATCAGTACAAGGATACCGGGATACACCCTCTAAAGTCATAAATCATGAAGTTTTAAACTTCCAGGTACTCACTTTCTTTGCTTGCACCACCCTTCAATTCATCCTTACTCTTGCCTACCCATTCAACTTTGAACTCATTTTAAATTTTTTACAAGCCTTCGAATCAACAATGATGGGTAGTTCCCTCTAATCCTATGATAATAGATGGCTTATAGAAATTACCTACCAAGACTTTAAGTAATTCCTACATCTTTCTATCACTGGCAAAAAAGTTCAATACTAGACTTAGGGAGCATCGGTAAACCACCACACTCCCCATGTTAACACCTTAGTTAAAGACACCAAAATCATTCAACACATCCTTTGCAATTCAGTCATTTCAAAAGCTGACAATAGAATAAATATTACACCTCTACTGTCACTCACTATATATTTTATCATGGATGAAATTAATTTCAATGTAGCTGATCTTATTATAATTTCAATGCAGCTGATCTTATTATTCAATATCTTGAAAGCCTTTCCGACATTAGAGATCCTCAATATAACTAGAAGAAAAATCTTGTATTAGGTCACATCATTACTTTCATTCTAGAATCTAAATATAATTTCAAATTCCCTACACAACCAAACTATCATTTAACTTTCTACTTAAACATCTCCTTCCACTTCCTTCATAGTGCTCATCACCAAAATGTTCACTATGTTAACACCGAGCTAGAGGAGTCAGAGGGAGGTCCAACACCACCTCCAGCACAAACACATGTTTACTAGACCTCTTAGTATGATGCACCTACGTTGTAGAACAACATAAACAACATGAAAAACATATTGTTTGGTTTAAAGAAAAATTTATTTCATTCATCAATATTTTCAACCACCCCCACCTCCACCTGATGAGCGAACTTATTTTTATTTTGTCTTACTTTAGTTTTTTTGTATGTTTTATATTATATTTTAATTATGATGTTTATTTTATTTTTGGTGTTATATTTGGTTATTTCTCCTTTTTGGTGATATCAAAATGGAGAGTAGCATATATATATATATATATATATATATATATATATATATATATATATATATATATAGTCTCTCCCTATTTTAAAAAAATTAACTGGTAAAGGAGAGCTTAGGACACAACAAAGAATTAATTTGAAATCAAAACCAACAATGTTTATCATGATAAAAAAGAGAGAGATTGTTCTAAATCTGAACGAAATTATTGTGATTTTCATGATAATACATATTATTAGATTCTTTACTATGCTATCTCATGTTATTATTATTATTGCATATATATTTTTTTGCGCACTAACATTTCAAGTCTGACATATATTGTATAAATTGATTAGCTCAAGACTAGATAGAATAAGGTTAAGTATCCATAAGAGTTTGTATTTCTTGCTTTTTTTATTTCTATATTTCTTAAGTCATGTCATGTATTTGGTGAATGTTAAACTTTTTGACAGTACTAATCGTACTGTGATTATTAAAGCCATTTGAATTAATCATACTATATAGTCCAGATCAAATAGAATGATAACTTGAAATCAAAATCTCAACTACCAATCATAATTTAGGTAATATTTTAAAAATTAAAATTTGTACTAATTGTATAGTATGATAAATAACACTGTTGTTGCCTGGTCCGAAGACCTAGATGAGAAAAGTAGAGGGTTGCATTAGGTAGTCGACAGCCAGCATAAAACTTGTCGAATAATCATGGCATGGATCCTTTAAAAAAATTCTTTCTTTATTAAATTTAAATAAGAATTTGACTTTTAACACAATGGCGAAAAAAGATTCATGTAGTCAACCCCACGTAGTGGGATAAAGGATTGTTGTTGTTGTTGTTGTTGTTGTTGTTGTTGTATAGTATGATAGATATCATATTGGATGATATAATTAAATCTTTCCTAAACTAATCCTATAATTAGGAAACAATTTTGGATTAATTAATCCAATCATATCTTACAGAATGATTGGACCCAATCATACTATATAACCTGATCTTTGCATGAGATGATATTTAATTATTTCCAATTGTACGAGATGATAATCCAAATCATTTTAATTAATCGTACAAACTCAATTTCTTAAACTGGTCTTACAATGCCTTCTTCTCTATACAATACTAACAGTGTTATTTGAACTAATCGTACCATACGATCAATGTCGATAAAATTGAATTATAGGGCTTCTTATGAAGCCTTATATTTAATCTCTCTTAGTAGACTTGTTTCAAGTCTTTTGACTGCTGAGTATTCTGGAGAGAGAACATAGTGGAGAAATCTTGGAGAGCTTTAGGAAGATGAAAGGGAGAACTTTTGTGTGAGGGAGAAGTAGTGTGAGGGGTTCACATGGTTGCTCCGAGCAAGTGTCTTGCCTTGTTTCCTCTGAGTGTCTTGTTAGGTTTCTTTGATGGCTCTGGGAAGAAAACCGTCAACTCAAAGATCGTTGAGATTCTATGCCACCAATAGGAGGGTGAAAAAGGATGTTGAGGTTTTTTACCTTTAACAAGAGGATGAAATAGGAGGTCAAGATTCTCTACCTTCAACAGGAGGGTGAGAAAGGAGGTCAAGGTTTTCTATCGCACAAGATTGGTGAAAAGATTATAAAGGCTTATCTTTCTGGTTGTGGGTCTAAAAGAGAGACACTAAATTTTAGTGTAATACTCATAGAAGAGGACTCTGGGGAGTGGTTGTAGGTCCTTATTTGACCGAACCTTTATAAAATTATGTTGTGTTATTTCTAATTTTTCATTTTTGCAATTAACTTTTCTATATCTTTATTTTGCTCGAGATTGCATACATCATGAAATTTTTTGTTAGGATAGGAAAAATATTTTTAGTAATTTTTCTTGATGTATACTATGTTTAGTAATTTTACCTTATAATATTTTGTCAATAGAAAATTGTCATTAGTAATTTTTCTTGATGTATAGATTGAGCCTTAAATATTTTAGTAATTTAAGTCATTAGTAATTAATATATTATCTACAACATCAATCTAAAATTAGAGAATTAGCTGGACAAAAAAGAAAAGATAAGCTAAATCATTTTCATTGAAATCATAAAAGAGTGAAAATACAATAGAATGATATGAACATGAAAATCAATATATCTCCTTACACTCCTTCCTTAACATACGAAGTTGCTTAAACATATACTAACTAAACACTCTAATGATTATATCTAGTACTTCCCTAGTCTCTCTTAGATTTGATTATAAGAGAGATCTAAAAAAGTACTCTAAAATGTATTGAAGTTTTACAATTGATTGAATTCTCTTTACAAACATAACACGGTGACTATTTATAAGAAAATACAAATTAGGCAACTAGCACTGCGACGCTTGAAAGATTGGCGCCGCAGCACCCATAAAAATGAACTAACGCTACTGCGCTGATGTTGCAGTTCTCTGGTGGCGCCTTTGATTGCATTGTGACATTCTTTTTTTCAAAGTCGCGACACTGGATGATACTTAAAATTTGGTGTCTTTTTTATATTTATCCTAAACAACACAACTAAAATAACATATTTTTATTAAAAATATAACACATAAAATAATATATTATTTACACTTATCAATACGTGAGGTCGAGAGAAAGAAGTGCTAGAGGTCTACATGATAGGGTCCAGTGGATTGTCTCGATAACCAAAATATTGAATATGGATGAAAATTACTGGATGGGAAAAAAAAAAGAATGAAAATATTTAAGGATTTGATACTCAAAGCATAACTTATGATGTCTAAGCGTCCTATTTCTTACACATCGATTAAATTGAGGATGATCAAGAGATAGCGTGTTGAGGTATCTAATATGCTTAAAGATTTGTAAGCTTGCATAATTAAAAAAGAAGCATATTCACATGAATGTGGTGATGCAAGATCATGTGGAAGTTTTAATTCAACCACGATTCTATTAACAATACGCAACGTCATCAGAAGATGAGTAAGAGAGTGAGGGAGATGTGAGTGAATGAGAGGAAATGAGTTCAACAATAAATAATTTGTACTAATTTTATATTTCCTTGATAAGTATTATTTTTTAAATATTAATTTTCATATATTCATACCCATATTCTGTTTGTAATAAGAAGAATTGTTATCTATAATTATATAGTTTAACACATACTTTTGGTTGATAATTTGCAATTTGATTAACTAGGTGAGCCAACATCTTAAAATAAATAATAACTTCGAGATATCAATAGCTATTTTGTCTGAAGATCGATGGAGTAATTACTAACATTCAATTTTCCAAAAAATTTTGATGTATAATCTCTCACAAATATCCAACACAATATCTTCAAGAACACTCTTGTTATAGCATTGTTAGCAATTATCAGCGGTCAACTCATCAAAATAATTGTTTTAATCAATTTATTTAATTAAAAAAAGTTTTTGATTGAAATTTGAAATAATTGAACAAAGCCACCACCTAAATAGACCGACTCATTCTTAACCCTAATTTCTTTGACCCCTCCACCATATTGCGATCCACATAACACCATCACAACTACCATTAGTATATAAATCATACGTTTCCCACCTTGTTAACACATAATATAACTAGTTTTACCACTAGGGATTCACCTATTACCCTTGCTCATAGCAGCCAAACGTCCTCCCTCTTTTAATCAAGGGTTGCCACCTAACCCCATCCCACCCTCTCTCTCAAGAAGCTAGCCGTGAACCTTCTCATACTTTAGCCTCAAGATCGACTAAGATTAACAGGCCTTCCTCCTCAACTAAGAGATAGATATCAAACTTCTTTTTTCAACCCATCTCAGTTATAATTAAGATTTTACATCACAGACTTTCAGATAAGTGACTTCCATTTATTAGAGGATATATGAATCATTCTTTGTTAGGGGTGTTATCCTTAACATTTATGCTAATTTAATAGATATTTTATAAGTGGTTAATCCTACATTTAATACTTAATTATTGTTATGCCCATTTTCAAAATCTACTTTTAATGTTCATATTGGAAAATCAAGTATTTTGCTTAATAACTTTATTTACTATTGCATATTGAAACTTTCATATAGTAACAATATTATTTTTATGCGCAAAACCTCAATTGAATAAGCTTATTTTTTTCTTACAAATTAATTTTTATTATGAAGATCGTACTTCGTTATTGATCATAAAATACATATTGTATACTTACTTATAAAGTAACTTATAAAAAAGAATTCCTTATCCATGAAATGAGCTCGTATTTATGCCCAATATCAGCACATATGCTCAAAGGAACTAAGCTAAAATCATTCAACAACTTACAACAAGATATTTGTGAATATTAAGATAGATCGACTACTTGCTTTCTGTTCTGCATTCATTATCCAACATTTAAAGCTTTCTATTATCACCCTTGTTGTTAATACCCACATGTCCCACACTGTATGTAAATGATGTCATCATTTTTGGCAAATCTTTCTATGAGAACCCTTATTCCCTCAAGAATCTTTTGGAGACTTTCTTGTATGGTTCCAATCTTAAAAGTTAAACCTTTCAAAAGTATTATTGTCTTCTCTAAGAGCATAAAAACCGCTTAGCTACGTGATATTATCAATTTTACCCACACTTTTTCTACCTTTACATGCATTAGGCTTCCGATCTAATCTCATAGACATTATATGATAGACTTCCAGCTCATTGACAAGATTAAGCCTGCTCTTGACAAATGCAAAGCAAAGTGCCTTACCTTAATTTGGACATTTCAACTCCTCAAGTTATCTACTAGGAATATCATTGCCTATTGGGTCCATACCTTTCTCTTCCCAAAAGAAGAATTAATTTTATCAATTCTTGCTATTCCAAATTTAATATAATGGCAAAACCTTTATTAAAGATGCTCCATGATATATTGAAATGCGACTACAAGCTAAAAGAAAAAAAGAGGCTTTGCCTTCTCTCTATTCCCTTTTTATCAACTGGTTTCATGACTAAATTACTTTGAATAATTGGACACCCTAACAATATCATCTCATCATAGTTTGTTATTATGTATACATCAATTTGGAAGCTAATTGTTAATGAAGCCTCTTTTGTTTTGGAAAAAGAAATCTTTTTGGTATTGCTTACGAGATTAGATCCGACATCTCCTATTCCATTAGGGATGGTACTTCTATATAGCTCTATTGGACCCTTGGTTTGATGGATGCTCGATTGCTAACACCTATAGTGGTGTTATATGCTAGACTCTCTTCCTATTCCTACTATTTATAATCTTAAAATGCTGACCAATGATAATGGTAAAAATTTTCATCTATTGGATCAGTTTAGGTATTAAACATCAAATATTAAGCCTTTAGACTAGTTGTTATGATGAGGAGAGTCTTTGGAGTGGTAGTGTTTATCCTTCTTATAAAACTTTCTATAAGGCACACCATGATCACTTTACTGCTATGAGATGGCATAAATTTCTATGGCACCAAAATTATGGCATTTGTTCTTCCATTTACTCTTGACTTGCCATTAATGGTGACCTAAAAACTATAGATGCTCTCACTTTGAGACATTATTAACCCTTAAATATTTAAACTTTGCTGACATGAGAATGAAACTTAAGAACATATTTTCTTTTGTCATTCATATTCCAATGATGTCATAAGAGAGTGGCTCCCATGAACATCTCCTTCCTGAGCCTTTCTCTTCTTCAATATTTTGAAGATACGGACTTATACTTCATGTCCAAAACTCATGGAAATTTCAACCTTCTATCCATGCATTACATCCTTTATCATAATTTGTGGGACTGAAATAATAAAAATTTGTGAGAAATTTCACTAAATAGCTCATCAGTATTTGTTGCCATCAAAAGTGTCCTTCGAGCTAAGCTGAATTGTTGGAAGAAGAATCATGAGCGGGCTAACATTTTTCAGTGATTCTTTATAGTCTCTAACTAAATTATCCTGTGTTTTCTTTTTGGCTCCTCTGTCTTGTTGTATAACAGTACATCTACTCGTCATGCTAAATAAATTTGCATGATAGGAGTGGGCCTTTTCAATTAGGCTTAGGGACGTCGATGGCACCTCATACGGCTCATCACCCTAAATGATTCTTCCTCTTTTTTGGTTGGTTGGCTTTACTGTTTGCTCGATGATTCTTTGAGAATAAATATTTCTGCACAAATTCTTAATACTTTCTTCAAACAATTTTTTATTTTTAGTTTGCAATAATTTCTCCCATAATCAGAGGAGCAAAATAATAGGATCCTTCTCCTTCATCCCTGCTTCCAGAGTAACCCTCTAGCTGGATAATTTTGCAAGAAACTTTAATCCTGCCTTTTGCTCCTCTGGTTTCAGTCTTTTTATTTCTTCTCTTATTTTCATGGCTAATTTCTCAGGATCCCTTTTTCCCATATAACGGCACCAATGGTGCTATGAATTTATAACACATCTGAACACACATTTTACATATTTAAAAGTAATTAGTTTTTGTTTTTCATTTTTCAAGATCATTGGATTCTTTGCAATTTCTTCTTTCATTAATAAATTTTAGCAAAACGACGCAAAAATCATGTAGTGTGGACAATGGACGCTGAAGAAACCATTGGTCTGCCTAAACACTTTAGTATGAATAACGCAGCCTTTACATGAGAAACACAGATATCATAGTGCAATAACTAATTTCTAGTGGCCAAAATGTTCTTATATATACCTTAAAAGCAACAGCTATTAAAGCATTCAATGCCACACTACGTCCAATAAAAAATTTACCTGTTTCGCAGCCATTCTCCACCAAGAACTCCATATAATTTACTCTGCATTCTCATGCGTTGAGCTACACCGGATGGTTGCAAAATGCAGCAGTTCATAAACCAAAAATGACCCTCGTCTCATTTTCCCTTTTAAGAGCTACAGTTGCTCTTTCTAGTTAATTCTTTTTACCTTCCAGCTTTCCAGAAGGGTACACAGCAGTGCTATGGCGCTTCATCAGCTTCGGCAACTCTAGTTAATCTTTTTCATCTCCACTGCTTTCAATAACAACAGGGAACTTATTCTTTCTTTGTCTCTTAGTGCCTTCATTTTCATTACCTTCATCTGCATTAGTTGCTTCACAATTGGGTTGCTCTACTTCGACATAATTTTGAATCACTTCAGCAATCCTCCTACCGTACTTTTTGGCCTTCAACTTCCCTATTAGCTTTTCCAACTGCAGCAATTTAAAAATTAAAAGAAAATCGCATGTTTGAAATCAATTTTGGGTCACAAATGAAGTAGGAAAATAAGTAATACCTCTGGTATGGAGGTTGGTTTTTTGGTGCTAAGAAGAGCTATTTGTTGTGTAGACAAAACAGCATGTGGAAAAATTCCACCCTCGCTTGAAGAGATCTCCTTGCGAAGTTCATCTAACTTGAACTCCAGAAGTGATGAACGGCCTCGTTTAGAAACCCTATTATTTCTATTATGATTTTGTTTCTGCGCCATGCAAATCTCAAGCTTCACTATTCTTTTTCCTGTGTTGAGAAACAAATGAATAACAGCAGAGATGCAAGATCAATTTGCATGATCAGTCTTGCGATATTTTCAATAAAAATAAATAATCACAAAAATCCATGAAATATTTATTGCTCGTGTAAAACAAGTTACTCCTCTCATTGTGGGTTATAATGAATTTATAGCCATTCCTCGACCCATCTACTCCATCTTATTGCCTAAAAACCTAAGATAATAATACATTCCTCAACTCAGATGTTGTGCAATAGATGGAACTAATGGTGGGAAGTTCTGGGATAGCCCTCATGTTTGCAACTCACTAAGGATATTTGTGATATAATGCTTCTTCAGCTCTAAAAGCCCCGCACCAAAATAATCATTGTATCCCGTCTCCCCTCGGTCCTCCTCCCAATGTATGTGTCTCCCTTCTCTTCGTTCAAATTCAATCTTAAGGGTTTTTGCCATCACTAACTTAGGTTTAAACTTACTTCAAATAATTAAGATAATAACGATGATGATGATAGCAAACATGTTAATTTCACAAACATAAATGACTATATTAGAACATCTCGGACTTGATGCAATTTCAATTCCAACTATGGTTTATATTGCAGGCAATGTATTTTTTTATTGTTATTTTTATTTAATTTAATCCCAACGCCATCCAACAAAAGTAGTACTGCAGGCAATGTAAATCTAAAGCAAGACAATTTAAAGGGTTGACAGTTCATTAAATTTTTTCGCAGTTTACATACTACTCAATGGATGTAGTAACTTAGCCATCATGAACAACTCCATCTATGAATGCTGCCATGTACAATTAAAACATCTAAATTTCTGTTGGATGATTGCAATATATGTTAAAAATGATTTTCTAACAATGTAATTTATAAGAAGGTTGGCTATTCAATTTTGGGGAGTCATCATGAAGACTGAATATAGGCTGCAAAATTTCTGACAAAAAACATTCCCACAGTAAGATGCACTATCCATCCATGAACAGTCCATATTGTTTTTTTACTTAAAACAAAATATCAATTAGGTATTCATAACAAGAGACTATAACTACCAAAGCAATTAAACTTTATGCCAAGAAACTGAGATAACTTTTATAGTATATTAAAAACATGCTACATAATTGTTCATAGGATAAGCAAGGAAATCTTATCTTTGAAATATAAGTATACTTTCTTCAAAAAAAAAAAAAAAAATATAAGTATACAACGTTAAATGACATTTGGAGATTCTAGTAGATATAGAAAAAAACATCTCACCTAGAAATGCTTGCTTCCATAATGGACCAATTGTAACATAGGCATTGGTTGCATAAGCTGTATGTTGAAATTCTTCTTTCTACATACCAAAGCATAGTTCTTTATATCAGGAAAACATAATTAAAAAATAAAAGTTATGCTGAGTGTTTGTGAAATATAGATACCCATAATGAATTAAAATTCAAACGAAGAAGTGCAGAAAAAGAAAATCAAGGGAAATTAAACGAAGGAAAATTGATATCCTGTGCGTTCGAAGACGAATGTAGGAAGTTGGCGAAGTCAAACGGAGGACGCATAACGCATAATATTTAAATAATTAAATAATTAATTAGATAATTAGAAGCATAATTAGTAAATAAATATCATTAAAATAGCATCTAAATAAATAATTAAATCATTAATTATATTAATATTTAATTAATTAATTAATTAAAAATATAATTATTAATTAAATATTTATTCAAAACAAAATGTAATTAAGTAATTATATTATTAATGTTATAATTAATAATTAAATTATTAGTTAAATTATTTAATAGTTAAGTTATCTTTTAATCATATTATTTATAATTATATTTTATTGATTATAATTAAAATTAGAATTAATAAGTAATTCTTATTAAAAATACAAATTAAATTTAAATTTTTAATGAACTAATCGTCTGGATTACTTTGCCAAATAGTTTCATAGTATTTAAAGATTTAACAATTATCTTGTCAAACCATTTTCAGGATTTAATGCACTCAAGGGTTTACTAAATCCAAATTTATAGGATTTATTAAATCCTTCTTGTTGCCAAACTACGACTAAGAAGGTTTGTTCTAAATACCCTATCCAGATTAGAAAGAGGATTAGTAGTTTATTAGTTTAGAGTAGACTTTTTGGTACTGTGGGCTCCGAAAATTCGGCCTTAGCCTCCGCCCGCACAATTTTGCTTTTCTTTCGGCGAGGGAGTTTCAACAAATTATGTTCCGGGATAAATTTTGGAAGGCAGATGGGTTTGTAGATAAGACACTACCCAGAGATTTCGCCCTTATTTGTGAGGACTTTATGATCCGAGTTCTGGTTTCCTATAGGCGCAAGCCCCTATAGTTAATTACCCCTCCCAATAATGAGAGGGAACTTTCGATTAAGGCTAGTCAACAATCAGATACGTAGAGATATGTAGTGTCTGGCATATAATAGCAGCAATGGGATTAGGATTTAGAAATTTGGAAAGTTTGAAGATTTAATATTTAAAAAGGAAATTGCATCATCTTGCATTTAAAGCGGATGGTGAGGGAATGGATGATAGATCCGATCAAGATCCCATGGTTCCGTCGTCCCAGGCCATCATGGTCCCTGGTCTATTTAGTCAGAGGAGGTAGTTGACCCAACCTAACAGAAGGATTCTTGTCCGCAGTCATGGGTTGCTTCGTCCAAGGGGACCTTGTAGACCTAGGGTGAATATTTGTCTAAGGGGATAAATTTGAATCCACCTTAGCTAACAGAGGGTTTTGTGCCCTATCGATCATATCTTATTGATTCATATCTCAAAGATTTGATGCCAATAAGGAGCATATTGGCTCTGGCCATAACCGGTATTTCGTAGTGCCATTTGGCGGCAAAACCACTTGGTTCAGAGGGCCCCGAGTTATAATCGTTAATCCTGCGGTGCCATTTGGTTGCAAAACCGCCGGTTAGAGGACACGTACCACGCCCTTACTAGTAGGAGATTGTTTGAGAATGGATCTTAGTGATATTTTCGACTAGGCATTTGGCTCTTTGTGAGCTGAAGTAGATTTTAACTTGTTCACCCCTACAAATTGTTGTGGAAGATGGATGGATTTTGCTTCGAGTGATTGATGGATGATTTCGAATTTAAATATCTTGAAATTTGGGATTTATTGGGTTTTGTTGGGTTTTGGACTTTGAGGAGTTTTGGATTTTGAGTGGACTTTTGGAAGGCATTTGAAAATGCTTGAAATTTACCCCTCCGGTTGAGATCAATCAACGCGGCTATCATCGGGATGTTTGTGGGCATTTTTATTTATGTATTGAACCTTGTCAACTTGACAAAGCTCTTGACCGAGGATCGAGTTTCCCATAGGCTTTGTGCCTTTGTTAGTGAATTTATATTGTTATAGGCCTTAAATGCCTAATATGAATGTATTAAAGCAAATACACCAGTCGCCACAACTGTGTATTTGTTTGAAGGTTCGAACCCTGTCGTCTCCTATTGATCAGCATAGAAGGAACGGGTTCGAACTTGAATTCACTTATCGACCTGCACAGCATTTCTAGGCGTCATGTATATACCAATAACATGCTCGTCGGGGCCTATGCGGGTGTTTGGGAGCATTTTGTAATTAAACCCTGTCAACTCCTTTTTATCTACTCAGGAGGATCAGGTTCAAATTTAATAACCCGCGTAGCATCCCTAGACGTCACGTGTGTACCAATAACATGTTTGTCGGGGCCCATGCAGGTTTTATGATTGCTTTTACCTCTTTTAGTGTACCTATGTATATACAAACTATAGTGCACGTGTGGGGATACTTTGAAAGTATTTATAAATGCCTTCTGTCCGCTTGCATAGAAGTTGCGGATCCGGTGGCATGGCGTAGCAGCTTCGGAATAGAATTGTTCGCTGCTTTATACAGGTAGACTGTCGTGCACTACTTGCATTATTTATGGAGGTAGATTGTAGTGCACTAACTAATCTCCTGCTTTTATGTTGTAGGATCTTGCATTCGTTATATTCATTGTACATTTCATTGTGATTTTGGTCCTTACAACATATCCACTAATGCTGTAAGTAAATGTATTCATTTGTAGACTGAGGTTGACTACAGGATACTGCATTTACTGAAGTCTTTCTACATCTATCCATCAGTGGCATATGGCACATACATTTGTCTTTGTAGAGAGATTTTATGTGTTGCAGATCTTTGGCATTTTGCTTGTGAACACTGTATTGGGTACACAATGGGTCTTTTACGGTAGCTTGTAGATACTTAATTGCATTCTCTGTAATTCTTTCATGCTTATTCTCAAACTATATCTTGTTGAATATATAACGGGTCTTGTGTAGTGACATGTAGGCATATGCATTTATCACTACCCTTTTATATTTGTGTATGGCGACCTTCTTACAACAACTTGTAGGTACTTATATTTATTATAAGCATTTGGTGTTGACTACGAACAAGTCATATCCATTATATTCTTCTCAAGTATATTCCTTTGGTGAATTACTATCTTCTTTATATGATCCAAGGTCGCATCCACTAATGGTTCCCTTTGTAAGACATTCAACCTTATTCATATAGACTCACCACTTAACTGATATGAGCATTTGTAAGTTTCAAAATGACTATATACAAGCCAAAGGTTCTGCAGCGCTGAATGTTGAATTCCCCGCCTGCAGGAGGCAGATACTTTTACTTACCACTATCTTACTATGTGTCGTATAAGTATCTTTACATTTGTCACGAGCTTCTTGTTAATGTAGTTTATGGACATTGAACTGTCACTGATGACATAAGCACTGTTGTATTCGCTCATATTCATTCACCTTGCAATTCTATTACTTGTGTATGAATCATCTTAGCATTACAAATATTTCAGCCTCCTTGAAAATAGATTGTAGTTTGCATAATGAACATGCACCTTTGATGGTCTCTTGCAATTGATTATATATGCCTTCCAATTTTTTGTCACTTGGAAAACTTATCTTGATTGTCTTGTAAGTGAATTATGCTTGCAAGAGTTTGGCATATCATCACATTCTCTACAACGATTGTTGATTGATTGTAGATGGTCATTTGAAATGTTACAAGTCTTCTACCATCTTTTGAGGATGACTTGTATAGATCTTCCTTTAACTTTGTCAATTGATACATGCAATAAATTTGTATTAATGTTTCACTTGGACAATTCAAAGTCTTAAATAGCATTTGTACTCTTTTTGTTTGATTTAAACATTTATCATTCAAAGTCCGGATCTTTGTAGTCAAATTGCAAGTTTGTTTCATAATATCCAAGATGAGTTCAAGTTCTAGTTCTTTGTTCAACTCATGGGAGTTCAAGTTCTATGTCCCCTGCTGTCCAAATGTTGTTCAAATTCTGTTGAAATTTGAGTCTGAGTTCAAGTCTAAGTTCTTGTCCACCTTGCAAGTTCAAGTCAAGCTCAAGTTCACTTGAGTTCAAGTTCATTTCCAAGCATGGTCTTATTCACTTGAATTTGAGTCCACATTGTTCAAGTCCAAGTTAAGACTTCTTATACCAAGTTCATTGTCATTTGAGTTCAAATTTGAGTTAAATTGAGTTCGAGTTTTAGTTCAACTTGAGTCCAACTCAAGTCTTACACAAGTTCTTTCTTGAGTTTTGCTTAAGCCATTTGCTTACTTATTCAAATTTGAATTTAGTTCAATTGATACCCAAATTAGTGTCCAAATAAGATTCAACATTGTTCAAAGTCCTTGGATTTTCAATCCAAATTTCGACAGCTTCCCAACATCTCCCCCGTTTAGGGGAAAAACCAAGAGGCAACCTTCCCCTCGATGCTACGTGAGCGCTTCAGGTAGGTGTCAAAAGACACCGCGGTTGCAAATTTTTATTAAAATCCCAGCCCGCAATGTGAGCGTTAAAGGATTTGGAGCACAAGTTAAAAAGAACACAAATTTTCCCCCTCTGCACAAGGTTTAAAATTGCGTATTCGGGTATTGAGGCGTTTTTCATTCGTGAAGCGAGGCGTAAGCCTCAAGGAGATTTGAGGCGTAAGCCTCAAAATCAAAAAATTGCGTAAACATAAAATAATAAATTTTGTATATACTAATGAGTAAATAATATATAAAACATAAAAATGCACAAAATAAACAGCAATGACATTAACATATCACATAAGAAGTTAAGAACTCACTAGTCATCAGCATTATCATCACTCATCAGTCATCACTAAGGGGGTCTTCATTTGAATCATCATTATGATGAGCTGCTCTCTCCTCTTCCCCCTCTCTTATAGAGTCCAATATCTCCCAATCAGCTTCTTCTTCCTCATTATTAGTTATCTTCCTCTTCCCTAAATAATAAATATTTTTGAACAATATCATAATGAATAATAGTGTAATACATTAATAAAAGTTTAAGAAAAAAAATTATATTATTTATATACCTTTTTTTATTTGTTCTTAAGTTATGGTGGATGTGGATGCTTTAAGACCATCAAAGAAATCAACATTTAAATCTTCATCTTGTAATTCAGACGGCATCACTTCAACTTCATCATCTACAAACCACTCATCATCAGATGACACATCATCGCAAAGCAAAGAATCTTCATCATCCATTAATCCTTTTTTCTTCAAATTTCTATCTCTGAGTCTCCTATTGTACATAATGTACACCAGTGAGTTCATCCTCAATGTCGACAAGCGATTTCTCCTCTTTGTATGCACTTGGTTGTAGGTACTCCAATTCCTTTCACAGCCAGATGAAGAGCATGTCAAGCCCAAAACTTTCACAGCAAAACGCTGTAATTCTGGAGTCCCATCACCAAATTGAATCCACCACTCAACTGGAGATCGTTTGGCAATTGTATCTTTTGCTTGTTGTAATCCAAAAAAAACTTCTTTGTTCCTAAAGGTACCAATTGCAAGTCAGTATTTGATCTTTCAGTTGCATCACTTATTAGACGATCCATTGAATGATATAATCCCAACTTTATTTCAGGGTTTGTAGACTTGTTCTCTGCATATTGATACTGAGGGTTTAGGTAGTAGCCAGCGGCATGCAAGTGTCGGTGAAGCTGTAGTTCCCACCTATCATCAATAATATTCCAAATTTCCCTAAAGCTTCCCTCACTGCCTCCTAAGTTGGAGGCAATCATCTCTTTGGCTTCATCCATAGCATTGTAGATGAAACCCATTGCAGGCTTCTTCTCAGCATCCACCATCCTTAAAACATGAACCAAAGGTCTAGTGGTTGTAATGGCATATAAGACACTTTGCCAAAATCTGTCATTTAAAACAATCTTTCTAATCTCTTTTCCCTCAGCCTTCTTCGCCCAAGCACAACTCAACCACTGTGTAGATGTGAACATAGCCTCTAAAGGTTGTCTGGCATCCAGCATGCTCTCTAAGGTCAAGTATGCGGTGGCAAATCTTGTTGCGGCTGGCCTTATAATTTCTTTCTTCGAAAATTTTCTCATAAGAGCTAGAACCCAAGAGTGGTTGTAAATAAACTTGGTTATTTTTTTGGCTTTAGTGAATGCATTTTTATGTTGAGGTAGATCCCCAAGCTTCTCAAGAATCAGATCTATGCAATGTGCAGCACATGGAGTCCAATACAAATGTTTCCTCTTCTCCATAAGTTTATTACCTGCAGCTTTATAAGAACTTGCATTATCTGTCATAATTTGTACAACCAAATGTTCTCCAACCTCATCAACAATGCTATCTAATAATCTAAATATGAACTCAGCATCTTTGACCTGGTCAGATGCTTCAATTGACCTTAAAAACACAGTACCATAAGGATTATTAATGAGGATGTTGATCAGACTTCTATGTTTGATATCAGACCACCCATCTGACATAATTGTTACTCCTGTTTGGGCCCAAGTCTTCTTAATTTCTTCAATGCTTTTATCAGTGCTTTCCAACTCCTTCAAAATCCATGTTCTTAAATCATACATGATTGGAGGTTTGAACCCTCTCCCAAATGCTCCAACTGAACGAATCATGTTGTAATAAGCAGGTAATGTTGCAACATTAAATGGAATTGCATTTTCGTAGAAGAATCTGCCTATATCCTTACACACTCTTCTCCGCGCCTCTCTTGCATTTTCTAGGGCCATCTTCTGTGTAGTAGAAGGCCTATCCTACCATATAATGATCCATAGGCCCTCTAACATCCCTAGATGAAATGGGCTTCATAAAAGAAGATGAATCCCTAACGCTTCGCTTACTCCCGTAGTAAGATCCAGCATCAACTCTATCCTCAAATTGCTTCTGTGCAAGATGTTTTGATGTGGTAGACTTATTCATGTATGACTTTATCTCATCCCTTACAGCATCAGGAACTTTGGAGCATGGAGCAACATTCTTGTAAGAGCCTGAAAGGTGTTCCTTCATCCTAGTCACACCACCTTTCACAACTTTATCACAGTAATTGCATTTCAAATAGACATATGTTTTATCACTTCCTCCTACATCCACCTGAGTGCTATATTTCCATGCTGGTTCTTTTCTATGACCTGATGCAGCCTTATCCTTATTTTTCACCATCCTGATTGAGAGAAATAAGAAGCAAACGAGTTCTTACTAATCTTTTATAAGACCTGATGCAGGTCGAAGGAGACAGCAGCCTCGGAGGCTCGGACAGAAGCGTACGCTAGTCGGACGGAGAAGACAGCAACCCAACTCGCAGTCTCGCAGTAAAAGAAACCTCCAAGCAAATAAGTTTAGGGTTTAATATGCGTGCTGGATGTGTTCAGTATTATATAATATCGAAACGTCGATAAAGCATAACATTGCGTACTCTATGCGTATTTATGCGTAATCTGTGCGTACAATCTACGTGAACATTGCGTGTTTTGGAGCAGAAGTAATTTAATGTATGATTTTGTATTAATAGTTAATAAAACATGATTTTCTGGGTATAGTTTGAGTACTGAGAGTGTTAATTATTTTATTGTGCGTACATTATGCGTATCTTATGCGTTATATATGGGTATAATATGCGTTCACTATGCGTGTTCTATGCGTGCTCTCTGCGTCAACATTGCATATTTTTTAAAATATAAAAATACAAAAAAAAACATTTAATGACTATGTACAATATAAAAATATAAGAAAAAATTAAAAGAACATTTATAACAAATACAATTTTACAAGAGAACCTAATGTACATCTTCAACAAGACAACAACATCAACTTTCCTACAGGAATCATGATTGATGTATTGTCCAATATAAATCATCTTGACAACCAAGCCTTTCCTTCATCACTGCGATACTTATCCTCCTCCCATATTCCTGATGTCAATAACTTGTTAACATAAACCTGGTCAGTATAGAGATGTTTATGTTTATAAGTTATTGACATCAATTTCATGGGAGGAGGATAAGTATCGTAGTAATGAATGGAAGGCTTGGTTGTCAAAGATGATTTATATTGGACAATACATCAATCATTCTATTACAAATATTAAACCAAAATAATTACAAGAGAAGCTTGCTTTGATGTTTACATATGATTGTCAATCAGAGGTAATGCAGGCATAACAGAAGGCAAGGCGTAATAAAATCAAACCTTCTGTCAAGCCTGCATTACTTATGTTTGAAAAAATCATGCGTTACCATAAGGCAAGCGTTCCCGCATTTTATAGTGAAAAATTTAATGTTGAGCAATAGTAAGTAATAAATTATAAATAATTGCTCATAAAAATTCAACCCACCCTCCAACCATATCTGCCACCCGTCAGTCCACAGCTAACGAAAATTATTATTCATGTCACGGCCCCTCAGTCCATACTCCATACTAAATGTAAGTAACCAAAAACCTTTAATAGAATGTGTGCGTGTTTTATGAGTACTAAATGTGTAATTTGTGCTTTTTTGTGCGTGTATTATGCATACTTAGTGTGTATTTTATGCGTTCATTGTACGTATTATTTAAAAAACGTTTCAAAATCATTTATAAAATTATTATTTTTTGCTTTAAAACAAATAAGAAATTCAAACACTAATCTTTGAACGTAATTGCTAAACACAATATTTCAAACATCATATTCCTTATTTCTCTTCCTTAATTACAATCCAACAAGAGCCATAAATCCTTTGTACTTGTTCAAGTATCATATTCAAGACTAGAAAATGAAATTATAAAAATCCAACAAGAGCCATAAATAGCATATTCCTTATTTCTTCATCATTTTAATGTAAAGTAACTTACAAACAAAGATATATATTAATTAAAATATTTAATAGAATTTTATAAATAAAATTTACTGCTTATGTGTGCGTGTGTCATGCGTGCGTTATGCGTACTCATTGCGTTCGTTGTGCGTATTTTATGCGTGTGTTGTGCGTATTTTATGAGTTCGTTGTGCGTGCTATGTTTAATGTATCGGTATTATTATTTAATATGTAATTTTTTACTCAAATCAATATAAATAACATTTATACACAGAATTGAAAGATATATTCTTTAGTGGTTACATCATGAGTTACACTTTTCTTCAAGTGGTCTCGCATTATATAGTAGAAATATGAATGTTGAGCAATAGTAAGTAATAAATGCTCATAAAAAATCAACCCACCCTCTTATCCTCCCAACCATACCTGTCTAAAGGCTCATAAAATATTTAATAAAATTATATAAATAAAATTTACTGCTTATGTGTGCGTGTGTCATGCGTGCGTTATGCGTACTCTATGCGTTCGTTGTGCGTATTTTATGCGTTCGTTGTGCGTATTTTATGAGTTCGTTGTGCGTACTATGCTTAATAAAATATAGTGGTTACATCATGAGTTTAACAAAATATAGTCTTTAGAAATAAACATTTATACACAAAATCAGAATGAAAAATATTTATACACAGAAACATTTATACACAGAATCAGAATGAAAAATATTTATACACAGAAACATTTATACACAGAATGAAAAACTGTTATTTTGGCAACGTTTTACAAAATATTTCATATGCAAGTTCTGCCCTATACTTTGGCATGTCTCCTTGTCAATTTGTACTATCAGTCCAATCAGTGTTGCCTTCAAGACATATTCTTTCCATATATTTACAGACATACATTCCACAATCAAAAGAGTTCTCCTGTTTTGGTATACCTTTAATGGTAGAAAGCTTCCATTTTCTGATATTACTATCAAAAGCTCCTTTCGTGTCAGAATATAGGGCTTTAATCTGAAATATACGTAGAGCAAGGATTAGTTCTGTAAATTTTTTAAAAATTGAAGAGTTCATGTTCATCTAAGTATCTAACAGACTAACACTTACAATTTTTGGAACAACAAGCCTATGCTCTTTGACACGGTGGATCAATGAGTCATAAAATTTCCACTTATGTTCTTTCAGCAAACTAACCAGAAGGGTAATGTGATCGGATTCAATGATTGGTTGTAATAAAATATCATTTGAAGTAACAGAAAGCTCGGTTATATGGTCGATTTGCAATTTGGACAATTTTTTCCTTCCTTTGTTATTCTGCAAGTGCAAGTAGTAAATGTAAGAACTAAGAATGGATACTAAGTTACTAATCCAATAGTTAAACTGATAAATTGAATACTAAGTTACTAACCCAATAGATTGGAGAGATGTATAGAAACTTATGGTACTTGTCTGGCATAAGATTACACTTCTCAATTAAGAGATAGGAAAAAATATCTACATGTTCATTGCCTAAATAACTGTCGCTTAATAACTCATCAATCTCAGACCTGGAAATAAGAATGTTAATAACAAACACGATACTATCGCCCCTGCAAAAAAAAATATTAAATACGCATTTCATAAGCATAACCCACGCATATCATACGCATAACACACGCATATCATACGCATACCACACACATATCATAAACATAACACACGCATATCATATGCATACCTCACGCATATCATACGCATACAGATTTTTAAACAAAAATAAAGTTGTAATTTTTACCTTTTAGAGTACTTTTTCAAGCATTCTAGCACAAAATTTCTCTTCTCAAAATTCAAACATAGAAGACCTTTGTAATTTTCTATTTCATCTGCATAAACATAAGTTACAGGTTTAATTTGAATGTTATCAACTGATATTGGTTCATTTGGATTTGTATATGGAATAAGTTGCATTTCTGCTGGGACTGACTCATTTGTTGGGATTGGATCTTTTGGTGGGATTGGATCTTTTGGTGGGATTGGCTCATTTGGTTCATTGGGGCTGTGGGGTGGGATATCTGATCTCTGTCTCTTATTGGAAGATGAAGAGTAGCTAACAGATCTTTTCTGAGGAACTTTGCTCTGATCAATGTAATTATGGAGCTTGACCTCAATAACTCCAACTCTCTCAGTAAGATCTTCAAACTTTGTGCTCAACCTGTCTTCAAATTCTCGAAAAAGTTTTGTGCATGTTTCTTGGCAGGATTTCATTATTGTTTCTTGTAGACTAAAGTGCTTCAGCAGAAAAACTTAAATGTGGTTGCTCAGGAGATTAGTGGGGGTCTTGTTGAGGAGGTGGGATATGATGGGGAGATTGGGGGGGTTGTTTTGATGGCTGGATATGTCATGAGGGGAATCAGGGGATGTAGGGCAGTCTGGTGGATATTTCTCGACATTAACCATATCCATTTCTTCCTGGGAAACTGCCTGTAGGACATTATAAATCTGACTTTTCCTTATATTAGCAAATAAGTTAGTGATAACCTCTGTAGTATATACAATATCATCGGCCCATCGAAGAAAACGGGGCCTTTTGTCAGCATACATAGGAGCATGAATAATAGTATGCTCCAGGAACCAAATCTGCATAAGATGAAAGAAAATTTTAGCACTCACATTGAGCCAATAAAATTTTGAATAAATTTAGCAGTTAGCACTTAGCACTCACAATTAGCAGAGGTACAAAACCGTTGATGTAACCTGCTGGCTTCTTATTTGAAATCTTGGAGGATGTCTTATTAAACTCTCCAACTAAAAACTCTCTAATTGAACTAGCCCAGTTTATTGACAAAAAAACATCTAGATTATTTGCTATTCTTTGAATCAACCGAGGGGTTTTGAAATTGTTAAGTTGAAAAAGTAAATTTGAACATAAATACATGATAAACGTTCTTAACATAGTCTCCGGGGGGGTTTGCTTGTTCAACTCCATCATGTCATTCCTTATTTCCGTTGATATAACTGAAGTATGTACTAAGGAATGCCAGGATATTTCTTCTCCTTTATTTGGCAGACCAGTAAGAAGGGCCACTTCATCAGCAGTGAAAGGAATGGGTTGACCTTTTATAACAAAGCATTGTTTTGAAATGTCCCACCTTGAGATCAGCTCATAAATAAGAGGGACATTTTGCTCAAACCCAGGAAATTCCAAAAACTGTATCATCTTTAAATGTTTCAATGTGTCCTTGACTTCAGGAGTAATTTGCCGAGCAAAGTTATCACAGATTGTTCGAAACGAAGAAACATAGCATCTATAGGTAATTGGACGAACATATATCTAAAAATTGTAAAAAATGATAGATTAAAAATAAGCAAATGAGATACGCACAAAACACGCATAACATACGCAGAATATAAGCAACGGTCACGCACAGTGTACGCATAACATACGCATTTATTACGCACATCACACGCACAGTGCAGGAAACATACAGCAAATTATACGCACGCATAAAGTACGCAGAGTGTAAGCACGGGGTAAGCACAGTGTACGCATAACATACGCACAAAAGACGCATTGCGTACGCACAGCCTACGCATATTTACTCGATGGTTAAAATTTTTTTAGATTTTATGTTTCAAATTTCAACATAAATTTATCATAAACCCTGAATACAGAGAAAACACGATGGCATCACAGTATCAAACATTTAAAAAGTTTCGAGAAGCCATGCATACGCATAGAATAAGCATAAAATCGGAAGATCTTCAGAGACTTGAACGACAACGCATAGCATAATCATAAAATACGCATTACGAAACAGAAAACATAGCATTAAGTTATCTTTTTCTTTGGAGGTGACGCCATCTTAGAAGAAACTGAGTGAAGAATGTTTGAAATTCCTCCGGGTGAATGCTTGAAAGTTCAAAAGTTTAATGTAACTTAAAAATCAAAACGTCGACTCCGCCATTCGACCTTTACAAGGGTTTAAATGTTGATGCCACGTCGACATTTCACTAGGCGCGCCACGTCGGCAACTGGGGGTCCGAACTGAAAAAAAAAAAATTAGGTTAAATTTTAAAAAGGCGACGCCTTAAATATATGAGGCGAGGCGCGCCTTATGGCGCGCCTCAGTAAACTTGAGGCGTAAGCCTCTTAAACTAAACTTATTGCGTAGGCTTTGAGGCTTAATTGGACGAAATTGCGCTGAGGCGCGCCTTTTATTGCGCAATTTTAAACGTTGCCTCTGCACTACGTGAGCATTCGAGGGTACTTACATATAAAAAAAAATTAAATAATAATATTATTATTAAAATAATTGAAACTATATTATTATTATTATTAAAATTATATTATTATTATTATTATGAAAATAATAAGAATATAATTATAATAATAATAATATTAACATTAATATTAATATTAATGTTAAATGCACTTAACATCAAAACATTGAAGTGAGGGAGAGAGAGACCTCTGAGCTTATTTGAGTTTGATTGAGTGAGTGGGCTGAGTTGGGGTGAGTTGAGCTGAGTTGACGCTGAGTTGGGTTTTATTTAAGTGAGGTAGAGAAGGGCACGGGCAAGTTCACTTGAGTCCAAATGTTGTTCAATATTTATTAAGTGTCCTTTTACAAATTTTTAGTTTTTATATATAAAAATTAAAAATCAGTATTTTAAATTAATAAAATTAATTAAATAGATAAAATGAAATAAAAAATCAAAATTCTGGTACAAGTACGCCTAGTCATCATCCTTTTCTATAGCCGACATCCTTTGTTCTTTCATCCACATATGAAAATGAAAAATCTGCCCTCTTATTCTTTCATCCACATATGAAAATGACAAATCTGCCCTCTAATTTGATTTTTGGTTATTACTTAAAAATAGGCAAAATGGTAAGTATCTGAACATAATAACCTAAGCCCTAACAACTCAATGCACATTTCCCTCAATCTTATTCCTATACCCAGCCACCCTATATCGGACTACAACTCACGACATGCACTCCCTTCTCCTATGCAACTCCCTCCTCAAGCTATTGCCGACACGATTGACCCACGACCAACTAGCTGTCACCGTCCAGACCTCCAACCTCTCGATCGACCAGTCCGACCAACTCCAGCTGCCAAATTTCGTCGTCAACCAAGCTCCAAATTGCTAGCCATCCAATCATCCGCTGCCTCTAAATACATCTTCTCCATCTTCCTCTCTTTTCTCTATGTCTATCTCTCTCCACATCTCCATTGCATAATTCCTATTACCTTAGTCATTGGACAGAGATTATTTACTGCATCTTCTATATACTATGTGTTATGGCTGAAACACATACATTAATAATAAACACTGCAATTCTATATTAATGATATCAATTTTGTAGAGCTTCTTATATGTTTTGTATGTGTTAGATGAAGTAGTATTTACTTGTGCATTCTTACAAAAAAAATTATAGGTATATCTTGATTGCTTGAATGTGGAAAGTATGCTTTCTCTAAAGTGACTTTGATAAAATGGTTTTAATTTTAAGCATAAAATTAGTGAAAATAATATAATTGTTTTTATCATTATCATATTCATGTTTTCTTTGAAGCGGTGTGTTAAGCATTTCTCATGATTATGCTGATTGACATTTTTAGTTAGAACTCATGGTATAGTAATCCAACAAGCCCCACTTCTTGCACAAATCTTCTAAGCAACATGTATCTCCCTTTTAGACTATTTCAATGTTCCGGATACATGACATGATCTGTTTTGCAAGTAGGACACATTCGGAGTTATTGTTATTTTACATAATGTCACATTCATAGTCCGTTGTTTATGTTATGATTGATTAAATAGATTACTAGAGTTATTATCAGTGATATTTTTTTATTCTAGAAGTGTCGACCTAGTCCATTTCGTGAATAACTGATGTTCAATCAACTTTAATGCGACATCGTATCAATAATCCATCATCTTCATCGTTCTCGATCAAATCGATTATAAGGTTCCTCCATTGGTGATTCTGACATTCCAGACAGCACTATTTGTTCGGGTAATGTTTGAGTGGTTTAGGTAGCAGTTGAGGTGTATTGAACTTGTTTTGAGCGGTGTCATATTAGTTGGTTTTCATTCTCATTGCGCTTGCTCTTATCAATTTTGAAATACATACATAGATCAATAAATATACCCCAACAAATATGATGCATGTCTAGAGCATATCCTATTTAGTGTCCCCTTTTAGAAAAGAGTTTCATTGCCTTTTCGCCATATTGATCATTTTTTATTTCTCGTACATTATGCAGGAAATTTGGTCGGAGAGTACCTAATGACCTGTCACCTAGCAAGCTTAACGAGAATGTAATTTATACATATGAACCTTGAGGAGATGCTCAGGTTTGCGACAAACTCAAGAAGCATAGGGAAAAGTTGAGGGGGCATGTTTTTATCACAACTTGTTTGCATGCTCTCCCATGCTTCTAGATTGCACAACAAACTCTCGTCTTTGGGATCCTATTGAGTGACTCACTCACATCAAATTGAATTATGTGGAATACAATCCCCTGGGCAATACTGTGGACCAGATCAGATAAAAGATTTGCAATGTTTCGCAGCCATCCCCAATTACTATTGAACAAATTGGGAAATCGAGGTTGTTGAGTCATTATTAGTTGCAGTTGAGAAAAATAGATTGGACTCGAGACCCGTCCATTAGCAAGGCTCTAGGTACAACTTTGCGATTAGTGATAAGGGTGAGATATAATTTACAACATGTTATAAGTGATTGAACTTTATGAGGCAATATATGTATCACTGTTTAACTTTGGAAGTAGGGCAAACAACATGCATCAAGCAACTGGAATTTATAATATAATATATGGATCTTTGTATGACTTTAGAAATATCCCTTAGTGGGCAAAAGGTTTGATTGAATTTTAGAACTCTACTAGAAACACCTGCCATGGCCTCAAAGAATTGATTATTTCACTATGGGAGTTACATAATATGCCAGGGCTACCAACTTTTTGTTGTCATTTCGATGACTGCATCTTGATGATGAGCTCCTTTGTAAACATCCTTTAGAAAACATACGCTGATGAGGGAGGTCAATTTTACCTCCTGTTTTCCCTTAGCTATTGAGTTGCTATAGCCAGTCTTATAAATCCAGAGGGTTATCAATGTGGGCATGAGCTACCATACTTGTGGATCTCTATATCCGTAGTTTTCTATGAGAGAATTGTCTATCTCAACATTGTTGCCTCATTACACAATCCCTTGGAGCTAAATTTGCAATATGATGACCATGTGTCAGAGGAGACTATTAAGCCATCTTTTTCAATCAAACTTTCATTTCCAATGATGTGCATGGATGAAGACTTTTTGGAGGATTTCTAGCCCCTTTGTTATGCACTCTTGTACCCCCTAATCAGAGTGAGGCTCATGCAATCCAGCATTCATTTAGCAACTAACTAACTTTTTAAAGGGGAGCAGCTCTCTTTTACACTTTTGATATTTGCCAGGGCATATAGAGTTCAATGGATAATTTTTGAGGCCAACTCTCTAGAGTTGAGAGATTTCACAATGCGTCGGCTAGGGGTGCCAAAAAGTATTAACGAGCTAGGGTCGTGTCAGACCCGAAATTTACAAGACAAGAATTTGATCAACCCAAACTTGACTGGTTTAATTAACGACTCAAAAAGATGGACTCAAACCTGACCTGCTAGCAACTCAAATGGGTCAACTCGAACATAGATTTTTCGGGTTGGTTTCTAGGTTGACCGATGGATCATTTATTGACCCCCTAGCCATGGTAGTACATGAATGCATGGATTCACCACCACATACATGAAGCTTTCGCTTTTTTGGATTGCCCTTCTTACTTTGTGATGTCAGGATATGCTACCATCATCTAATTATCACAGGCATCAGCACTAGAACAAGAATGGGCATGTCTCTTTTTCTTTGCTTCGCCTTTGGTGGTAGCCAATTTTTCCCTAATTCTGCAAGTAGATACAGTAGGTTTTCCACCCAACTTGAGAGGCACAGATACTAATAAGCTTGATTCGAAAGAGCAATACACACTGCTCCATGGTGGTCAGATTATGAGTCACTAAATATTTCATTATTACAACAAAGCTAGTTATATTACCGTTTACGATGCTATTACCTTGGAGGGATATTAACCCAACAGAGCAGCTCGTTAGTTTGAACTTTCCTAGGGAAATGCTAATGATGGGAGGTTATTCGTCTCGAGGGTTGATGTTATACAAATAGATTCAGTAACCTAGGAGAACCAATAGTATGCGGCTTCTATAATATGGACACGCCTGCTTAGACTTGGTACCAGTTCAAGCTTTCATTTAGCATCTACTTATAGCATACAGGGGTCAGTTATGCGTCTGATCAAGGTCTTTTGAACCTTCTATGGGGTGCAGCGCCTCGAAGTACAAACAACAAGTGAGATCATTGAGGTTTGAGGACTAAAATAGCACTTCAGGAGCTGCCAACAATGGAGGTAACATTATCACCCTTCCTTTCTTGTTTTGATTGTTGCTTTAGTTATTGTATTTTCTTCTGCACTAGTTGCTTTATTCTCATCAGCCATTAGTTAGGTTGGGTGATGATTGGTAATCACATGAGAGGCCTCTCCCAACTAAAATGTGGGCTAGAGAGCCATCTCATAATCAAGCTGAGGTGCCTGTTATAGTGCACAGGCATAGGTACATTCGTTATGCAGAGCTTCATCGTGCTATAACAAAATAGTCAACTGGTCGAGCACTAATATGTCTTCTAACTCTTAAGGAGGCTACACTTCAGCTGAGGATGTTAATTGGTGTTCAGCCTACCTATTCTAAAGATTTCAAAATAGGTTCATTAATTGTATATGTTTCCAATTCCTCTACTCCAGGAATATTGCCATCTCCTACATATTCATTTCTTCTAATGGACCCCTGCGATATTTCCTAGCCCTGGAAACATCCAAAGTGAAGGAATAGATATATTTTGAATTTTTTTGGCGTGCATGCTTACATGTCAAACTTTTGACACCACAGTGACGCCTGACCCTTCCTCCTTGGATAGCCTTTGTACCTCAATTGGAGTATTCAACTCAAGTACCTTTTATTCTCTTCTTTCATCATCTGTTCTTATCCTGCTTTTTATCTCATGTAAAGATGATTTATGTTGCTTCATGTGATGCCTGAGGAAGCGGATTATTAGTCTAAGATCAACTGTAGATACTCTTCAACTAATGATCCATAGAAAAAACACATGTAGAATGACTGTCAAAGGTTTTTACGAGAGTCGATTTCCGAAGTAGATTAAATTTTGGTAGTGATCTAATTTAAACTAATAAATCCTCATTAGATTATAATATTATGTGGCACTGAGTACATTGTTTTGTTAATAATATCCTCATTTTAATCTGATAGAAAAATAAAACATTTTGCCTCTTGTAATAAAGTTTGTCGAATGATTACTGAAATCTTTCAAAAAATAGTAAGGAGCATGCAGCCTCTGCTGACTTTATAAGTTGGAGTATCACAGGACATAATCAGGGAATCTTCACCATCCCAAATATTGAATCTTCCCCATCACAAATATTGAATTTTGGATCTTCCAAATCTAGCATTATTCCAATTAAATAGCTTAGCTTTCCTCACCCTTTCAAAAAAGATTTTCATAATTTGTCACAATTGTGATTCGTTTCTCACATTTAGCTTATATATGAGGGGTGGATATTCTATAATTCTTCATTTGATGGATTTTGAACAGGTTTTCTGCTAATTCCAGAACCACCTAGTTGATTTTAATAAGTTTTGTATTTCAAAGGACGTCAAAAAAGGAAATGAAGTATAACTTTCAACAAAGGTTGATATAAGAGGCTCTAACGAGTACGAAAATTGCATTTTAATGAATCTAGATTAACGAAGAAGAAAATATATATGACTCTAGATCAACAATGGAAGTTGTAGAGAAACAAGCAATGAAGGCTGATAATCTAGATCAGAAGTAATAAAACAAAGGTTAAACGAACCCTCTAGAATCACTAGACACAGGAAAATTGGGAGTAAATGCTCTTCCAAAGGACAGCAAACAGAGATTAGTTTTTTTAATCTTGATTTGAGCCTGCTCCAATACTGTGGAGAAAAAAAAAATCTTCACCACAATGATCTCTTATATTATGAATAGCGAACACTACCAAGTATTTAAACATGGAGAAAGCAATTAACGGAAGACCCAATTCTTCAAGTACTACTAATCAAATTTGGATATTCCAAATTCGTTTCCACTCAAAAAAAAAAAAAAAAAAAACAAGAATATAAAATTTTTATTACAGTTTGGATATAACTAGTATTATCTTTACATAATTCTAAATACATCCAAAATTTGGATATCTCACACGTAATTATTTAATATTTTCCCACATATGAAGGACTCTAATATACACGCTAATTTTTTTCTGAAAAACACACGTAATATTAAAACAGAGAGACATCTTACCAGTACACGATCTAATAAAAGCTGAATTACAAGCTGCTCAAGTTGTTCCTTCTTAAGATCAGGAGTAGGCTTAGATGAAGCACCTAAACAAACAAATTTAAAATAATAAGGTACTAAATGAAGCATTCCTGCAGAATTAATCCAGTAAGAGAATAAGAACAAAAGAAACCGAACTATAATGCATTCATAAGGAGACGCAGCAGCAGCAGCAGCAGCATTATGAAAATTGATTGAATACAGAATTGTTGGAAATGAAGCACCAACACAATTGAGAAACAGTTGATATGCTGGAGAACATGTCGCACCACAAAATGTTAATTAAGGGAGAAAAGCATGACCAAACTATTACAACTGAATGCTATGCTTCATTCATTATCATTTTCGTCATTGGCCTGCCTATCACAACTACTTAGGGTTCACTTTTTAACAGTTTATCATCCATGTTCAGTTTTATAGGAAGTAGGTGTCACACCCCATTTTGGCCCTCCTTACGGTCGACCTGGAGTATAACGGAGAAAGAAAATCTAAACAGGCCACTTCTTACTAATACTCATTGTGAGCGACTTCTATCAGAATCGAATGAGTAAAAAATAATCTATTTAGACTCTCCTAGCATATCAAGCTTTATACTTAACAACATGAAGCATATAATATGTCTCAATTAAACTTCAAATATAATCAAAAGAAATACAAAGCTTTACTAAAACTTTTTAAAACTTATTTACACATCCCAAAAGTCTATGTATAGCCTCCACTTGGACATATATGTACACTTAAAATATATTTACACCAAAAAGAATAATCACTCCTTTTTGTCTAATGCCCTACAAGTTCATTCCCTTTCCTAAAGTACAATCACTGATAATGAGCTATGGCTCAATGAAATACACAATAAATTGTGGTATTATAGTCGCTAAATAATGTATCAACAATTGCATGACTAAACTGAAATTAGAATGATATCATAAATATAACATAACAATTCTGAATTTACAAATATATAAAACTTTAACTATTTTTTATGCATTGTTTGGGTATCTCACCTCACTTAAAATTCATTCTTCAAGGTCCTATTTTCTTCTTCTTTTGTACACCATCTAAAACATGCATTTTTTTATTTATACATACTTGAAAATAAATAAAACAACAATATGAATATCTTATGAATTACATCAATTATACTCTTCCTCATTCAACCCATAATATTTTCTTTTCTCCTTCCTAATCTCCCTATTTTCATTACTGAATTCAACAACTACTTTCAGCACACTCAACATTCAGAAATTCATATTTCAGAAACAAAACACTAATTTCAGCAACTATAGCAACAATTTTCACTATTCTCCTTACTTTTTCTGCACACACTATTACAGAAAATACAATTACCAATTTCTTTAGCTTTCTACAATGCTAAACTTCCTTCCTACTATGGGCTCCAAAAATTCGGCCCCGGCCTCCCCCGCAGCTTTTCTTCAGGGGAGTTTTAACGGAATTAGTTCAAGGGTAAATTTTGGAAGGCATATTGGTTTGTATGTAAGATACTACCCAGAGATTTCGCCCTCATTATTTTGCGAGGACTTTATGATCTGAGTTTTGGTTTCCTATAGCTGCAAGCCCCTATAGTTAATTACCCCTCCTGATAAGAAGAGAGAACTTTCGATTAAGGCTAGTCGTCAATAAGATACATAGAGATACGTGTTATCTCATATATAGTAGCAGCATGATTTGGGTATTTGAAATTTGAAGAGTTTGATATTTAAAATTTGAAATTGCACCACCTTGCACTTAAAGCGAATGGTGGGGGGAATAGATGATGGACTCGATCAAGATCCCATAGTTCGATCATCCCGAGCCATCGTGATCCCAGGTTTACTTAGTCAGAGGAGGTAATCGAATCAACCTGACAGAAGGGTCCTTGTCGTCAGCCATGAGTTGCTTCGTCCAAGAAGACCTTATAGACCTCGGGTGAATGTTTATCTAAGGGTACAAATTTGAATTCACCTTAGCTAATAGAAGATTGTGTGGCTTATCGATCGTATCCTATTAATTTATATCTCAAGGAATTGATGCCACTAAGAAATGTATTGGCTCTAACCATAACTGTTATCTCGTGGTGCCATTTGAAGGCAAAATCATTCGGTTCAAATGGCCACGGGTCATAACCATTTATCCTGTAGTGATATTTGGTGGCAAAACAGCCGTTCAGAGAACACGTACCACGTCCTTACTGGCAAGAAATTATTTGAAAATGGATCCAAGTGATATTTTCGATTAGGAATTAGCTCTTTATGAGTTGAAGTGATTTTCATATTTGTCCGCCTAGGAAAACTGTTGCGTAAGGTGGATAGGTTTGCTTTAAGTTGTTGAAGGGATATTTCAATTTTAAATATTTGGGTTTTTCGGATTTTGGATTTTCATGGCCGTTTAGGTGGAATTTAAAATATTTTAAATTGACCCCTCACGTTGAGATTTGCATTCAACACAGCCTTCATCTAGTTGACTTTGAGGTCACTTGAAAATATTTAAATTTTATGAAAATTTGAGGGCACTTTAAAATGTTTGAGATTAACCCCTCCGATTGAGATCTAAATTCAACACGGTCATCATCGGGGTGATAGGATAATTTCCATTTGTGAATTGAGCCTTGTCGACTCTGTCGGGCTGTTGACAGAGGATCGAGTTTTGTAGACTATATGTATTTGTTGATGATTTTTTTTTGTTGGAGGCCTTGAAGGCCTTATATGAACGTATAAAATAGATATTCCGGTCGACGCCTTGACCACATACCTGTTTGATAGTTCGAGTCATGTCGACTTCTATCTATCCATATAGAAAGATCGGTTTCAAAATAAGTTCATGTATTGACCCCCGAAGCATCCCTGGACGTCACGTGTGTTCCTACGATATGCTCGCCGGGGCTCATATGAGTGCATGGGAGCATTTTATAATTATTTGTTGAACCATATCGACTCCTATTTACCTGTTTAGGACGATCTGATTCAAATTTATTGACCCGCGCAGCATCCTTAGACATTACGTGTATTCCAACACACTCATCAGGGCCCATACGAGTTTTATGATTGCACTTGTCTCCTTTTGTGTATCTATGTGCATACATATTATAGTGCATGTGCAGGGGCATTCTTGGAATATTTATAAACGCCTTCTGTCCGCTTGCATGGATGTTGCGGATCTGGTGGCGTTACATGGTACTATGGTCATTTGTCCGTTGCATACAAGTAGACTGTTGTGCATTTGTTAACCTCCACAGATTACCCAAAGGAACAAAAGAGAAAAAATCATCAAAATCAAAATCATACTCGATGGATCCATGAATATTGCAAGAAATCCCGTAAAAGGACTGTAGCTCGACTCCGTTAGCGTCTCCTCGCGGGATTCCCGTATGAAGCTCCTCGATCGTTACCCCATTCGCCTCTATAAAACACGACCGAAGCCCTTCTCATTCGCGTCTCTGCTTCTCCTCCCAAAATCCACGAATCTTCTATCCGACTCCACACTTTCGCTCCCTGCTTCCACTATCGATCTCCCTCTAGCTCCGACCTATACCGACCTCCTCAGCCCCGACTTCTTCAATCCGCGGAGAGAGAGAGAGAGAGAGAGAGAGAGAGAGAGAGAGAGAGAGAAGTCACCCTTACCCGAGTCTTCCTCCTCCCCATCGCATGTAGCCGAAGCACGAGCAGCCAAATCCTGATCTCCACTTGATCCCTCTCCGCCTACTATAGGCCGCACCCCCTCTGTCGTGAAGAAGCCAAACTCGAGCCCTCCGATCCTTCTTCCCTGCTCCAACCGGCCTGCAGATATAGGTTTAGTTTTTTTTTTTTTTAGTTTTTTTTTTAATATAATTAGTTTACATATATATATATATATATATTATATATATTAAATATATATATATATATATCTTATATTTAATTATCTTAGTTTTGATTAATCTTAATTAATTAAGTTAATTATAATTTAGTTATTTTTAATTATAAATAATTAAAAATATTTTCTAATTAATTATGATTAAGATTAATCATAATTAATTATTTTTATTTTTAATTAATTATTGTTAATGATAATTAATTATAATTAATTCAATTTAATTATTATTAATTATAATTAATGAAAATTAATTTAATTAAAATAAAAAATCCCCTTCCCTCTCTTACCTCGGTTTGCGTGTCAGGCCAGCAAACCACCTATGCACGCCTTTGTTGAGCGTGGTCGAAGGGAACCCGGTGCAACACCTATGACGAGGTAGGCGAGTGACCCCCCGATCCATGTGCCAACATCGACAACCGCGCGAAGATACGAATTCTTCTAAACTCAAAACCCTACTTCAATGTTCGTGGCGGACCAAAAAATCGCCCATGCACGCCTTTGTTGCACGTGGTGGGATGGGACCCCGGTGTATCAACTACGGCGAGACAGTGTTACTCATAAGTACCACCGAGCGGGGGAAAGCAAAATGCTTTTTCAAAAATGCTTTTTAAAACCCCATACATGCCTTTGTTAGCTTGGTGGATGAAAAACAAAATACTATCGCCGCGGTGTCTCACAAACACCAACCATGCACGTCTTTGTTGACGTGGCGGGTAGGCGGCCTTTTGGTTTTTCCTCTAAAAGGGAGAGACGCCGACAGGCTGCCGAAATTTTGTCAAGAAAAGACAAGGACTTGGACTTTATTTGGACATTAATTTGGACAACGAAATGAACAAAATTTTAATCCAAATAAATGGTCAAACTACTTAAATCAATTGTGACCAAGAAAAATCTTAAATGGTCGTGTGGACTTGAACAATGCTTGAATAATAAGATTGCTTGAACTCAAATGAGCTTGGAGAAAGGACATTTCTTGGACTTGAATCAAAACTCAACTTACTTTGAACTTGACTTGAACTTGTAAAGTGAACAAGGACTCGACCTGAGCAAGAAATGACTTAAGTGAACTCAAACTTTAAGTGAACCACAAAAGGCTTGAGCTTGATTGAACTCAGAGGCTTGTAGGGGACTCAAACGAACGGAAGAGGCTCACTTCAAGTCTGAACTATGCTTGAACAAAACTTTGGACACAAAGAACTTTGACATCAAAGCTAACATACAAGTTGACTATATGGAACTATGCTCAGAACTTGAATCAAGTGGACAAAGCATGAACACTTGAACCCCAAATTTGAATGAATCATAAAATGATTGATCAGACATAAAAATGCAAGTGCTAAATTCCAAATTATTTGATCGAGAACTAACAATCATAAGTGGCTTAAACTTGAAGTTTGAGTGATTAGGAGCAAGAGCCATGAGCTAAACTGTGAAATGTTGAACCTCACTCGCAATATGCAAATGGGGTCATGATTCTCAAATGCATTAAAAGATGCATGATTCTCAAATATATGAAATGATTCATTCATGAATAGTGGAGTCAAATGCTCATGAACCAAACTTTAGAGATCTAGCAACATCTCTATAATGAGTATGGTGAACATAGAAGCCTATAATGGTTTTTTCATATCACATGTGCTAATACTGTGGCAAGCATACATTCCCATTACCTACAAGCACAAAGGAAATGATCATCGCAATATCCTAGCAGTCAACATCGACTAGCTAGTGAAGGAAGAATGAAAATCCCTTACAAACAACTATGGGATACTTGTGATCATTCATGAACGATAATGGCATGCATCCAAATGAGTGTCAATCAACACCTCATGGTCAGTATTAATACATAGTCATCTGTATGGAGTCTTTATATTAAAGACGATCAACTTGCAAGCACAATAGTCCATCAAAGAAAGGTAACATCAAGTGATTTGGAATCATTGCAATAAGGTCGAAGATGGATGCAGGAAGTTCATTATAAGTGCAATAAAATATTTACAAGCGATGATTGTTGGCAAAACAGTGAATAATATAGTGTTCTAGAGCCAACAATGACTAATATACAAGCACTTGCAACGATCCCCACATATATTGAAATGCATGTAATAGAATGCAGTAATTCTTTGATCAAAACACATATGGAATACCAATGATGAATGCAACAGCATCTTGCAATCAATCACCACTCATTATGAAGCAAGCACAATGGTCTTATGCAAGCAAAGATTGATGACTACAACAAATGCAAACCTCTACGAGATGTTATAGAAGGTTTACTGCACACCCAGTATGTCAACCACAAACGAAAATGCAAAATAACTACAGCAAATTCAAACGCCTGTAGTTAGTTCTAGAAGACTCGTATGCAAAGCAAAGAGCATGAACAAAAAATATCATGTAAAGGCAATTGTCTACAAATGGAAGCAAGAGATTCGTTAGTGCACTACAATCCACCTGCAGAAAGCAACGAGTAGTGCACGACAGTCTACCTGTACGAAGCAGCGAACAACTTTATTCAGAAGCTGCTACGCCTCGCCACCAGATCTACAACCTCCGTACAAGCAGACAGAAGGCGTCTACAAATATTTCAAAATACCCTTGCACGTGCACTGTAATTTGTATACACATAAATACACTAAAGGGGAAAATACAATCTCAACCTGCATGGGCCCCGACAAGCGTGTTATTGGTACACACGTGACGTCTAGGGATGCTACGCGGGTTATCAAATTTTAAACCCGATCCTCCTTAGCAGGTAAAAAGGAGTCGACAGAGTTTAATTATAAAATGTCCCCAAATCCGCATGGGCCCTGGTGAGCGTGTTATAAATACACATGTGACGTCTAGGGATGCTGCGTGGGTTGATAAGTGAATTCAAGTTCAAACCCGATCCTTCTATATGGATCAATAGGAGTCGACAGGGTTTGAACCTTCAAACAAATACACGGTTATGGCGACCGATGTCTTTATTTTAATACATTCATATTAGGTCTTCAAGGCCAATAACACTAAGAATTCATTAATAAAGACATGAAGCCTACAAAACCCGATCCCCTATCAATAAGTTAATAAGGTCGACAGGGTTCAATCAACAAAGAGAAATAATCCTGAACACCCCGATGATGGCCGTGTTGAATGCAGATCTCAACCGGAGGGGTTCATAAATATTTCAAATGTCTCCCAAATATCCAAAGTCCATTCAAAATTCAACCACAAAGCCCAAAATCCAACAAATCCCAAAATCCCAAATATTTAAAATGAAATTCAACCATTCAAACACATAAAGCAAAATCCATCTATCCTCCGCAACAGTTTGCCGGGTAGACAAATGAAGTTTACTTCAGCTCACAAAGAGTCAAATGCATAGTCGAAAATATTACTATGATCCATTCTCAAAGTTGACAAGGTTCAATACATAAGTAAAATTGCCCACAAACACCCTGATGATGACCGCGTTGATTGAAGATCTCAACCGGAGGGGTTAATTTCAGGCATTTTCAAATGCCTCCCAAAAGTCCACTCAAAATCCAAAACTCCTCAAAGTCCAAAACCCAACAAATCCCAAATTTCAAGATATTTAAATTTGAAATCATCCATCAATCACTCAAAGAAAAATCCATCCACCCTCTGCAACAATTTGCAGGGGTGGACAAGTTAAAAATCTACTTCAGCTCACAAAGAGTCAAATGTCTAGTCAAAAATATTACTAGGATCCATTCTCAAACAACCTCCTGCCAGTAAGGACGTGGTATGTCTTCTAACCGGCGATTTTGCCGCCAAATGGCACCGCAGGATAAACGGTTATGACCCGGGGCCCTCTAAACTGAGTGATTTTGCCGCCAAATGGCACCACGAAATACCGGTTATGGCCAGCGCCAATACGTTTCTTATTGGCATCAAATTCTTGAGATATGAATCAATAGGATATGATTGATAGGGCACAAAGCCCTCTGTTAGCTAAAGTGTATTCAAATTTATCCCCTTAGACAAACATTCACCCCCGGTCTACAAGGTTCCCTTGGACGAAGCAACCCATGGCTACCAACAAGGATCCTTCTGTCAAGTTGGGTCGACTACCTCCTTTAACTAAGTAGACCAGGGACCACGATGGCCCGGGACGATGGAACCATGGGATCTTGATCAGGTCTATCATCCATTCCCCCGCCATCCGCTTTAAGTGCAAGATGGTGCAATTTCCTATTTTAAATATCAAACTTTCCAAACCTTTCTAAATACCCAAATTCAAAACCAATTTCCAAATCTAAATCTATGCTGCTACAATATGTCAGATACCACATATTCTATACGTATTTGATTGACGACTAGCCTTAATCGAAAATTCTCTCTCATTATCGGGAGGGGTAATTAACTATAGGGGCTTGCGCCTATAGGAAACCGGAACTCAGATCATAAAGTCGTCGCAAAATGAGGGCGAAATCTCTGGGTAGTGTCTTATCTACAAACACATCTGCCTTCCAAAATTTACCTCGGAACTTATTCCGTTAAAACTCCCTCGCCAAAAGCAAAAAGCAAAACCAGCAGTCGCAGGCGAGGGGAGGCCGGGGCCGAATTTTCGGAGCCCACAGCATTACTTGTTCTTTTTGCAAGTGGATTATAGTGCACTAAGGAATCTCCTGATATGCATTTTTAGATGCTTGTAAGTGGCTCTGTTGCTTGGAGACAATCTGATATATTCATATGTGTACTGATGTATGGTGTTAGATGAGTTGTATTCATTGTCAACTTCTCTGAGCCTATCTACTATTATTATTTGCAGGGACTGTTGTATTTGTTACATATCAAATTCTTCTGCTCATAGAGGATGATATGCTTTCTTGCCACTAAATCATTGTAGACTACATGAATGTCCAAGAGCTTGTTGCATGCCTCTGTATATGCCTATAAGGAACATCATCGACTGTAGGCAGGTATACTGCATTCAATTGTCTATATGTTATCTTGACTACAAGGGATTGTATGCATGAGGAATCTCTTTTTGTTGTCTATAAGAGGTATATACCTCCTTGTTACGGGCTGAATACCACTTATGAGAGGGTTATATTTTCTACAATCTCACGACATATACTTGTAGGATGGCAGCTTTAACTATTGTTTACAGGCATGTTAGCATATTTGCTCACAAGCTAGTCGACATTGATAGCAAAGGAGTCATCTTCTCCATGAATCTCTTGTTTAGTTTGTGGACATGTTGCATTTTGATTGGCATGAGAGCCCACCACCCCTTTTTTTTAAAAAAACATTTATTTAAAAGCTTCATATTTTTATTGTAAGCACGTTGATTGGAATGCCATCACATTTGTTACAAATCTTCTACTTCACAAGCATGTCAAATGTGCTCGTAGAGAATTCCTCCTTCATAGAGCATTGGGAGCTTATTTACCACCTGTGTTATATCTTGTTTGTTGATGCTCCTCACACATTGATTTTCAGTATTTGTAAAGGAATCCAACACATTTATTTGTAAGTTGCTTATGTCTGAAAGTGTTCCACCATAAGTCCTTGCATTAAATGTCGGAATTCATTTGAAAGTTTTGAATCATCACTTATCATTTGCAGTTGTTTGTAAATTGTTAACCTCTGGATAAATAACAAAATAAAAAAATATGAGAGAAGATTTACTTACCTCGTATCCATCGAACTGCTACCCAAATTCCGGATATCCCGCAAAACCTCGGACTGTCGAAGGATTCCCGAAATCCCGCAAGGAATCCTGTAGCTCGGCGCCGTTGCGTTGCTTCTCCGTGTTTCCTGCCCAAATCCCGTTCCAGCTGGGCGTTCCTCTCGTCTTTAAAAGCCGAATGAGATGAGGCTTCCGGTGCTTGCTGAACACCCGACCAGATCCCACACGATCGAGCTCCAGTCGCTACTTCATCTCCTCCGACTCTTCCTCCCGTCACTGCTCATATGAAGCTCCGACCTGCTCTCGACTCCAAGCCCCGACCAAACTCCATCCCGAGCTCCTCACCTCCACACCTCCTTCTGCCCGATCCAGAGAGAAACAGAAACAGAGAGAGAGAGAGAGAGAGAGAGAACAGACCGTGCCCTAGCTTCGACGCCGCCTCCCTCCGACGTCGTTCCCTCCCTGTTGTTTCGAAAGTTACGACATTTTGACTGGAAGCAACAACAGGAGCTCGCGTGTAGTGAAGGTAACTTTCTCCCTTCCGTGTCCTCCATCGGCCAAATCCCGTGAAAATGCTAAGGGGGGGAGAAGGATTTTTATTATATATATAATTATAATTATATTAATTAGATATAATTAATTACAATGGGTATTTTTTTTAATTAATCAAAATTTATAAAGTAATTATTCTTAATTAATGTTAATTAATTATGTTTTATTAGAATATTAAGTTATAGTTAATTATGCATTAATTATAACTTAATCTCTTAATTGATTTTAGTAATCTTAATTAATTATTTTAATTAATTATAATTAATAAAAAAATGATTAATTAAAACTTATTATTTAATTAATTTTATTTAATTGATGTTAATTATAATTTAAAAAATGCTACTCTCCCTCACCTCAACTTGCGTGCCAACACCACCATGACGGTAAGCTAAGGTATAACCCCTTCACTCTAAAACTTTGAAAACCTATTCACGGCGCTTGCAATGCGGCGAACGACCAACTCATGCACGCTTTTCTCTAGCGTGGTGAGAAGGAAAATCGTTGCGAGGCTTGCGACGGGGCGGGTAATCAAAACCCCATTTTCGGCGTTAGTGTCGGACCGGAAAACTAACTCATGCACGCTTTTCTCTAGCATGGTGGGAAGGGAACCCGGTGCGACGCCTACGGCGAGACGGGGTAAATTATAAAATTGCTTATTTTAAACTGGTTCCTACAACCCATGCACGCCTTTCTCTGGCGTGGTGGGGAACAAAATTATTACGGCCGCGGTGTCCTCTTTCGAGGGCACCTACCGTGCACGCTTTTCTCTAGCATGGCAGGAGGCCCAGTTTTTTGTAATTTTCCCCTAACGGGGGAGACGCCGGAAGGCCGCCGAAATTTCGAGTAGATGCAATTCGTACTTGGAACAATTTTGAGCTTTACTTGGACTTTGATTGGAGCTTCAAATGGACTTAATTCAAACTCAAACAATCAATAATAAGTTCAAGTGCAAACGAAACAAGAGAATGGTTCGAACTCAAGTGAACTGCAGGGGACTATTTGAACTTGAACGACAAGAAGTTTGGACTTGAAAATGATGCAACGAACTTGAACTCTACAAGGACCACAGTGGACTTTGATTTGGACTTGAACAATAAAACAAAGAGATCAAATTCAAATGAACCCAAACTCAATTGAGCTTGAGTTTGATACTTGAATTCAAACAGGTGACTTGTGAACAAGACCTGGACTGGATTGAACTCAAAGGACATGCAAGAACTATAATGAACTATAAAAGACTTGATTCAATTGAAAATTTAAACTCAAATGAACCAGCATGATTCGAACATTTGAACTCAAGCAAGAGTCTGAGTTGGACCACATGAGACTTGGTTAAGATTTGGACTACTTGATCATGAAACTTGAACTCATGCAAATGACTTGATTTGAACTCAAGTGAGCTTACAATTGGGACATGCATTTGAACTTATTTGAAACCAAGTAAAAGAAGACTTGATCTGGGACTATAGTGGGCATAAACTCGAACCGTACAACATCAAGAAAAGCTTGGACTAAACAAGACAATAGAATAACTTGAAATTTAAATATAAAGTTTGGAATGCAATTTGATTTCTAAAATGAGACTTATAATTTTCTAAGATGATAGAGTCAATCGTGCAAGCAAGAATAAGATAGAGGATGTGATGATATGCTGGTAAGGTTTCTAATAGAATATTGGGGAATGATCACCTCAATAAAAGTGCAAATTCTATTCAACAACATCAAGTTTATCATGCATGCTATAGACCATTCTTGAAGACAAAGAGTTTTACAAACATAGGTTGTCTACAAGCAAAATGAGAATATCACAAAGGGGATGACCTATTTGCTGCCAATACAAATATGATCATTCATGATAATATCTACAAACAAATAACCTCAATTGCAAGCAAATACATTGATCAACAAAGGATCTATAATGTGTGTAGTGAACCATTCATGAATAATATCAAGGATCATGCAGCTGTGGATTTGAAATGATTGCAACGACGACAAAGAATATTTCATATACATAATAAGTCTGCTAGTGCTAATCAATAACGAGCAGTAGATGCTACGATACCATTATAGTCAAGAACGTATGCGACCACCTACAAATTGTGTAGTAGAAGATAATGGATGCTACATTATCCTCGTAGTCAACTCCTATACAATGTCAATCAAATATGTTGATCATTTACAAGTAGAGATGAATGATGTGTCAAATGCAAACTGCTACGAACTGCTGTAGGAGATTTGTTAAAAGTCAAATATATCGCCTGCAGGTAAAATGCAAGAAGACCACAATAAGTACAAGCACCTATGGGTTAAAGCAGGAGATTAGTTGGTACACTACAATCCACCCGTAGAAAGCAACACGTAGTGCACGACAGTCTACCTGTACGAAGCGGCGAACAAGTCTATTCAGAAGCTGCTACGCCACGCCACCGGATCTGCAACATTCGTACAAGCAGACATAAGGCGTCTATTCCCAAAATACCCCTGCATGTGCACTATAAATTGTATACACATAGGTATACTAAAGGGGTAAAAATAATTATAAAACCCGCATGGGCCCCGGCGAGCGTGTTATTGGTACACACGTGACGTCTAGGGATGCTGCGCGGGTTGACAAGTGAATTCAGGTTCGAACCCGATCCTTCTATACGGATCAATAGGAGTCGACAGGGTTCGAACCATTAAGCAAATATAAGGTTGTGGCGACCGGTATATTTGTTTTAAAACATTCATATTAGACCTTCAAGGCCTACACCAATATGAATTCACTAATAAGGGCATAAAGCCTACAAAACCCGATCCTCTGTCGACAACCCGATAGAGTTGACAAGGTTCAATCTATAAATAGAAATGACCCCGAACACCCCGATTATGGCCGTGTTGAATGCAGATCTCAACCGGAGGGGTGATTCAAATGCTTTCAAACATCTTCCAAGCTCCACCCAAAATCCCTGAAAATTCCAAAAATCTCAAAAACCCAAAATCCCAAAAATATTTAAAATTGAAATAAATCGATCAAAAACTTAAAGCAAAATCCATCCACCCTCCGCAACGGTTTGCCGGGGTGGACAAATCAAAATTTATCTCAGCTCACAAAAGAGCTAAATGCCTAGTCGAAAATATCACTAGGATTCATTCTCAAACAATCTCTTGCCAGTAAGGACGTGGTACATGTCCTCTAACCGACAGTTTCGCCACCAAATGGCACTGCAGGTAAACGGTTATGACCCGGGGCCCTCTGAACCGAGTGGTTTTGCCGCCAAATGGCACCACAGATAGCGGTTATGGCCAGAGCCAATACGCTACTTAATGACGTTAAATCCTTGAGATATGAATCAATAGGATATGATCGATAGGGCACAAAGCCCTCTGTTAGCTAAGGTGGATTCAAATTTGTCCCCTTAGACAAACACCCACCCCAGGTCTACAAGATTCCCTTGGACAAAGCAACCCATGGCTGCCGACAAGAATCCTTCTGTTAGGTTGGGTCGACTACCTCCTCTGACTAAGTAGACCAGGGACCACGATGGCCCGGGACGACGGAACCATGGGATCTTGATCGGGTCTATCATCTATTCCCCCACCATCCACTTTAAGTGCAAGATGGTGAAATTTCCATTTTAAATACCAAGTTTTCCAACCCAAATTCCAAATCCAAATCCAACTCTTCAATACCTAAGTCCATTGCTGCTACTATATGCCAGATACACGTATTTCTATACGAATCTGATTGACGACTAGCCTTAATCGAAAGTTCTCTCTCGTGATCGGGAGGGGTAATTAACTATAGGGGCTTGCGCCTATAGAAAACCAGAACTCAGATTATAAAGTCCTCGCAAAATGAGGGCGAAATCTCTAGGTAGTGTCTTATCTACAAACCCATCTGCCTTCCAAAATTTACCCCGGAACTTATCCGTTAAAACTCCCTCGCCGAATAAAAGAAAAGAGCGAGCGGGGAGGCCGGGGCCGAATTTTCGGAGCCCACATAAATATTCATCTGAAACTTCAACACAATTCCCTTATTTTGTTGATTAATGCTTCTCTGGATGACTTGGATTCATCAACTATCTCATAATACATCGACCAGTGAGTTATTGTATTCTTAATGCCATCTTGGTGTTGAAAGTGTCATTGTAGGCATTGCATTCATCCCTCTTTACAAACAAGTTGATTGGCAGGGCCATCACTTACACTTGCCTCTTTCTTATTCATTGACATCCGCTATGCATTAATCTTCAATGCTTGTAGGAGACCGAGATATTTGCTGGCAGTTTGATTTGGTGATTGTAGAAGCATATTGGCCTTTAGTAGATTGTAGGGATATCCCAATATTTGTTGCAGGAGTGATATGAGTGTTGTTTATTCCCATTTAAAAATTGATTTGATCGAATGTTTAAGTCATTTTAACCATTAGGTTTGTCATTTTTGTGCATTGAGGGCTTGTCCACCCAAAGTCTTATGTTCACTTGCTAATGTACATTTGAAAGGTCCAAATTGTTATTTAATATTAATTTGGAGTTCGATTTGTCACTTGTTCATGGTCACCATATCATATTCAAATCCAAGTTCCTTTGTAGTTCACCTAAGTTCATGTTCTTTCTGTATTTTATTCAAGTCCAAATTATTTGAATTCAGTTGAAGTTTAGAAGTCCTGATGCAAGCAAGAAATTAGAAAAAAATCTAATTTTTACTTGCAAGAAGAAAACACTTCCTAGGATAAAAAAAAATACATAAAATACCCCAAAATAGACAAAATACAACAATTTTTATAAGATAAAAGACTCTTACAAACTTTGACACAAACACAAAATAAAGACACCTAAAATTGCAACAAAACATTGATTGAGAAGAAGGATACAAGTGAAGTCGAGCTTGCGGAGAGAAGAAAGAGATAAGAAGTCTAAGACGAATAGAGGACAAGCTCGCAAGCTTTCCTAGATAGAGAGGAGAAGAGGTGGAACAAACTTGCAAGCTTTTCCAAGAAAGAAGAAAAACCCTTAGGTTTTTTTATCCAAAAATTGCATCATATCATCCTTTAAAACTCTCAAAACATCTACTATATAAAGGATAAAAGATAGCAGTCAAACAGCCACCATAACATTTCATTTAAATCAGTTTAAATAGGGAATATGGAAGGCCAAGGGGCTGTCCAAAAACAGCACCCAAAGAGCCACAAAATAGGCTAGAATTTATTCCAAAACAGCTCCCAAAAACCAAGGAAAATGCAGTCACGGAACAGCAGCCTAGGGAGGTGGAACAACACCAAAAAGGCAGCACATGAACCGAGTAAAACAGCCAGGGAAGCAGCCAAAAAACCAGCATAGGAACCGAGTAAAACAGCCAGGGAAACAGCCAAAAAGGCAGCAAATGAACTAGGTAGAGGCAGCCACAAGAAAGCAGCCAAGGAAGAAACCAAGGAGGCACAAAGAAGGGGAAAGGAAAAGGCAGCCAAGGGGGGGAAGAACCAAGGGCCAATAGAGGGGGAAACCAAAGATCCAAAGACAAAGAGGGAATGAACCAAATAATGACAATTTATGAGCTGAATAAGTATAAGAGACCCACCCGAAGCCTCCTCGTCCGCCTTTTATTGATATGGAGAGGTAATGCTCGGTATGCGTAGGACGACTGCAACAGCGCCAATTTGCAGAGCGAAGGTACTGTAGTGACAGCAGGAGGGCTTCAACAGGGATTCGAGATGGTCGGTCGGTCGTTTCTACTTTTTTTTTTTTTTGTTATAACGTTTGGGTCAACACCTACATCTCATTACCTCAGGAATCAACAACCAAACTGCAGCTCCCACACAGCAGCAGCCCAACAGCAAACTACAACAGTCCAACATCAAATTACAGAAGTCCTTTTACCTATTTTTCCTTCATTGTTTCCTGAACTCAGCATTTAGCGACAACAATTTAGCATTTAGATTAAGCAAACAAAACTTAATTTGCAAACAACACTTAGTTTCAACCAAATAACAATTTCAGCCACTAACTAAAATATCTACCTAATTTTTCTTACCTTGGTTTGTCGAAATTTCCCCCACAACGGCCTGCATTAGCTCTGTCCAGCAGCACCTGCTCCTTCTCAACTCACCGCATGCTGCTCCTTCGGATGCCAGAAGCCAAATGATAGGAAAATGGGAGGGGAAAAGTTAACGGTTGGTAGTGCTCATTTATTCATAATCTATTCGTATAATGTCTTATCACTACAGATAAAATATTAAAATTCCTACTTCTACTAAACATCTCAGCCGCAGGATTCCCACTCACAACCATCCTCCAATGCATGTGACTTTAGTGGAAAAGCTACTGAAACATTAAAAGGAAATGAGTTAATGAAATGAGTTAATTATTAATTGATTACTTATTAATTAGTTAAATGCTTAAAATTCAATGTAGAATTAAATTAAAATAAATTAACATGTATAAATTAAAATAAATTAACATTTATAAAAAGTTTATATTTACATTTATTTCGAATATTTTGGATATTATAGTACGGGTGATAATAAATTGAGACCAAGCTAGGGCCCTTAGTTCAGGTTTTAACAATCAGATATTTAGTCAAATCAAATTTGAGCTGTCTCAAAATTCAAGTCAAGAATGAGTTGATTGAAGCAAATCTATTATCTTAATAAACAGTTTCTAAATTCTAAATGGAACTTGTGTAATATATATTATGTTATATAATGGACAAACGTATTATTGACGAAAATATTAAATGAGAGTTTAAACATAAAAATTCATTAGAAGAGCATCATTAAAAATTATGAAAGACACTATAAATTGACTAAAAATGACATTGAGTTGGTTCTTAAGCAGATTCAAAAGGTTAAAAGTTTTAGTACTACATGAGATCCCTATTAAGATACAAAAATTATGTATTGGATCCATTGGTTAGGGCTCCATAAATTTGCATACAATATTTCAAAGAGAGTTTGGTTTTAGGTCAAATTTTTAGAAGGCAAATTAGATATCAGATAAGAGACTACCTAGAAATTTTTCCATCACATTGTGAGGACTGTGATATCTAGTTCAAGATTTCTTATAAATAAGGTCCGATGGTTAATTATCCCCCCCCCCCTCCCTAATCATGAGAAAATGTTCAATAAAGACTAGTTGATAGACGTTAAATGTTTAGCATATAATAGCAATTTTGAACTTTAAGATTGAAAGAAATTTATCACCAGCTTAAAACGAATGCAGGGGGAAGAATTATGAACTCAATCGAGATTTAATGGTTATGCCATCTTGAATTGTCATGAACACTAGTCTACTTAGGGGTTGTTTGGTTGAAATACAAAGTGGTGTAAAGAATTCCAAATATAGGGGTTTTGAAAATTTTGGTATTTGATTGGAATTCAAAGTGGATCAAAGTAAATATAGTGTAAACTATTTTAGTTCATTTTTGAAATAACCAAACTAGCCCAATTTTGAGTGAAAACCATTTACAGCACAAGAAATCTCACTTGACCACCACCGCCACCCGCCGCCGGCAACCACTGCTGCCATTCTCCACAGACCACCACCACTGATGGCCACAATCGCTAGCCAGCACTACCAGCAGTCGCCACCATCCACTATCGGCCACCGCCACTACCACCGTTGGCCACCAACACCCACCAGCAAGCACCACAAGCCATCGCTATCCACAACTGTTGTATGACTCTAGCACTACCGATGGCCATCTCCACAAACCGCCACAACCGGCCTCCGCCACTACCCGACAATATTTTTGCACTTTACGCTACATTCATTACTTCAAACCAAATAAAAAAAATCAATCACTTGTATTTACTTTACATTCATCCAAACAACTCCAAAATATTCATTTTACACTGCATTCCTTTTACACTTGTGATTTCACTCAAGAGAGTTGGAGCTACTAGGTATAATCAGGATATAATTGTGATTGTAGTATCATTTTGTGTCAAACCACCTAATTAGAGAGCCCCCATCATAGCTGTTATTTAGTAGTGCTATTTTAGTGAAATCACTTGGTTAAATATGCTTTTTATAACATTAGCTTTAAGTGAGCTAAGAATATCTTGAAATTTTCACTTTAAACAAATTATTGTGAAAGGCCATGTTTGCTTTTTAAGTCTGAAACCACATATTTTAGTTTATATATATATATATATATATATATATATATATATATATATATATATATATTGCGTGCGTGCGTGACAAATAACTTGTTTATGGATTTTTGGGCATTTTAATCATATGGCTCTGTTGGCTCAAGAAAAAAGGCGCAAATGCATGAATCCCGCTTTGCAGCCATGGGATTTCATTTCCCTTAAGTCAGATTACAATTAAGCATATTTTTCCTGAGGGTGTTGCTAGGGTTTAATTAGATTTGGGGTTCTTACCTCCAAAGAACGCAAGCACTCACAGTTAATTACCCCTCTTAACACGTAAGAGAGAACTTCCGATTAAGGATGAATAATTTTTTAGATATTTTAGTCTCAATTGTAGGGGAAATGGAGGTAAACCCGATCAAGATCTCATGGTTCCATCGTCCCAAGTATACCGTAATTGCAGTGTAACAACGCTAACAATCATTGATCGTAATGTTCAAGAAATCTGATTAGCAACCATGAGTTGCCTCCTCTCATGGATCCCGAGTAGACCGAAGTGGTTAGATGTGGACTTCAATTTTAATTTTATTTGTCATTTGAGGTTTACATCTATTAGAATACCCAAAAATTAATTTGGTTGATAGGCCTTACAAATTCTTTAGAAGTTGCATGTAGATTTAATTTAGAGTGGGACTTACAGCTCTATTTATGAGTTGCCCAAAAATGGATTTTACAACCTAACTGTATAGCAAGGCTGCCCGAAGGTTTTAATTATTTAGGTAGGTCTTATGACTTCCTTTAGGAAGTATCCTGAAAAGCGAGTCTTATAACTTCCTTAAATTAAGATGCCCATTGATTTGAATTGGATTGTTTGGGGTTTACGATCATTGCAATTTATAAAAAAGTTTTCTAAAATATGGGGCTTATTACTTCCCTTAGAAGTTGCCCGTTCGAGGGTCTTACAACTTAATTCTATATACTAGGATGCCCATTAATTTGTGTTTTGTAGAAGTTCTTACAATAGAAATTCTACATGCTTTTAACATGGGATTAATATCATAATTACTATATTTCAAAGCATTATTTAAATATGAAATTCTCTATGGTAGGTTTTTTCCTTGATTTTTCAATAAGAGATATCTGTGTGATTAGATTTGAGTAAAGACCTATAGCTTTCATTAGAAAATAACCCGGTTAGTGGGACTTACAGCCTCTACTAAGGGTAACCTGAAGATTTTGGTTGGGTAGGTCCTATTACTTTCTAAGAAGTTGTCTAATGATGGGTCTTATGACCTAGCCTGATAAGCTAAGTGGCCCGAGTTGTGTGTCTTACAACCAAACCCTTTAGACTAGGATGTTTGGGTGAGAGATCTAAAGTTGTGTTATCACCTAAACATTTCTCTCAGAGGTTGAACTTACAGCTTCAATTGGATGTGGCCAGGGCATGGATCATACAACCTAATTCTTATAAACAAGGCAGCCCAAGGGTTTAGGTTTTTACAAAGATTAGGATTTGACACTTTATGGTTTTGACATCGGTGTCACTTTTTAGTTGTTCCATGCTCATAGTCTTTTCCTTCTATAGTAGTCTATGACTCTACTTGTTTTTCCAGCACTGTTATTGTACTAGCTTTCCAATACTTTACTTACAGTAGCTAGATTTATTAATTTTCAACATTGATTTTCATTTGTGATGTGCTGACTTTTGTTTGTTTGTTTGTAGCTGTTTGTAGCCAATAGTTGCAGTAGCCGGGGCTTGCAATTGCAGAGGATAGAGCCCACAGGCAGCTGCAAGAGCTTGCATAAGAGAGATTTTGGAGAATTCTATTGAGAATCTAAGAGTTGTTGTTGGAGAGTTTGAGAGTTTATTGTTTGAGTTGAGTTGTTTAAGTTGAGTTATTTTTTGCAGTGTTTATTGTTTAGAGAGTTAGCTTGAGTTTGTTGTTTGAAGACCTTGTGCATACATTAGATTAGTGAAAATATTGATTTCTTGCAACATCTTTATAAAGATGAAATTACAAAGAAATTTTATCTTAAAATGTGGGTTTGCATTTCCAACAATTCTGATATATAAAAAAAATCATTGCAAATAACTTCAAGTTCTTTAGCTAAGAAGGCAAAGAGGCAACTCTTTCAACTTCAGGCAGTAATCTAGCTTTTACTAAATTAAGCAAGTATTTATCATTCCCGAGAAATCTATTTTCAAGCCATTTTACTTTCGGCATGCAAGAAAGTTTTAGAGACTTGAAGAAGGAAAGTTGTCCAAAATGTGGGAGAGTTTTCCCCTTCATGCAATGTTACAATTCATTTTTTTTTTTTTCTAGATTAGAGATCATATTTGCATTGCTCATCCATCTTGCAAAACTTGCACCTATGCCATGCCATATGCTCACTAGATAGTTGTTGGGGGAAGAAACTCTAGTTTGATACAGCATGTAATCAATGCCATCCCTTTATATATGATCAGTTGTGGTCATAACAGGATTATATTGATTTTCATAAATACATTCATGTCCTTGTACTCTGAGATGGTTTGATTAAATTTCTCGATGAACAAAGTTATCAAATTGTGCTGTTAAGACATGCATCCTTGCCATGCATGACATCTATCAATGAAGAATTGAGAGCGAGTTTGTTTCCCTCTATTGCCAACTTAAAATTTGCTAAAGAGCATCTGATGTGCTATCATCGACTAACCCACTAAAGAGAAATATCAATTCCTACTACCTTAGTATCATTTACATTTTAGGAAAGTTTTTTGTTTGCGACTGTATAAAAAGACAAATAAGCTTGAATTTCCATATTTCAGCTCACTGTTGTTGCACATTTAAACCTTCAGAAGGACTTGAATAGCCTTTTATTATATAGTTGTTTACTTCTTGGAAAAAACCAGTGAACCTGATGCACTCAATGTTTAAATTTATCTAAGATGCGATGTAATTTATAATATTTTCTAGAGAGATTGGGGAATATAAAGGGATGCTTTTTCATGGAATATAATTTTATTGTTCTCAGCTGTTCTTTTACAGTTGAATTTATCTGCATAAGTTAGTTCTGAAAGGGTGAATTGGCATCCACATAAGCACATAGTAGCTTTTTAATTCAATCGGTAAATTAAATGATCTCTCTAATTTCAAAATTTTTCTTAGAGATCCGCGTTTTCTAAAAATCTGCTTAAGTCCAAAACTTTCAAAGAAATTTCGGCAGCCTCCAGACGCCCCCTCCCCACAGGGAAAAATCGGGACAGCATTTGCGTAATTTTTTCCCGCCCGGACCTAAGGTCGACGGCATAGGATCTTCAATTCAAGTTCTTCCTGGCCGATATTAAGATACGACAGCCCGGGGTGTTAAAATTTTTAAATCATCCGCCCAGATATAAGATAGATCGCGCATGTCATCAAATTTTAAAACAATCCACCCAGATCTAAGATCGATGGTGCGGGTCTTCAACACCTATTCGAAACTCTCTTTTTTTATTATATCACTCTCTTTTTTGTATTAGAAATATAATAGTATATAAATAATAACAATAATATACTATGATATAGATATATCATAGTATATTTATATATAATATCATATATTATAATATGCATTTAGAAGAGAAAGGGATAAAGGGATTAATTTAGGTCGGCTAGGGCACTTGGGTCCGGCAGAGAAGGAGCATAGTCAAACAGTAACCAAGGAGCCAAAGAAACGACTCGTGTAATCTCTATACCTCCTGCGAAGCAATGAAGCCGAACATCAACAAAGCTGAAGAAGCAATGCGCGTAATCTCTACAACTCCTGCGAAGCAACGAAGCCGAATAGCAATGGAGCCAAAGAAGCGACGCATGTGATCTCTCTATCTCCTTCGAAGCAACGACGCCGAACAGCACCGACGAAAAGAGAAGATGAAAGGCGATCCCTAGATGCCTCCTGCGAAGCAACGATGTCGAACAACAATGTCAGAGTCGAAGGAGCATAAGCGATGGTGAAGAGAGACTTTTTTTTTTCTCCAGATATCTTCCTTTTCATCTCTTTGGATCGTCGGTAGGCGGTTATGGTTGCAAAGAGTTACATTGTTTGGCAAACAACCGTTCGAGGTGGGGCCGATGACAGGTAAGTTGCTTTATTTTTTTTTTTTTCTTCATTTTTTTTTTCTTCATTTTTTTTATAGTAAGCAGGCCCCCCATGATTGAGATCTTCTAACAACATAATCATCATTTGGTTTAAATTTTAAGCACTTAACTTTGTGATTGATAATATAATTCTAAAAATAAATCTCTACGATTATGATAAGCAATCAACCATGCCCATCATAGGGCATTTTGATGGTGGCACTTTGTTATTTTGAACTTTATCACCTCTATCCATTTGTAGGTAGAGAATTGGGTTTATCACTTATTTCCCATTAATATTATTTAAACAATTGTTGTCAACATGCTTTTGAGGGTTACACAAGTCTTGTTGACTAATCCTAGTGACGAAGAGGATCCAATCTAAAATGTAGGACACAACCCTGCATTATAGGCAAGGCAACTTTGTCGAGAGCATCATATAATATGCTAATGAGTTTGATTGGAAAGAAACCATACACATAAATAATCATATCTTTTAATAGTCACATAATTCTCAGAGTGGGATAAATTTAAGTTCATATCATTTTTAATCCAGGTAGCATTTTGAAACTTCAATGCTTATGCCTTCATACATACAAACAATTTCTAGCAATTTCGTATCTTTTGTATAACGTGCATGTGTTTTCGTGCATTTGTACAGTGTACTTAAACCTTTTTTTTAAGCCGTTACACACTTTTCAACGCTTTTATATAATAAAATCACATGCTTTTAATGCACTTGGGCACTTGCAGGGTGCATAAGCACCTTTCTTAATACACCTGCGCAATGTAATTACATGTTTTCAATATATTTGCACGATCCACTTGCATTTTTTAGGCATCCCTATGAATTTTAAGGTGTTATGAGTCTGGTGAAGGGCAAATTAGTGCATCTGGTCACCGGACGCGGAGAATAGATTCGGACATCCAATAAAATTTTGCCACGTCACCTGCGCTTTTGACTTGCGCTTTAGTTGTGCTTTGACCTGCGCTTTATTTGCGCTTTACCTGCACTTTACCTGTGTTTTAGTTGCGCTTTACCAGCGCTTTATTTGCGGTTAATTTAGAATAATATTTTATTAATATCCAGACCTATCTCTGCGTCTGGTGACCGGATGCAATAATTTGTCCTGGTGAAGAGGTTCTGTTCACATTTGTAGACGAGTTTTTAAAATTCATCACAAATTTCTTGTAAGCCCTTAATGTTCAGTACCATTCTTTCAATGTAGCTTACATGACACCTTAAATATTCGTTATGGATTCAAGTTTTTTAATTACAATTTATTCTTTCATTTAATTATATTCATGATTGTTGACGAATATTTTCGTATCAACCCGACCCCGATCGAGCCTGACTAAGCTCGATCGACCCAATCGAAGGACGTCGAAGCGAAATTAACTCAAATCAAACCACGAATTTAATTAAATCAAATAAATTTAATTTAATTTAAATCAAATCAATTTAAATCGAACCTCGTCGAGCCCAATTCGACGCTATTCGGCGTCGATCGGAGTTCAATTTCGCAAAATTGACTCGATCGAATGAAATCGGACCCAAATCGACTCAAATCGATTCGGATCGAGCCCAATTCGAAGTCAATTTCAGCTCCAATTGACTGATTTGGGCTAAATCAACTTCCCAAATCAGAAATCCAAACCTAGGGCTGAGATCTTCTCTCAAATCTCACCCAAATTTGGGTTCAATGTACTCAAGTACATTCTCCTCGTTTCAAGTAACGAGAGAACCTCATAAGCTCATTTGGGCGGTCCCCTTGGGCTGTCCGTCCGAAGCCAGAGCTGAGAAGAGAGCGTGAGAGGGAGAGGGGAGCGGCATTAGGCTCCCCGGCTTTTCTTTTTCGTTCCCGTCCCGATCCAGAGAGCGAGCGAGAGATAGAGAGCGGTAGAGAGCGGGAGAAAGGAGGCGCAAGGCTAGGAGCTCCGTGGCTTTCGTGCGTCCGACCCCGTCCAAGCCCTCCGACGTCTCCAAGGTGTCCGTCTCCCTTGGCCGCCGAGTCCTCCAGGCTCGGCTTTCCTTGGCCAACCGAACCCTTCTTCCCTGCAGCCTTTTCTGTGAGTTAAAGTCAAGTGAAGGAGGGATTTCCTCCTCTCTAGTTGCTACTTTCTCCCTTCCTGGACTGCAAAGAACCTTTCTTCTACTACGTTTTGCTTTCCTCTCCCACCGAGAGGAGGTAGGAAGCCTTTTCTTCCTTCCAAATTAACTCCGGCGACCTCTTGACGACGAAATTAGCTCCGGGAGACTGTCAAACAGCAAAATCTGCTATTTGAAACGTGTAGACAGCAGCCAACAGCAAAGGAAGGCTTCCACCTCTTTCTCTCTCAACTTCGGCGAGTTCGCATCAAGTTGGAAGCTGTTGGAGACTCCCAAACAGCAAAACAAGGTTCTTAAACCTCCCAAATAGCGATTTGGGGCCTTCAAAGCGCCTTGGACAGCAGCGGCGAGTTCCGGAGCAGCTTGGACAGCGACTTTGGAGCTTGAATCGGAGCTTGGAGCGACTTTGGAGCTTGGAGTGGACCTTGGACAGCAGCTTGGACGGAAATTTGGAGCGCTAGGACAAACCGGGGAAGGTATACCTTTGAAACTTAGTGAAACCTAGGGTCCCCCAAGGCCAATTGTTATGTGGTTGACGCGTCCAAGCCCTAGGTCCTTAGAAACTTCAATTTTCGCTCTCATCAAATCCTATCTCCGCTGTCCACTTGTTTAAACCACGAAAATTAAGTAAGTTTCCATGATTTGCTCTCATGTGAGAGCTAAAAAGATAGCGGCGTGGCGATGGGGCGTTGAACTTATGTTCGACGTCCCTATTTTTGCATGAAAATAATATCCATGTCATGTTTAGTGCTCTTACCTTTGACCAAACCATAGGTTTAGTAGCTCACCCAATGTCCAATGAAACGTAGGAGCGTAGGGTCTATCATCTAAGTGTGGCATGTGTTAACTTACCCCTAAAACTTGCATGTTATGACAAAATTAGTATGCATGTGATAGGTTTACACCGCCTTGACATACACGATTCCCTCTAGATTTATTAGATGTTTAAGCATGTATTTCAATCATTCCTCTTTTTACGAAGATGTGGGATCCTTCATGAGCATTTTTAACTCATGTTGCAAATCCTACAACTAAAAGGTTGATTGGAACACATCCTTGAACTTCTCTAAATTTAGGGAGAAAGCGAAATCTCTCTTGTTATTGCGCTTTTATTTTATAAATGCTAAATTGAGCTTGCGTGAGTTATTGCCTTTTGAACGTTCGCTATATGTCAATGGCTATGACCCCTTGTTTTCCTACAATTTACAAAATCATAAATATGTCCGCCAAACTCATGAGCGATTGCAAAGCGAAGATGGGGTGATCTATGGCTTCAAAGAGCTTATAAATTACACCCCATCATATGTTGAAAGTTTGTTGGACATGTTTAGTGTAGTTTGTAAGTTGACGGTTAAGGGTGTTAACATATAACTTAGACACTAGGTGAACTTTCGAAAAGACAATCGAAAGCCTTCACCCCTAGGCTTCCCTTACACTCTAGAAAACTAATTCTTAGAGCATATCCATAGGAATTTCAATAACATTCCATCCTATGGCTTTAGGTCCCTTAGATGACACCACTTGTTGTCTTTCTAGAAGAGTCGTAGGAGCAAGTCCACCCTATCGGACCTCTCAAATCATGCCAAAATTGATTTGGAGATCGTTTCATGAATCGGGAATTCTCCAATCAAGTTTTCCCTTCCCCATGCATAATGGTTTGGAGCACCTCAAGGCTCCAAACACTTCGATGCATGAAACATTTTGACTTAGAACCAAATTCCTAGGCTTGTGACATTTTGTTTATTAATACAAGATCAATAAGCATTTGTCCATTACCCTTCATTTTGGATATTTTGGAGCTTTCTCAAGGCCTCAAAATAATCCATCAACTTTAACCATCATGACTTTAGGAACAAATCCTAAGTCATCTCCCTTTTGTTGAGACCAAACTCTCAAGTTCTCCTGCTTAGTTTGTTGAAGCATCTAATCAACAAACACTTCACTCATGTGTTGTGTTTAGAGACTATCTAATACTCTAAATGCTCCTCCTATACATGAATCTTTGTAGTTTGGAGTCAAAGTCTAGGCTATCAACCCTTGTGTTGGAACATAAGACCAACCAATCTTTTCTTTCCCTTCGTTTGTTAAGACATAAAATTGACAAATGAATGTTCCTCTCTCTCATGTATGATAATTTGGAATCTCCAAAGATTCCAATCAAATGTCATTACATGGTGGTCAAATCTTAGAAACAAATTCTAAGTAATCCTCCACTTGTATGTTGAATCAAAATCAACAATCCTCCTCTCTCATACATGATTATTTGGGACATCTCAAGTCTCCAAATATATCATTGTATGAATCATTCAGACTTTATGACCAAATCCTAAGGCATTTCTTCATTTGTTGATAACACAGAATCTACAAGTGAGCATTTATCCCTATTCACTCGGCTTCAACCAAGTGAACGATCTTCTCTTTGAATAACAAATATTCAAAGGTCCTCTATGAATTTTTTGTAATTCTCTAAGTTACATTTTCTTCCTTCAACCCCTAAGTTGTAGGAAATCTATCAAACCATTTATTCATTGGAACACCAAACCAATGAATGATTTCTCGGCCTTAGGATTCAAATCCTAATCCCCTTTCTCCTACGACTCAAAATTGTAGGAAGATATCTAATCCCCCTCATTCTCCTAACCCATGTTAGGTGAGTGAATCCTATTCTTTGGGCACCTAAAAGCCTAATGAATTCTCATGAATGTGTATTATCTAAGTTGCACATGATCTCCTTTTTTTTCAAAACCCAAAAAAGTTGTAGGAAAACCTTCTCTTTCTCCTAAAACCTAAAATTAGGAGAATGTACACGTATCTTTGAACACCAAATGTTTAAAAAATGTTCTTGAACTTGCAACCCATAAGTTGCATCTTCCTCCCTCTTTCCTACAAGTCATGATTGTAGGAGTATTTAAATCCGTATTCATGCTCCCAAACCCAAAATTGGGAGGATGAATCTCCTCTTTGGACACAAAGCGTTCAAAGAAACTACTCCAATTTGCAACCTCTAAGTTGCACTTTGGGCTACTTCTTTTCCTACAATTCTAAATTGTAGGAAATCTCCCATTTCCTCTTTATTTGCCTAGCCTCAAATTAGGCAAATGAATTTGTTCCTTTAAACATCAAAAGTTTAAGAAACATTTATAGATTTGCAACCCACAAGTTGCATGTTCCTTCTCTTATTTCTACAATTCAAAAGTTGTAGGAATTCTTCTTATTCCGTTGACTCAAATTGGGTGAGTGATGTCCCCTTCTTTGAACGCCAAATGTTCAAAGAAAGTCTTCCACTTTGCAACCTTCAAGTTGCATTTCCTTTCATCTTTCCTACAAGTGAAAGATTGTAGGAAAGCATACAAGTTCATCTTCTTACCCTTATTCTTTTAACTCAAATTAGAAGAGTGTATTCCCTTCTTTGAATAACTAAATGTTCAAAGGACTTTCAAGAGTTTGCAATTTTCAATTTGCATCTCATTCTTCTCTATCCCTCCAACCTAAATTGGAGGAATGAATCCTTCTTCTTTTAATACCAAATGTTCAAAGAATCCTCTTGGGGTTGTAACTTTCAAGTCACATCCCCTCTCCTTTTCTCCTCCAACCCAAAATTGGAGGGATGACACCTTTCTTTTCTTTGGACACCACATGTCTAAAGGAATTCCTCCAATTTGCAATCCGTAGATTGCACATTGGACTACTTCTTTTCCTACAAATCTAGATTGTAGGAAACCCTCAAAATTCTCTTCATTTCTCTTAACCCAAATTAAGGAAATGAAACTCCACCTCCTTGGAAACAAAAATTCAAGAAGGCATCCTCTCCTCTCTACAAACTCAAAATTGTAGAGAAATTCAATCTTCCTACAACTCAAAAGTGTATGGAAGTTCCTTGTATTCAATCCTTGTTGGGTTGTTTAATCTTATTCCTTTTATTTTACTTGTTGAACTAAAAGCAACAAGTAACTTCATCCCAAGCATAGGATTCAAGTCTTATTTCCCTCTTGCAACCCTCTTTTGGACATCAAAGTGCTCAAAGACCTTTGTGAATTTGCAACCTAAAAGTTGCATTTTCTCTCAATTCTCCCCCAACTCTAAAGTTGTAGGAGACTTCCCCTCTCTTTAGCTCCAAAAGCTAGAGAGAGCTCTCCAACATTTAGCTCAAAAGCTAAATGTTAGATTCTTACCACCTCTTCTTAGCTCCAAAAGCTAAGGAGAATTTCCCTCAACAAGTGGACCAAAAGTCACATGTTGGGCACTTCTTCCTTAGACCCAAACTCTAGGAGAACCCTTAGTGTGACATACCACACAAGCCACACACACTTAGATGCACAACCCTTTAGGCATGCTAGGATTAGGATTTTTCTTCGTGTGCGCATGTGATTGATGTTGTGGAATGATTGCCCTTGGATTGTCTGCGTGTGGGCGCTTGCCCTTAAGTGGTTAGTATAAAAAAATACATGCTTTTCTGTGCAGGTGGCCATGTCCAAGAGGGGGTAAATTAAATCATGATTATCATAATGTTGTTTGCTTGCAGGCGCTGCTTAAAACCGCCCAAGAGGCATGGCCAATAGGGTAGAAGCAGGGGCCTAGCACTTAGCACTCTAAGTGCTAGGCCAATTTTGAGAATATAATATGATTATCATGTAAATTGCTTCTTAACTCTGTCTTGCAGGTTTGAGTCTTTTCTATTTTTATATCATGTATTTGATTAGAAGTAGGATGTGAACTTATGGGGGTTTGGAGCAAAAGAAGGGAGCAAAAATAGAAAAGATGTACATTTTGGGAGATGAAGCCCAAAGAACCTTTGTAAAGCTTGAAGACCCCACAAGTAGAGTATGTAATTAATTTAACTAGGTTGTATAATGGCAGGCAACTCAGCTGCCAAACATGTTTGTAATAACTGGGACATTATTTACATTTCTGTCTTTATTTATATACAAAAGCATGCGTTGTTTGTTTACTAGGTGTGCAATAGAACAGCATGTCTTTCCTAGGTTTCTTCTTTTATTTCTGTGGGCGTGGCCTAGACTCTGCTACGTTAGGCTCTTAAGATAAAAACTAAGTTTTCTACCCCTTAAAATGTAAGCAACCTAAAATGAAATTAGGCTTCATGGTTTTCTAACAAAAGAAAATTTGCATGGCTCTCTTTTAAAGGATCAAGTTTTCCAAAAGCTTAAAATAATCATGCATAGCCCAAGCATGTTGCATATAGAATGCCTCCACATAAGGATTAGATAACAAAATCTTTCTTTTTGTGAGTCAGCATATGCATACCCACATAAATAGGCATCTTAGCCTCAAAGCTAAGCTATAAGTCCTATCTTCTAAGTAAAATCAACCCTACCACTCTACATTTGCATTGAGACCGGATTGCATGGTTTCAAAAGCGACTAGGTGGGTCTAGCTGGTAGTCCCTTCCAGGCGGGACAGTAAATCAAGAGGTCGGGCAGGCTATGCCTCTTGTGAGGTGTAGTTTGTAAGCCCCTTGTGCACTCGTTAGATTTAGGTTTGAGGCACTACCTATCGGTAGTCCTCACCTTAGTCTTAGGGTCCGAGATAATGGTTGATTTTAAATCACTCTATAAGCCCTCATCTTTCGGGCAATTCCTCCAACAAGTGTTGTTGGGATGTAAGCCCCAATCTTCTAATAAAAATATCAACTTAAATAAAAATTAGATTGCTAAAATGTAAAGTCCAACATAGGATAGTTTGAGCACCTCTGAGTTTCCCTCAGAATCAAGTGGTGCTCCTACTTCACCTTCCCTTGGCTCTCATTTCAAATCTAATTCTAAGTTGATCAAATCTCTTCCTTGAAATTCCTAAAGGACCAAACCCTTTAACTAAGACTTTCTTGGATTTCAAAAATCAAATCTTAGCCAATGTTTAAATGACTTCCAAAAAAAAGCAAAACCATTATTTTAATCAAAAGTTTTTTCAAATCAAAACTTGGGATGTAATTAACCATAGGGGCTTGCCCCTATGGGATGTCTGTACCCCAGAAATAAATAAACCCCGCTCGACCAAACATCGAGTGGGGGAATCTCTGTTAAGAATTGTAAATTTTATTATTGAGTCCATAAGAAAATGATATTTTTACTCTTCGGGGTAATATATCATATTCTTATGCCGTACTCGATTATAAAATATGCAATCCGTTTGAGGATACAAAAATTCTCCAACAATGATCATGAAGCACCTTTTAAATGTCCTTTTAGTTCGTTCATTATTCATTTTGACAACCTATCAACATCTCTTCTGCAAAGAAGGTATCTACAAATGGTGTTAGGCCCTCCTCTCATAACACTTAAAAAGTGTGCATAGTCAATATTTAAAGCACCACGATTATGGAAGTACCAATCGAATTTAAAAAAAGAGCTTACGATACCTACACCAAAACAAACACATGGATTTCTATAAGATTCAAGATTTTGTCAAATGTGTAAGCATACAATTTTACCCTATTGTTTCACACATAGGGAAAACATCAAAGTTATTTCATTAAATCCTATTTTAAATTTTGAGTATTTTGATATATAAAAGTCTATCTGGAAGCTTAATAAACGATAGTCATTTAATGAGGTTTTCAATTTCTCCCTATCTGTTACCCTCCGCGTTGACTGTAAATGAGATCAAAAGGGGGTGTGACTATTTCTCACCGCATTAGAACAACGCATACAAGTACTTATATTTCTACAATTTTACTACAACGTTGGAATAACTAACATAGAAATGTATTTTTATATATGCAACCTCTCACATGCTCAAGAACATACGCAAAATTTCTCCATGATGTTGGAACGCACAAGGGTACTTAATTTATGGATTTTTAATAAAACTTCCACGTGAAACAATTAATGACGAGATGAGGCAACAAAGTTGGGGCGATAACAAAAACACTCTTCTTTTTTAATCTTTTTTTTTTCTCTTATCTAATTTTTCTCTTATTTTTTACTCCCAATATATTAAGAGAGGTAGAGAGAGAGTGGAAGAAGATGGTAGAGGAAGGGTGTTGTTTTGTATTAGGATTTCAGTAGAAAATTAACAGGATTTAATTTAAATCCTTAGAAAAAGCAAACAAGATCATTTAAGTTCCATGGGATCCTTGGTTTATGATGCGGACATCCAACCGTCCATGACTATCCGAGGAGCTGAAGATCAACGACTGTCATCGTCCCACGTTATCTTATATTTTATTTGTAATTTTTAAATTTTTATTATGAATTTTTTGTTTTTACCCTCACTTAAGAGGGTCGTCCTATGTAAGCCTTAGGGGCATATGTGTCTTGTTTTAGTTTCTTAGGCCTATATATAGGCCCTTTCTTATGTAATGAGAGGATGAATGGTTAATGAAAATTTTCTTTTTGTGTTCTCTTTGTGAGTTCCATCTTTTAGATCTCTTAGTGAGTTCTTTTTTCTTTTGAGATCTCTTAGTGAGTTCTCTACTTTGTGTTCTCTTTGTGAGTGCATCTCTCTCTCAAATCTCTTAGTGAGTTTTGAGAAGAGCTAGATCTCTTTGTGAGTTCTAGGCCTTCTTCTCCATTATCTTTGTGATCAATTGGTGTGGAAAATCATGGTAAATCCGTGGCATAGTAATCCCTAGTAGAATTGTCCATTTCCTCCCTCCTTGGATCCTTGCCGCCGCCCCTTTCCCCTAGCCAACCGCCGGCCAGAAAACCACCCAGCGGCCCACCGTCCACCGTGGAGTCCTTGCCGCCGGCCACCCGTGAAGCCTTGCCGCCGGTTTCCCTCTAGCCCACCTATTCGAATTTTGAATTCTCCTCCCCTAATGAATTTCCTAATTAAGTCAAATTAAATTAGGATATTAATTACGGGGAGTTACAATCTTTTTGAAATTCAAATTCCCTCCCAATTTTCTTTAAAGAAGGGAGTTACATGATATAATTAAAATCTGAAATCTAAATTTCAGATTTTGATTAATTAATTGTGGTCCCCACCTACATAAAATTTCCCATCTCTCTCCTATCTCATTAATAGGCCCCCTCATTAAGCCTCCATAATTACCTCCCACAATTCCCTCTCATCCAATTTAATTCTCCCCATTAAATTTGAGTTTAAATTCAAATTCATCCCGCCAATTCCACTTAATCTGAAATTTAATTTCAGATTTTCATTCTCTCTCCCCAAATTGATTGGGATTTAATTAATCTTGCCACCTAGGCAAATACATGGCATTTATGTTTCACATCAGTTTACCTTGACTTTTTATTCATAAATCTGACAATTAGGCGGATTTAATTCAAAGCTGAAGTGACAAACCCCCTTTCTCCTTCGTATGCCGCTGCTACCATGCATGCCTTGTTCGACAACCTCCATTCGGGGCTTTTCACTTCTTCTCATAAAGGGTTTCAAGTGTTTAAGTAGGAGTGAGACTAGAGAGGAGCAAAGTGATCAGCTCTATTAGCCAAAAGGGAAGAGAGGGAGTTCGCATGAGGGAATGAAAGAGAGAATTACAGAGTGAGGGAGTGATGAAGAAAGTCACAAATCTTGAATGGTAATAGAGAAGTAGAATCATGTTTTTAGGTTTATATATATATATATATATATATATATATATATATATATATATATATATATATATACAGAGAGAGAGAGATAGAATTGTTAAAATCAAGCCTGATGGGGATGTACGATAGGTAACCAATGCAGAGTTGCAAGGATTTGTGTAGCCTTTGGGCTGCAATATTTGAGGTGAGATTTTGAGACATTTCAAATAATAAAGAAAGAAATAAATATGTGTATTGACACTTTGCAAAAAAATTTCCGCTCACATTTCAAACTTGTCATAAGAAGGTAAATTTTTAAAACATTCTTATGTAGTGGATAAGATAATATGGGTGTTTTTTCTAGGTATAATACTATAAACACATACACAGTTTGTTTTGCAAAAAAAGTGGTGGTTATATAATTTTATTTCCAATCGATGCATTACAAATCAAATTTGGGCATCCTAGTGCCTATTGTTCGTTGTTTTCATCGAACTTGATCGGATTAATCATGGAGGTCCTTTGGGTATAGGTTATGATCTTGATGCATCAACACAATTAATGTTGTTAAAGGAGCGATATTTTACAGATATTGAATGAGTATGGTGCTTTTCAAATTGAATTGGTGTGATACCTCCTCCATCATTTGTTGGCGTCGTCTTCTTGGACCAGATCTTCTTGTGGATTGGCAATCAAGGCAATCAACTATGCCCCAGCAAAAATGGTGCATGCCTAAGAAAGGTCATATTTATTACAATATAATTGACCCAGTAGATTTCCGAGAAATTATATGGATGCCATCATACATGACATTGACACAAAATCACATCTATATTGTGTGGCATACGAGTTCAAAATGGCACTCATTATTCACTCCATATAGGAGCAATAGCCCATAATGCAAAGCACACATAACGGGTTTTACTTTTTTAGGGTTTAAAATATAAATTTTATATTAATGTTTTGGTCTATTAAATTCAGCATTTATTTCATAACTTAAATGTCCCTATTTTATAGCCCTAGTTAATGTGATACAACACATCTAGGCTTCGACAAACACACCTCCTCTCCCTCTCACAGAGCATTCGCATTATGACAAAATCAACTATTCAAAGGCTATGTACAAGGGAGTTGGCCTCTCGCGGCGAAATAGAGCATTTAACAAATTTAAGCATAACCGAATGTTTAATAAATGTGACCTCTTGCAACAGCTTCAAACAGATTGTGTTTCCTCATGGTGTGTGGGCTTCGAAAATTAGCGTCTCAGCCTCTCCGCGACCCTATCCTTTTTGTTTGTCGACGAGGAGAGTTTTAACGAGTTTAGGTTCCGGGGTAAATTTTCAGAAGATAGATTGAGTATTTTAGATAAGACATTACCCAAAGATTTCTCCCTCATTTTGCGAAGACTTAATGAACTGAGTTCATGTTTTTTTATAGACGCAAGTCCATACAATTAATTACCCCTTCCAATAACGAGAAAGAACATTCGATTAAGATTAGTCATTGAATAGATACGTAGTATCCGACATATAATAACAACATAATTATATATTAAAAATCTAATTTTATCACCACACACTTAAAGTGGATGGTGGGAATGATGATAAACTCGATCAAGATCCCATGGTTCCATCGTCTCAAGTTATCATGGATCCCTAATCTACTTAGTCAGACGAGATAGTCGGCTCAACCTGATCGAATGATCCTTGTCGGAAGCCATGTGCTGCGTCATCCAAGGGTACCTTGTAGACTTAGGGTGAATGTTTACCTAACGAAACAAATTTGAGTTCACCATAGCTAACAAAGAGATTTGTGCCCTATCGATTATACCCTATTGATTCATTACTCAAGAATTTAGAGCCATTGGGGAACATACAGGCTCTGACCATGACCATAATTTAGTAGTACCATTTGGTAGCAAAATCATTCGGTCAGAGGGCCCCGATCATAATCATTTACTTGTGGTGTCATTTGGTGGATAAATCAACTGTTAGAGAACACGTGCCACGTCCTTACTGGTAAGAGATGATTTGAAAATGAATTCTAGTGATATCCTCAATTAGACATTCACTCATTGTTAGCTGAGGTGATTTTCAAATTTATCTTCCTCGACAAATGGTAGCGGAGGATGGATGGAATTTCGCTTTATGTTATTAGATGATTCATTTCATTTTTAATATCTTAGATTTTAGTGAATTTTGAGTTTTGAACTTTCTAATAAAATTGGAGCTTCTTAATAATTGATTTTGAGATTTAGGGAATTTGAAAAGAAGTATGATCCCCTACAGTTGAGATTAACATTCAATGCATCCATCATTGGGGATTATGGGTAATTTCATTTTATCAGCCGAACACTATGTTGATTTTGTTATATGATTGGGTTCAGTGTCGATTTTATGCTTTTAGTAGTGAATCTTTCTTATGATAGACCTTGATGGTCTAATTTGAACCTATAAAATCAAACATCTGGTCAACACTACGACCATGTATTTGTTCGATGATTCGAGTCGTGTCAACTTCTGGTCCATTCAAAGAGGAGGATCGGACTTGAACTTAAGTTCACTTTTGACCCACATAGTATCCTCAATCGTCGTGTGTATATATATACCATGCTCGTCGTGGCCTATTTGGTATATTGTGCATGATATACATCATACTTTTGTCATAAAGCATTCATTTGATTGACATGCTACATCAATATAATTGGTATGATGCATCACTAGGACTGACATGATGCACTTTTAAGATTATCATGTTAGCATTAATTATGTCGTGGATTTACATAGGTGTCAAAGTGCATTTACTGGTTAGCATAATGAACTTGTATGAATGATGTGATGTTTTGCACGATATGTGTAATGCATTCATGTTTGATATCAACATGTTCATTAGCCTATGCTCGTGATGCATTTGTATGTTGTAACATGTTTGCATAACTCATTTGCATCTTGTGTAGTGCAAATACACAATGTATTGTATGTTCACACAACACATTTGTATCGGTACTATATGCTACCATGACACAATACATTTTGCATGTTGGATGATATGCCACACGTGTTTTTGCACATTGCTAAGTATATATGCACAGTATACTTTTTAATAAATTTAATTTAAATTAGAATGTGACCGTCAAGGGAAATGTGAATTAATTCCCTCATTCATCGAGCACTTCAATTTGTGTCATTGCCTGGAAATTCATGTTATGGTGACCTCGAAACTAGTGTAAAATTTACATTTTCACTCGCTTGGATGACCCATATGATATAGTAGTCATTTCTAGGTATTCTCAATGTTCCGATTACAACGGCGAAGTCTGTTTTGCTAATGGACATTGTTGGGGCAACATCGCGCAATGTATTCGTAGACCGTCGATCTTAACCACCTTAGTTCATCTCAACCATGAGGGGTCCACCCTTAGGAAAATTCAGCTCTCAAATTGCATCAGTGCAATCCGTTCATCAATCGAAAGCCATTTGAGGACTTAAGTGAAGTGTCGCGCTTACCAAAAGTCATGCTCATCATCACTCTCGTCATCTTCCCTCGCACTGATTTGGCATGTATGTGAAGGTCAATAAGGTGGTAGCCAACTTGGAACCTGGAAGAGTAAGCGGACCATAAGTCTCCCTCCCCCTTTAGGGCAGCATCTTCAAACCATAAAAAAATGCTACACTGACATGCATCTACCTATCCCTATAAAGAATGGCGGCATCGAACAATGAAGAACAAGCCAATTGAGATCTCCTTCTTGCTCTTGGCAATTTAGCATAATGAAATATAGGAGAAGACTGTCAAGGGGAATAGTCATTATACATAAGTGTGCCTTAATTTCTATTCATAAGTTATTTGTGAACTATCTTTAGGCTTTCATTGAATAATGCCACTGCCATTTTATATTCACCATTTCATTCACAATTCTAAAACAAAGGTAAAAATACTTAAATGTATGCTTGCTTATAGGTACTTGATACAAAATTTATGTTATTAAATCAGCTTGTGATTCAATCAACAATGAAGGATAGAATATGTAATTTTTTATCTCAAGATGTAAATTTTCAAGAAATCATAAAGAAAATTCATGCAGGGCAATTGAAAAATTTTATATCGGAGGTTGAGCTTTCCATAAGTTAAAGAAATTGCTTAATAACGGCTCCAATACTAAAAGTTCCATCGGGTACAAAAGAATTCTAAATTTTTTGTGATGCTTTATTAAGGGGACTGTAACACCCCACAATACTCCATAATAGTACTATAGAGTGTAACAAGAATAACCATAACATTTTCATCCTTAACTTCTCATTCCATTTCATTTCATTCAAGATCCATATAAAAAATCATATAAACATCATTTCATACAACAAATAAAGCATCTAATAATTCCCAAGTTTATTCACTGACTTGATACAAAGCCACTACGGAAATCCAAATAATTTCAAAGTAATGCAACATTTAAACTACTTACTAACCTCAATAGTCAACTTCAAACATACATTAAACATTAACATAAATGTAATTACTTGCAAACTAATCTTCTCCCACTTTTTGTTTTCCTTTAACTGTAACAACAGCCAGTAATAAAATACTGGTGAGCTATGAGGCTCAAATAAGCTATGCAAAATTAAATAACAATAAAAATGAATTGATAAAATGAAATACAATATTGAGCTAATCATTGCATCAACTAATCATTATTTGTAAAGCATCAAAAACATCATATTGAACATTATCTTTTATGTCATTGAGTAGATACTGAATATTTAAACTTTTGAAAGATTTGGCTTATAACTTAACATATTCAATGGAGCCCAGGTAAACCTGACATTATCACCATTAAATTTTATAGAGGTCCTTTTTGCCTCTTTAGGAGTCCCTTTTGCCCCACCTGCTATGCAGGTATCCATTTCCTTGGGGTCCCTTTTGCCCCATCTACAATTCAGGTTTCATATTGGGTCCCTTTTGCCCACCTGATAATGTAGATATCATAACATAACATAGCCAATCTTTTAAATAAATATTCAATAACTCTCATATTCATAATTCATATATGTTACCACTTATATATCCGTACAAGTGTGGTAAGAAGAGTTAGACATGCATTATCTAACAAGTGTATACTTCTTTCTTTAACATATTATCAAAAAGATTGAAACATCATACTTGATCAAATATCAATTTCACTTTCCACATAAAATACATTTGTTTACCATACAAGTATTCATAATGCATTGAAATTTTCAAACCATTGAAAAGACTTAATAAATATAAAAAAATCAGTAATTAACTTTACATAACTTACTTGCTTGAATGGTCTCTTCCAAACCTACACCATGTAACCTTTTCCTTTGATACACTAACACAATATCCTCTTTTTTTTGCATAAATACGCGAATAATCCTTCTTTATTTCCTTCACTTCTATATTATTCCTTCTTCTTCCAATCTAACTGTTTAATCTTCCTTCACTGTACAACGAAATTCTCTTTCATAAGCAGCGCTGAATTCCTCTTGTTAAATTCCTTTCTATTCTCCTATACTACACTATTATGCTGTCGGATGGAGGCTGGAATGTTTACAGAAAATTCTGTTGCCACACTCCAGCAATTTCGCCTCTTCTTCAGTGTTTGAAACACTATGTTGCTCTTCCCACAGTGATTCTTGCACTGCTATGATTTTCTACTACAAAAATGCACTGTGCCATCTCATACAGCATTCATTTCTGAAATTTCCCTTTTTTGCATTGGCCGAATCATTCTACAGGAATTCGATTTGGTGTCCCCAATGAAAGCAAAACAATATTGAAATTATTTGCTTCTAATGCTGGAGAAATTTCCCTAGTAGAGCCGCTCCTTATCAATGCCACTTCCACGAAATTCCCAAGAGCAGAGCCACTTTAAATCTTCAGTTTCTCACGTCAGCAAATAACTGAAACTAAATCGTATCCTGTTAACGTGAAAGGGTGACGCCAAAGGATGCCTATTATGCTTTGCTTGAATTCATTTAATACCACCAAAATACTTAGGAGTAATATTATTATTTTAAATAATTACTACTAATTTAACATCCATTTAACCTTAAACTTTTAAATAAATTTTTAGAATATAATTACTTAATTAATTAAAATTAAAATTTCATAACTAAAATTTTTGGATATTACAAGTCTTCCCTCCTTAATAGAATTTCGTCCCCGAAATTCAATATTTCATACTTCTTCAAACTCATAAGGAAACTTTCGTTCTTTTACCCATGTAGCTTGTTTTAATGTTATGTGCTTCCACTTAACTTTTACAAAATGAATCATTCTACTCCTCAATCTACAATCATCCCTTTGCGATATTATTTCTGGTTCTTTAATATAAGTCAAATCTTTATGAAGTTTAATATCTTTCTGAGGAACCCTTTGACTTTCATTTGTAACCCATTTTCGGAGCATTGAAACATGGAAAACATTGTGGATATCTGACATTTCTGCTGGTAATGCCAACTTGTAAGCAACTGGTCCTATTCTTTCAATGATTTCAAATGGACCAATAATTTAGGACTTAGTTTCCCACCTTGGCCAAATCTAGAAACACCTTTCATTGGTCTCACTTTCAAGAATACAAAATCTTCCACTTCAATTTTACTACTTTCTACTTATGATCATAATATTTTTGTTTGCGGTCTGGAGCTGCTTTTAGTTTCTTTGATTATTCTGAACTTTTCTGTAGTTTGATCTACCAACTGTGAACCCCATAATTGCCTCTCACCACCTTCAAACCAACTTAATGAAGTTCTGCATTTTCTTCCATATAAAGCTTCATATGGAGTCATCTTGATACTGGATTGGTAGCTATTATTGTAAGTAAATTCTACTAATGGAACATAATGTTCCCATCTACCTTCAAAATTCAGAATACACAATCTTAACAAATTTTTCAATACTTGAATCAATCTTTCTGATTGACCATCTGTCTGTGGATGGAGTGCAGTACTAAACTTCAATCTTGTCCTCAGAATTTTATGTGCACTTTTCCATAATTTAGATGTAAATCTTCCATCTCTATCAGAAACAATAACTTTAGGGATTCCATGCAATTTGATGATTTCCTTCACAAATAACTTAGCCATTTTTTTTTCTGAATTAGTCTAGCGAATAGGTAGAAAATGAGTTGACTTTGTTAGTCAATCAACAACAACCCATATACTATCATCCTTGACTTGACCTGGGAAATCCTATAACAAAGTCCATAGATAATTCCTCCCACTTCCATTCTGGAATTGGTAAAGATTGCAACAAGCCATTGAGCTTCTGATGTTCAGCTTAAACTACTTGACATTTTTCACACTTATCCACATAATTTGCCACATGTCTTTTCATTCCTGGTCACCAAAATAATATTTTTAAATCTTTATACATTTTCGTGCTTCCTAGATGAATTGAATAACTTGAATTATGGGCTTCAAATAGAATTCCTTGAACCAGATTTGATTCCTTTAGTATCTATAAATGTCCATTGCTCCTGACTCTTTCCTGATCATCAATGCTAATATCCTTTCTTATTCCTAATTGCCCTTGCTCCAACAGCTTTTGATATTCAGTACTAGCCTTCTGAGCTTCAGTAATTCTTTCTTCTAAAGGATGATCTGACATCTAATGAATGTTAATATCATTTTGATCTCCTTGCACTCTGACTTCCAATTGTAAGTTTTCAATTTCTCTAATCAACCCCTCTTCCATAGTCAACATATAATGCAACTGCGTTCTAAACTTTTTACTCAAGGCATCAGCTACAACAATAGTTTTGCACGGACAGTGAATGTCAAGATCATAATCTTTTATCAATTATAGTCATCTTCTCTGCATCAAATTTAATTATTTCTGAGTGAAACTATATTTCAAACTCTTATAATCTACAAATATCTCACATCTTACCCCATATAATAAGTGTCTCCTTTTTTTTTATATACTACTACAACCAATTCAAGATCATGGATAGATAATTCTTTTCATGAGAGTTCAACTGTTAGGAAGCATAGGCAATAACTTTTTTTTTTTTTGTATCAACACACACACACACTAATCCTTTTAGAGAAGCATCACTGAGCAATTGGAGTCCCTCAGTTCCAGAAGGAGTTATCAACACAGGTGCAGTTGTTAAACATTGTTTCAACCCTTCAAAACTCTGCTAATCACCAGTCCATTCAAATTTAATGTCCTTCCTGGTTAACTTAGATAAAGGCAAAGCAATTTGGGAAAGGCTTTTAACAAATCTCCAATAATAACTTGCCAATCCCAAGAAACTTCTAACCTCTGATATATTTGTTGGTCTTGGCCAATCAACGACCGCTTTTATCTTTTCTGGATCTACTGATATTTTTTCTCCACTGACAATGTTTCCCAAAAATAAAATCTTCTTCAGCCAAAAATCATATTTGGAATATTTTGCAAACAGTTGATGTTGCCTCAGTAGTTCTAGCACAATCTTCAAATGATCTGCATGATTTTTATTATTCATGGAATATATTAAAATGTCATCAATAAACACAATCACAAATTGATCCAGATAAGGTTTGAAAATTCTATTCATCATATCCATGAATACTGCAGGGGCATTAGTTAAGCCAAATGGCATAACCAAAAACTCGTAGTGCTCATATATGGTGCCAAAAGCAGTCTTCTCAATATCATATTCTTTCACCCTAACCTGATGATAACCTGACTCAAGTCAATTCTGGAAAATACATAAGCATCTGCCAACTGATCAAATAGGTCGTCAATTCTTGGGAGAGGATATTTGTTTTTTATGGTCACCTTATTTAATTCTCTATAATCAATGCCAAGTCTCAATGAACCATCATTCTTTTTAACAAATAACACTGGCGCACTCCAAGGAGAAGAACTAGGCCTAGTAAAACCCTTTTCAATCAACTCTGCCAATTGATTTTTCAACTCATGTAATTCCTTGGTTGCCATCCTGTAAGGTGCTTTTACATTTGGTTATGTGCCAGGTTGCAAGGTTATTGAAAATTCTACTTCCCTTTCTGGAGATAAATCCTTCCATTCTTCTAAGAAAACATCAACAAATTCATTCACTACAGGAATGGAATGTAAATCATCACTCTTTTCTATTGTAACTTCCAGTTTTGCTAAGAAAATCAAGTCACCTGCTCTTATACTTTTATGCCCCTGACTAGACGTCATCAATGAGGAAATGACTCCCCTGTCACACTGGAAATAAAATACATTTTCTCCAGGCAAATCAAACCTAACCTTTTTCTTCCAATATTCTATGGTGGCAAAATATTTGACTAGCCAATTCATTCCAAGAATTATATCAAACTTCACTAATGGAAGTAATATCAAGTCTGCTTAAAATTTTCTATCATCTATCATAAAATCAACTGAACAGGATGTACTGGCATTTAAATAATTACTCGTAGGTAATCAAACACTTAACTCCGGTATAAGATTTCATATGCAATTTCTCACAAAATATCGCAGATATGAAAGAATGCGATGCACCTGAATCAAAAAGTACTTTAGCAGTAAATATGAGATATTTAATGTACCTGTCACCACCTCAGATAATTCTTTGGCTTCTTGAGAAGTTAAAGAAAATATTCGTGCTGGTGTTGATCTAACTGCTTCACCTGAGGTTTCTCCTTTTATCTTTATAGCAGGTTGATGTAATGATGGCCTATCACTTTTGTACTGCTCTATCCTCTGATTGCCTCTAAATTCCTTGTATCCCTGAACATTCCTTGGGTAATTTCTTTTGATGTGACATGATTCTCTACACAATTAACCCTTTCCTGAATTCATCAGGCATCTTCCTGGATGAGATTTCCCACAAGTTGTACAAACTGGTATCATAGAAAATCTTATAGACAGCTGTTGTTCCCCTTGATGAAATTTTTGCTTTTGAGATGATCCACCTCTATGATCAACTTATCTCTTTCTATCATTACTATCCCATTTCTGCTTAACCGCTTTTATGTCATTTTCTAAAAGTCTTGCACTTTTCGCCAATTCAGAAAATTCTTTTATGTGAAGAGGGATTAAAGGCTGTCGTAATGATTGCCTCAGACCCTTCAAAAATCTGTAACATTTTTCCTCTGAAGTACTGATCAGCTGTGGAGCATACCTTGAAAGAGCTGTAAATTATGCTTCATATTGTATAACAGTCTTTGCTCCCTGCTTAAGGTTCACAAAACTTTCTTACATTGCCTGTCGAACTGATGGAGGAACATGCCACTCTCTGAAGACTTGTTTAAATTCTTCCCACATAATTTTTTTTCCTCTTATCTACCCTGAATTTTTCCAGTTGTTGTCCCCTCCACCATCTTTTCGTTTCACCTTCTAGCATAAAGATTACCAAAGATATTCGTCGATTTTTAGGACATCTCATTCCCTTTAAAACTTTCTCTATCCTGATGATCCAGTCTTCAGTATTTCTAGCATCAACTCCTCCCTTAAATAATGGAGGTTTTTAAACTCTGGAAGAGCTTTAAATGTTTATCCACTTCTGCACTAACAGGATCACCTGTCTCCACAATTGTACTACTTCCAGGAGGGGTAGGAGTAACTGGTGTAACACCAGGTGTTGCAGATCCCACCATAGACTGTATCTTTTCAATCATTTGCATCATCATATTCATCATCTGTAGTTGTATCATATTCCCTAACATTGCATTCATAGCATCCATTCCTACCGGTACATGATTTACACTAGGTGCACTGCCTCCTATTGGTGCCACATTTTCAGGATATTCAGAGATTCTAATAGGTTGAGATGACTGCCCTTCAGTTCCTTCAGGTATTCTATTAGCCATTATATATGCAATGTTTTACATCAAGAGTTATGCATTTTTAATCATGTATTCCTAATTAGATATTCTTTCATATGTTTAAATACAAGCCAAAATAAAGTTCTATATAATTCACCTGAAGTTAGACTTATTTCTAACTTAGGAATACTACACTATCCTATGCTCTGTAATCATTCCATCAGATTTCATCTTATTCTGATAAACAATTCACTTTACTTATGCTTCTGTAATTAAATCCTCAGAATCTTAAATATTTGCTCTGATACCACTTTTGTAACACCCCACAATACTCCATAATAGTACTATAGAGTGTAACAAGAATAACCATAACATTTTCATCCTTAACTTCTCATTCCATTTCATTTCATTCAAGATCCATATAAAAAATCATATAAACATCATTTCATACAACAAATAAAGCATCTAATAATTCCCAAGTTTATTCACTGACTTGATACAAAGCCACTACGGAAATCCAAATAATTTCAAAGTAATGCAACATTTAAACTACTTACTAACCTCAATAGTCAACTTCAAACATACATTAAACATTAACATAAATGTAATTACTTGCAAACTAATCTTCTCCCACTTTTTGTTTTCCTTTACCTGTAATAACAGCCAGTAATAAAATACTGATGAGCTATGAGGCTCAAATAAGCTATGCAAAATTAAATAACAATAAAAATGAATTGATAAAATGAAATACAATATTGAGCTAATCATTGCATCAACTTATCATTATTTGTAAAGCATCAAAAACATCATATTAAACATTATCTTTTATGTCATTGAGTAGATACTGAATATTTAAACTTTTGAAAGATTTGGCTTATAACTTAACATATTCAATGGAGCCCAGGTAAACCTGACATTATCACCATTAAATTTTATAGAGGTCCTTTTTGCCTCTTTAGGGGTCCCTTTTGCCCCACCTGCTATGCAGGTATCCATTTCCTTGGGGTCCCTTTTGCCCCATCTACAATTCAGGTTTCATATTGGGTCCCTTTTGCCCACCTGATAATGTAGATATCATAACATAACATAGCCAATCTTTTAAATAAATATTCAATAACTCTCATATTCATAATTCATATATGTTACCACTTATATATCCGTACAAGTGTGGTAAGAAGAGTTAGACATGCATTATCTAACAAGTGTATACTTCTTTCTTTAACATATTATCAAAAAGATTGAAACAGCATGCTTGATCAAATATCAATTTCACTTTCCACATAAAATACATTTGTTTACCATACAAGTATTCATAATGCATTGAAATTTTCAAACCATTGAAAAGACTTAATAAATATAAAAAAATCAGTAATTAACTTTACATAACTTACTTGCTTGAATGGTCTCTTCCAAACCTACACCATGTAACCTTTTCCTTTGATACACTAACACAATATCCTCTTTTTTTTTTTGCATAAATACGCGAATAATCCTTCTTTATTTCCTTCACTTCTATATTATTCCTTCTTCTTCCAATCTAACTGTTTAATCTTCCTTCACTGTACAACGAAATTCTCTTTCATAAGCAGCGCTGAATTCCTCTTGTTAAATTCCTTTCTATTCTCCTATACTACACTATTATGCTGTCGGATGGAGGCTGGAATGTTTACAGAAAATTCTGTTGCCACACTCCAGCAATTTCGCCTCTTCTTCAGTGTTTGAAACACTATGTTGCTCTTCCCACAGTGATTCTTGCACTGCTATGATTTTCTACTACAAAAATGCACTGTGCCATCTCATACAGCATTCATTTCTGAAATTTCCCTTTTTTGCATTGGCCGAATCATTCTACAGGAATTCGATTTGGTGTCCCCAATGAAAGCAAAACAATATTGAAATTATTTGCTTCTAATGCTGAAGAAATTTCCCTAGTAGAGCCGCTCCTTATCAATGCCACTTCCACGAAATTCCCAAGAGCAGAGCCACTTTAAATCTTCAGTTTCTCACGTCAGCAAATAACTGAAACTAAATCGTATCCTGTTAACGTGAAAGGGTGACGCCAAAGGATGCCTATTATGCTTTGCTTGATTTCATTTAATACCACCAAAATACTTAGGAGTAATATTATTATTTTAAATAATTACTACTAATTTAACATCCATTAAACCTTAAACTTTTAAATAAATTTTTAGAATATAATTACTTAATTAATTAAAATTAAAATTTCATAACTAAAATTTTTGGATATTACAGGGACTTGGATGTGTATTAATGTAATATGATAAAGTAGTGATATATGCTTCAAGATGGCTAAACGTTCATGAAAGAAATTATCACACTCATGATTTGGAATTAGCATACGTGGTTCAGCACTTTAAAATTTGGAGGCATTCATTATATGGAGCTAGGTGTAAGATCTTCACAGATCATAAAAACCTTAAATACATATTTAATCAAAAAAAGCTTAATCTAAGGTAGAGACGATGGTTGGAGCTTATTAAAGATTATGGCTTACATATACAATAACATCCTAGAAAGAAAAATGTAGTTGCAGATGCATTAAGCAGAAATATTTTTATATGTATAAATTGGTTAATTACCCAACATGAGCAGATAATTTTTGATATGGAAAAACTAAAAATTTTCATGGTAAATCTAAAAGATACAAAATTTATGTTATTAAATTAGTTGGTTATTCAATGAACATTGAAGGATAGAATATGTAATTCTTTATCCCAAGATGTAATTTTGATGTGATACCAGGAATTGAATCTCAGAAAATTTAATAAAAGTTGTTAAAATAATGAAAGTTCAATCTTGATGCTTTTCTTAAGTGAAAATTCAAAAGAGATCTTAGAATTTTAACCAAGTCTAGGCAAGTTATTACCGCTAAATTAGCAAGATCTATAAAATAACGACAGCAATAAATAGTAAAGCAAATGAAAAGCCAACTAGAATCCGGCGGTTAACAAAGCGATTGTCTTACCTTGAGGCTACGCTCATTTGTCTACTTCTAGGGTTGTCGGAAGAAGAACCACACAAGAGATGAAACCACTCCGAGGGGGACGGTGCCGGAGATCCGTAGTGAAGGAGAGGAAGGCGTAGGATGTGGAGGTGGCGTGGAAGGTCGGCCGTCGATGGTCCACTCGTAGTCCGGACGTTGTCTATCAATGACTTGGATGAGGGTGGGGAGGATCCTATCCAAGTAATCTCTCACGGTGTCTTCGTCGGATTCAAATCCCGCATCAAAGAACGGTGATTGTAGGACGTCGAGATTACCTTGGGCATCGAACACAAGCCCCCATTCTAGCTCGGGATCCGCCATGCGACATGGAGATGAAGATGGGTGGTCGCCACAAGGTGCTCTCCAATGGGGAAGATGGAGAGGTCGGCGGGTTTTAGAGAGGAGGGGGAGGCCGGCGGTAGAGCTAGGGAGAGAGGAGGGATTAAGCTTTAGAAAACTGAAATTGATTTCAGTTTTAGGGATTTATGAGGGAGAATTTTGGGATTTAAATTTTGAAAACCCCAATTAAGGAGAGGATTTATGGCTCAATCAATAGGGAGAACCAAGGGGGGCCGACGATATCAATAGGGGAAGCTAGGGTTTGTGAAAACTGAAATAACTTATAGTTTTAAGTGAAATTGGAGGGATTTATTTTAAAATTAGAGTTTGAATTTCAAAATAGGGAGGGGGGTTAATTATGCAATTAATGGAGGAGCCCAATGAAGGGGGGCCGGCGGCATCAAGGAGGATAATTAGGAGGAGGAGGGAATTCCAAATTAGGATGATGACTAGGAAAATCTTTTCTCATGAATCCAATTTCAATTGATGTGAAATTGAATTCAAAATTCTAAAACTTTCCTAAAATGGAACTTCTTAATTTGGAAAGAATTTGAACTTGGAGCTCAAATTTCAAAGAGGTTCCGAGAGGGAGTGGTGGTGGGAGGATGGAGGAGGGGAGGAACCGGCGGCAAGGAGGCCGGCCGGTGGGGCTAGGGTGGCCGACGGGTGCGGATCCTAAGGAGACGACAAACGTGGAGGGAGCCGGCTTCTTCCAACTCGTTGGTATAGATGGTGGTATTTGCGGATGAGGAGAAGATCTAAGGATGTAAATACTAAGAGAACTCACAAAGAGATCTCATGTGAAGAACTCACCAAGAGATCTTCTTGAACTCACAAAGAGAACACATAGTAGAAAATTTTCATTCAATCAATAATCCATAAAATACAATGACAAAGCCTTTATATAGGCTATCCGGAAATAAAAACATAAAGACGACATTGCCCTTGGGCTACAACAAGCACTAATTCCCTAATAGGGGTACAAAAGGAAAAACATGAAATATAAATGACATGAATAAAATAAAACATCAAAAATAAAGACTTTGAATCATGGCCGTCGATCGGCGTCTCCGGCGATGGTACACGTGTCGAAATCTGATGTCCCCATCAAATTTTTTAAGAAATCATTAAAAAAAAAAAAAGTTCACGCAAGGCAATTGAAATTTTTTTTATTGGAGCAGCATCTGCATTCTGAATATTGATAATATATGAGAAGACATATTACAGGAAGCTCACATCTCTCGTTAAGAAATTCATTTAGGCAGTACTAACATGTATCAATAACTTAGATTATTATTTTGGTGGCCAAGATTAAAAGAAAAAGTGTTGCAGAATTTGTGGAAAAATATATTCTCTGTCAAATGATTAAAGTCGAACATTAACAACTAGGTGGTCAATTGTAACATTTACCAATACAAAAATGAAAATGAGATGATATTGCAATGAATTTCGTGATAGGATTACCCTAGTCAAGACAAATAAGGATGCTATTTGGGTTATTGTGAATCGATAAACAAAGTTTGTTCATTTCTTACCAATCAAATAAACAAATTCAATGAAAAAATTAGTAAAGAAATATACGTTTATAAAATAGTATTGCATGAAATTCCAAAATCTATAGTCTATAATAGAGATGCTCAATTCACTTTTAGACTGTGGAAATAGATTCAAGAAACTTTGGGTATCAGATTGACTTTCAGCACTGCATTTCACCACCTGAGAGAAAGAATCAGAAATAAGAGTACAAAACCCTCTTCTTTTCCACAAAGGTATGTTTATTTTATTCTTGATTTTAAATTTCGATGACAATTTTTATGAGGGGAGATTGTAAAAACTAATTTGCTAAGTTCAATTGAACCAACCCTTAATTAAATCAGGCAGGCGACTAGAGTTGTGGATGGGCAAACCGAGCGGACCGCATGTGTGCGTGAGCACGCAAGGACGCGTCGGATCCCGTGATCAAGTGGATGAACACGTGCGGGAATGAAAAGTAATGACTCCATATGAGATATACCTTCATTTTCCTCAATCCAGTGAAAACAAAATGCATTGGAAGCTTTAAGCTGAGAGGAAACTGTGCCGAGAGGAAGATGAAAGAGAAGGAAGGCAGGTTTTCTTTTTTTTTTGTGCAAAATTATTCCAAAATTTAAACATAAGGGGTATATGATTCAAATGAGTGCAGAGGAAGAAATTTGGAAAGAAAGGAAAAGAATTTGAGATGGAAATTCACTCTTTTCTAAAGCCACAGGAAAATTATATGAAATTTTGAGTTCCAGTTTTATTTCTATCCAAATTTAGAGAAAATAAATATATAAAAGTTTATTTTTATGGAAAAAAATTGTATCAGATTTTCAATAAGAAGAAAATGCAAGCATGAAGAACTCTAGTGGGGGAGAGGAAACTATGCCGAGAGAAAGACGAAAAAGAAGGTAGTTTTTCAACTTGTTTTTTTTTTTTTTTTTTTGTGCAAAATTTTTTCAAAATTTAAACATAAGGGATATATGATTCAAATGGTGCAGAGGAAGAAATTTGCAAAAAAAAGGAAAAGAATTTGAGTTGGAAATTCACTCTTTTCTGAAGTCAACGGAAAAGTATGTCAATTTTTTAGTTCCAATTTTATTTCTGTCCAAATTTAGAGAAAATAAATATATAAAAGTTTGTTTTTATGGAAAAAAATAGTATCAGATTTTCAATAAGAAGAAAATGCATGCATGAACAACTCTAGTGGGTAAAAGTTTCATTTCAGCAAGAAGAAAAGATATGACTTATTGAGGTAATTAAATTTAATTTATAATATTTATCTTTCAATCAAATTAGATATTATCAATAGATAATGACGGATACCTTTAAATTTGCTCTTAAAGATAGCAAATCAATTTAATGTTATAGTGACGATATTTACTTCGGTAAAACTATTCAGCAATGATTAATGCAAGTTATGTAACTGTGCGTAACTTAGGTTGCATTAAGGAAGGTTATTTCAATGATAGAGGATTTGAAGGAATTGAAGTATGAAAGCCATCAAAGTGGATAACTACAATTGTTTTATAGCAATTACATTCTTTTATTTTTATTTCAGTTTTCATACAACATCCTGCTTAATTATTTATTAAAATGATGAAGGATTAATATACAATGCAATATGAATCTATATGGTATGTGTGAAAAGTGTATGTATCGTTTAAAATGCATTTAAAGGAACAATGAAACGAACAAACAATTTATCACATCTAAATGAAAGTTAAATAAACATTGGAATTGGTTTAAAAAAATAAGGATAAATGCTCGGGTGGAGCTGTTCTGGTGGAGGGTGTTTAAAGGAGCTATACCAACTTTCAAATTCTTACAGCATAGGAGATTAAGGGAGAATGCTATTTGTCCAAGAGGATGCATTGCAATAGAAGACATGGAACATGTTGTTTGTACCTGTATTAAACTAAAAGAGGTCATTAACCTTCTAAATCATTGGGGATTTGGCATTCCTGATTTCAAAGATTTGAAGAAAGTATTATATGGCTGGAATCATTAGCATTAAATAAAGGTTTGTTAGCAAACTTATATTGTAATGCAGTTTTCTTATCTTGGAAGGCTAGAAACAAGAGAGTACATGATGGAATGGAAGAAAGTTCGGCATCATTGCTTCAAATGCCATATGCTATACATCAACCCATCATAATTATAGCCATTTTCCTTTGGGCAACTAGGATGCCAATCAATTGAGTAGACTGTCCAATTCTTGGCAACCCCCTCCACCCGAATGGCTTAAAGTCAATGTGAATGCTTCTCTTTTACCGAACTATAAAGCTGGAATTGCTGGAGTTTTTAGAGACTGTAAAGGCAGATTTCTATATGCTTTTGGGAGAAATTGTACTCATTGGGATATTGCAAAATTGGAGCTTCTAGCAATCAAATCTTTGAAGGAAGTAATCAAGGATTGGATGTTCAAGTATAAAGGAATCATAATTGAAGGTGACAACTCCAATATCATTTCTTTTATGCAAAGGATATGGAAAAAAGGTAACTTCTTAGAAGAAGATTTTGATTTTTTCAAAGATTCTAACTTTGCTATCTTCAATTGTATTACTAGAGATAGTAACAAGTTAGCTAATTATTGTGCTAACTTAGCTCTTTTTAATAGCTTTTGTTGGGATGATGTCTATTTGAACAAGGCTCCTCCTTCCTTCTATGACATTTTGAAGGAGGAATCCACTTTGTAGTTCTTTCTTTTCTTTTGTTTTCATTATAAAAGCTGCTTCGGCTTTTTCTTCAAAAAAAAAAAATGAAAGTTAAATGGGAAAGGAAAAGTTGCATGCATGTAAAAACATGAGTTCATCTCCTTATGGTACTGGCTGGGGACGCAACGTAACCGTGCATGTTAAATGAAAAAGAAAATGGAAATAAAAATGATTGTACCATCATTGAAGCAAATTAAAGACAGTGCTCCTACACTAAATGAAAAAGGAAAAAATGATTAACTAAAAAATGAAAAAAAGGAATAAATGTTAATTGAAAAGGAATATGTTATTTGATAAATATATAATAAGGGGTTATGTAATATAAAATGAAAATGATATATATTTTTGTGTATATGTTAACTGCAAAAGAAAGTTAAATGAATATGAGTATTATATACATATATATATATACACACACACACAACTGTTATGCTACAAGTGTAATTATCTATTGAGTTTACTATATAAACTCAAATCGTTAAACTTAATTTTCAGGCAAATCTGCTTATAAATAGAAATGATCGAAAGAGAAGAATGTGTATAAAAGAAGGTGATCAAATGAAAGCAGGTAAAAAATTGGTTTATTTATATATTCAAATTTGTAAATTTGTTAGTGGCTCTTAACTATTATGTAGATGTTAGATGTTAATTATTTATGAATTTGAAAGAAATGTATTAATCATCTGATCGTCCATTCCCGCCTCTTTAATTCGAGTATCCAAATGGGTCATGACACTTGTAACTAGCATTAGTAGTTTCTCATTTAGCACTTAATTGCAAGAATTGCTTTCTAATGTCTCACTTCATACAGTCTCTTACTTCGCCCAATCCCAACCTCTTGGTGTCTAGTTGTTCACTCAATCTCAAGAGCATTTATATTACTTCATCATTTCTATTGTAGATTATTTTTTGAGGGGGGCTTACAGTTAACTAGAAGGTATTTTTATTGAATATATTATTTTATTTGTAAAAATTATTACTAGATGTGGTTTTAGTTTAGCCAATTAGAATACAACGCTTTGTTAGACCGGTCTAGCCAGTCCATACCGGTTAGACCGGTCTAGCCAGTCCATACCGGACCGGCTTACGGGAAATAGAGGCGGGATGTATCCGCCTCTTGTACGTGCTAATCCGACCACCCAGGTCCAAGGGAGCAATTTATAAAGGAATTTTTTAGGGAGTTAGGAGGAAAATTTGAATGTAGGGATTATTTAGAGATTTCCTTTTGATTGTATGCTTTAAATAGTTTGCTTTCCTACGGTTACGGCATCTTGAATTTGGCTAAAATTTCATATCTCTTAAGTTTTTGGGCTCTAGCGGCATCTAAAGATTTGGGAGAGATAGATCCTCCTCTCGAATTGAGGATCAATTGTATCTTGGTATTTTCTTTCGTTCCATTTGATTCTTGCAATAAAATTACTATTTTACCTAGTTTTCATTGGAGTTTGGAGAAACTTTTCTTTAATTTATCTTAAGATTGATAGGGATTATTGATAACGTAGGTATTTCATAAAATTGGTATCATAGTAGATTTTGAGACTGTTTGGGTGAAAATCAACGACTGATTGTTAGCCAGAAGGGGGCTATTTTGCTGTTTTTTGTAATCGAGATTCATATTTTTTACCCAACAAAAATTCGAGTATTGATGGCGGCCAAGAAAGTGGATGCATTGGAAAAACGCCTCGATGGGGAGATCGGACAAATGAAATCTGAAATTTCATATCGACAAACTCATGTTTCAGATTTAAAGAAAGAAATTTCAATCATACTTGATAAGATCGATTCAATTTTTTTCATCCTAGGGGAGATGTTGAAGAAAGTGCTTGAGGGTCAAAACAAAAAAAGATGTTGTTGGAGGTGAGGGAAGTCACCAACAGCTAGAGAAATGGAGAAGAACCTAAGCCAATCAGATGAAGGGAGGATCAGGAGGTGGAGATTTTAGAAGAAATATAAAAAGGCCTCCCTTAGGGCCTATTCCTAAGAAGTCTGGTGGAGAGTATGTGGAGAGGCGTGAGGGGGTTGGGCATGAGTAGAGGGATGTTGAATTTGAAAGAAGAGGGGCTGAACTTGAAAGGAAAAGACTTGATTATGATCGAAGAGGTGTCAAATTTGAAAGGCGAGGGATTGAATATGATCGAAAGGGTGCTGAATTTGAAGGGAGAAGGTGGGCTAGTGATAAAAGGTTTGGGTGTGGGCGGAGGAATGATGATTGGCACAATTTGGGGGAACCACACCTTGGGGAATGGGAAATTTTGGAGGAAGCAGGGTTGATAGAGGTGATCTAAAAGTGAAGAAGTTGAAGAAGTCTATTTTCGAGGGAGATGATCCACATGGATGGATCTATAGGGTGGAAAGGTATTTTAGTATCAATAGATTAACGGATAAGGAGAGACTAACGGCAGTAGGCCATGTTTAGAAGGGAAGGCTTTGGATGTTTAGAAGGGAAGGCATTGGCTTGGTATCATTGAAGGGACATGCGGCGACCCATATGGAGTTGGAGGGAGTTCAAGTATTGCCTATTAGAAAGATTCCGAACCGGCAATGGAGGAGACTTCTACAACAAGTTCTTTGCTTTGATACAATTCGATTCAGTGATAGAGGACCGAGAGAAGTTTGAGTACCTTGCTAGCCGATTGAACCACCTTTTTAAGATCGTGTTAGAGGGGAACATCATGAAAGGACTGAAACTAGAGATCCAGGTGACAGTCAAAGTGATGAGGCCTCGTGACTTGAGAGATGCTATGAAGATAGCTCAGTTGGTTGAGGATCAAAGGTACCTGGAGAGCGAAACGAGAGGCAGTAGCTCAGTAGGCTTGTATAGAATGATCACCACCTTATTGGCATCCAAGGAGCCAACACTGGATACTCTTTGGGAAATACTGCAAGAGAAAGACCTAGGGACAACTTCAAGAAGCTCACAGAAATGGAATTATAAGAGAAGAGGGAGAAGAGGCTCTGTTTCAAATGTGACGAAAAGTATACTCCGGGGCATAGGTGTAACGACTGAACACTTCAGGTTCTTACCGTTTTTTATGACGAGGAAATTAAGGAAGGTGTTGTCTTTCCACCTTGTGGACAAAATGGATCTTCGAGAGAGAAGTATTGTTAGACCAGTTGATGTAGAACGGGAGACGGGATTTTTCTAATGGTCTTGAAGAGCAAATCGTCCCAAAAATCTGAAACAATTCTTTACCGGAAATCTGAAATATTTCAGATTTTTCTCACAAAATCTGATAGGAATTCTCATATTTTCTCTTGAGAGATGTAGAGAGACTTAGGGGAGAAACCAAGCCTTATTGGAGAAGAGAAAGCTGAGAGTAAACGCCAAGCTACAGGTTTTGCACAAGAGATTTTGTTTGGAGCAGTCATGAGAGAGGAGGAAGGCGGTGGGGGATTAATTCCAGAGAAAAAAAAAAAAAGGGCGTGCCTTAACTGAGCCGGAATTAAGGAGGTGGAATTTAAGAGAAAAACAGGGAATTAATTCCAATGGCGCTCTCAGATTTTGGGAAAGCAAAGAATGGCGGGCTAAATTTTGGGTACAGAAATTTGAGCTGGGCCTTGAAAATTCCGGTCAAGTGAAGGGGGAAAGAATTGGAATTGTTTCCATTAGATGGGGTGGATTTTAGGAAACAAATCCAATTCTTTTCTTTAGAGGGGAATCTGTAGGATTTTCTAATCCTAAATCACTGAGTTGATTTGGGAATTAGATTAGGAAATAATTTATTGAAACTTGAATTGCTATTGAAGGGGGGCCAGCAGCTTTTAGAAGGGAAATAGAGATTAAATTCCAACGGAGAGAATATGAGTTGGGAAGGAATTAAATGAGGTGGGGACGTGGGGTGTTCAGCCAAGCAAGAATCAATGAGCAATTAATGTGAAGATTTAAGGTTCTTTGATTTGAATTTAAATTTTTTTTTCAAAATCTGAATTTAATTTCAGTTTTGATTGAAATTGGGGGAGCTTAATTTGAAATTTGATTTCAAATTAAGATGCCATTAATGCTTTAATTGGGGCATTAATGGGAGGAAACCCACATGGTGGCCGGCGGCATGTAGAGAGGGAGGGAGGGGATTTGGGCAATGTTTGGGGAGTTTCCAAAGAAGAAAAATGTATTAGGAAGGTTATGACTAAATCCAAACTTCTTTGAATTTAAATTTGAATCATGCATAACACTTTCCTAAATAAGAATTTCCAAATTTGGAAAGAATTGAAATTCAAAATTTGAATTTCAAATTTGAATCAATCCTTCTAATTTCTCGTAGGGTGAATTATGGAAATCCATGAAGATATTGAGATTACCATCATGGGGGAAAAAGATGGGGTTTCGGGTGAGGCTAGAATCCGGCAGCCAAACGAAGATGGGGTGGAGGAAGAGGGGAGGAAGGAGATGAACAACAAAAATACAAGAAAAATAGAAGATAACTAACGAACTCACAAAGAGATCGTAAGAACCTCGAATCTCGGACTCTTCCAAAGATTGACGGGTATTGCTTTTGCCCTCACCTTGGGCATTCCATAGAACTCACTCAGAGATCTAGGAGAGTTGAACTCACCAAGAGATCAAGAAAATATGAACTCACAAAGAGATCAAAAGTAGAAATTTTCATTCATCATCATCATCATCATCATACAAGAGAAGGAGCCTCTATATATAGGCCTCAAGAGAAATTAAAAGTCACATTTGCCCCTTGGGCTTACATAAGACAAGAGGGTAAAAAAGGGAAATTGCGAAACTAAATTAAAATACACTTAATAAATGAAAATAAAACAAAGTGATCTCGGTCGTCGATCTTCAGCTCCTCCTCGGACAAGCATGGACGGTTGGATGTCCGCATCATTCTCCCGGGGTTGAAAAGACTCGACTCCGTCGAGTTCGCATCCCGGGTGAGCAACCATGATCTGATACCACCAGTCCACTGAACCGATCCATTCGGTCCATACGAGACCGACTTACAGGAAACAGAGGTGGGATGTATCTGGCACCTGTACGTGCCAATCCGACCGCCCGAGTCCAAGGAAGCTGTTTAGGAAGGATTTTTGAGGAAGTTAGGAGAAAATTTTGAATGTAGGGACTGTTCAAAGATGTCTTTTTGATTGTATGCATTAAATAGTTTGTTTTCTAGGGTTATGGCATCTTGAATTTGGCTGAAATTTGAGATATCTTAGGTTTTTGGGCTCTAGCGGCATCTAGAGATTTGGGAAAGATGGATCCTCCTCTCGAATAGAGGATCAATTTTATCTTGATATTTTCCGTTCCATTTGATTTGCAATTAAATTACTGTTTTCCCTGGTTTTCATTGGAGTTTGGAGGAAAGTTTTTGCTGTTTTGTCAAAGATTGATAGGGATTCTTGATAACTTCAAGTGTTTCCTAACACACTTCATTTTGCATTTTATGCATTAAAGCAAGAAGAAACCCTTGCAAATAGCATTGAGCTTAGCGCTTTGAAAATGCTGCTAAAATGCATGTCTTCTAGTTTCCAACCTGGAATAATTTACTAGAAGTTTACTTTTTATGCCTTATTATAGGCACGCATATCAATATTTAAATGGACATCTAAATGAATATTCTGGTTATCTAGAATGATCATGAGGCTGAATTTTAATAATAGGCAAAACTTAGAGTGCTCAAGCCATACAGCGAGTGAATATCAGATGACAGAAGGAAAAAAAAAAAGTCAACAAGAAGAAATGTAATTAAATGGTAGAGATGAACATAAATTAATAATGAAACCAGAGTACAAAAGGTGTTTCAATTGCATCGTCTAATTAGCAAATTAAAATATTTCCTTTTGACAAAATAGGAACCGTCAAGCATCTAATGAATGATATGCAACACAAGCATACAAAGATTGGATACCGCCAAAATTTGGTTGTTCACTTCAAGATTTTGCTGCTAAACCAAGCAAAAACAAATTAATTGAATAAACTTCAAACAAATAAGCTTACCCAACTCCTTCATCTTCACCTTCAACTTGTCAACTAGCTGTAACATTGTTGCCCTCTGCTCATGTTCATGCATGTCCCTTAACAAGTGAACTAAGGCTTTAGCATGACCTGACAAAAATATTTAAGAAAAAAAATAAAACCTGTAGTAAAATGCATAACATTAAAACTGATATGAATGCATGTATAGATCAAAGCTTCAAAAGCCTAATAAACAAACAAAATAATTATACAAGATCTTCAGTTTCTATACAAACAACCACATATATATATATATATATATATATATATATATATATATATATATATATTCTGCTCAATACCGAGCGTGTATCGAGCATGTACTCATGTACCGCTCAATACCGAGCTTGTACCGAGCATGTACCGCTCAGTACCGAGCATGTACCGCTCAGTACCGAGCGTGTACCGAGCATGTACCGCTCAGTACCGAGCATGTACCGCTCAGTACCGAGCATGTACCGAGCATGTACTACTCAGTACCGAGCGTGTACCGAGCATGTACCGCTCAGTACCGAGCGTGTACTGAGCATGTACTCCTCGGTACTGAGCATGTACTGAGCAGTACCGAGCATGTACAATCTGATGAAGCAAGACATGAAGCAAATAACAGGAAGAAAGATCGTTACCTAGCCGTGAAAAAAGAACCTTCGATTACAGGAAGCTGGAGAAGAAGAAGCGAGACATGAAGCAAATGACTGGAAGATTACGGGAAGAAAGAGAAGAAGAAATAAATCGTTACCTTCGATCGCCTCCAGTTATGTTCGAACTCGACCGAACTGTGGTCGTCGAAGTCGACAGAGTTCGTCTTTCAGTTCTCACCCGAAGCAGAAGCAGGTATGTTACCCTAATACTCGACTCTTATACGACTCTCACCGCTCGGTCTATATACTTGCAAATCGAAGCGGTGCCTCGTTTCGCTTCGAGGCGTTACGAACCAAAGCCTATGCCCTGTGCGAAATAAGCGCACGCTCCGCCGAATCCAATGAGGCGTAAGCCTCAACGCGCATATGCTTCGCCTCTCCTTGAGTCGCGTCTCAGTGCGTACGCCTCTTCCGCCTTTTTAATCGTTGATATATATATATATATATATATATATATATATATATATATATATATATATATATATATATATATATATATATATGCGCGCGTGTGTAACTAGAGATAATTGGAGTGGTTTCACAAGCGCAATCATTTGTGTGATAATGAAAAATGCAACCATTAATCAAATGGTGGCTTGCTAATTGCCTTGCAGCTATTTAGTGAATACGTACTAACATCATGATCTTTGAACCAATTTCCAATAAACCTCCTATTTCTTATTTCTATATACTCTGTTAAAGATATGTATAAAACGTCTGTCAGCTTTTATCACTTAGCCATTGATTTATTATGTGACACGAAGACATGGTCCTGCCAGCAATGCAACCCTTCTCTTTGAATTCGTCATTCTATTGCTTCCTAACGGGCATCTGAGTATGACATGAATTAAACACAACTTGGATAATACCAACACAAGAATTTCCAGGTTTATTGAAAGTACGTTGGGCTTCTGTTGAGTACAGATCGGAAAGGAATATATGAGAATTTTTTAACTTACATCCTGCCAGACATTTAAAAGTCTAATCTAGCTCAAATGCACCACCCCAATTGAGGCCAAATTGTTCAAGTTCACCAATTACAAATAAGTTTACATGCTGTCATTTCATGGGACACCTATTAAGGTAAAAGTAAGTTGACTTTTTGTTGGAGCAACCGGCCAATACCAGCAGCAATTATAACAGCATGCCATACAATTTTTGGCTCAATTTATATATGGATGGAATTCTTGCAGGATAAGAATGATCATTCTTCTTTCATTTAAAATTTAATTTCATGGTTTTCCAATTATATATTAAGAAATCAATTCTCCTTGATAATATTAAATCTCGTAGCATATGCAACACGAATCACTTTCATGAACATTTGATAATCAACTGAATGCCTCAGGATTTTCTCAAAAGAATGTCTCAATTGTATGCGAAGATGATTGTGATTTTCAAGTTGTGGTCTTTCCAACAGACTGAAACTAAATACATGGGTGATTGATTACCTTTCCATTGTACTTGATGTCTTTGATTGACGAAATATTAGAGAAAAACTACAGGTTTTTACTGACTTTTATATGCCTTTGAATCATCCATGTTTTATTAGCAGGTTTGCAGACTATATGCAGAGATTTTATAATTCCGTCATCCCTCGTCAATATGGCACCTAGTCTACTTAGAGAAAATAGTCGACCCAGCTTTACCGAAGGATCATTGTCGATAGCCCTAGGTTGTTTTATCTAAGGGAACTTTATAGACCCGAGGTGAATGTTTATCTAAGTAGTCCATCTTAGCCGATAGAGGGCTTTATGCCCAACCATGCTTACCCTATGATTCTTTACTCAAGAGATATTAGCCATTGAAAAATTTGTGCGCTTTAGCCATGACCATAATTTAATGATATCATTCTACAGCAAAAATCACCCGGTTAGAGAACCCTAATTATAATCATTTATCTATGGTACATTTTGTGAAAAAATCACTAGTTAGAGTCCCTTATCACGTCCTTGCTGGTAAGAGACTGTCTGAAAATGAATCATAACGATGCTCAACAAAACATTGACTTTTTGAGAGCTAAAGTTGCTCAAAAATTTAGCACCCTCAACAAACATATTTAGATGATGGATGGGTTTTGCTTTAAATTTAGAGTTGTAATTTCACTTAAAATTTTTTAAATTTGTTAGGATTAAAGAGCAATTGTAAAATAAAGTCACATCCAATTCAAATGTTTCATCAACATAATCATTATTAGGGTATTTGGATCTTTTATTTTGTTATTTCAACAATGTCAACTCTACCAACTTGCTTGCAAAGGATCAAGTCCGATCTATTTTCATTTTATATTTCATTCACACAAAATTCTCAAAAAAATTCAAACGTTTTAGTACACTTGTCGGAGCACGAACAAATAACTTTGCTCTTTTAAGCAAAAAAAGGTGGGTTGTGTTAGGTACTCAGACAACCATCATAAAACTTATTGAACAATCATGACATGAATCATTTAATACATTGTATTAATGTTAGGACATCCCTAAAAACAACGAGCAGTATGCCCTGAATACATCAAGAAGTGTGCAAGGGCCGCTGCATTGGCATTTAGGTGCACTGTTAAATAAGCAAGGGTTCCCACATCATAGATGGATGTGGCAAAGAAGCTAGTACATGAAACTAGAATTATGATATGAACTTAGAATATAGGTTCTCTTATAGGCAAATTAAAGAGATTAATAAATATTATGATTCATAAGAAGATAAATATTATATGCATTCAGAAAATTAAATGAGTTGGAGGGAAGGCTAAGAAGATTGTTTGTGACAACCAGCTGAACCGGCCGGCTCACCCTTTTAATACCCACGAACAGAAGAGTCGCGGAACAGAGCCGTTCGCACGAACAAAGAAATGGGCGGACGACCGAGGGCATCGTGAGAGAGCGAGGTAAGTTTCGTTTTCCAATTTTAGCGAATAATCTTCTTCGATGATAAGAATTGATCATTCCTTTTCTTTCTCACAGTTAATGAAGTGCTATTTTGGGAGAATTTGCATCGAGAAGGAAGAAACGATCGAGAAAAAAATAAGGAAAAAGGTTTGTTGAATTTCTTTTGGATTTTCCTATAAATTTCTTCTCCTACTTAGTTTAAAGTGAGCAATATATTTCTTGAAGGATAGGGAAGAGATTGTAGCGAAGAAAAAGGAAATTGGGAGAGAAGGGATTTTGGGAGTTTGAGAAGTTCTCAATTGTAAGTGAATTATTAATACTTGTTATCGAATCACAATTTTATTTATATGAAAATCATTGTATGAATTTAGGTTTTAGAAAGTGAAAGATCAAGTTGTATGCGTTGATCCCGCGAGAATTCAACAGGAAGAAGGGAAATTGATTCAAGGTTATATCAAGCATCGACGACCTGAAAAGTTTAAAGTGGGTATTTATAAAAGTTTAAATTTCTTTATTTCAATTCTATTTTCATTTAGAAAGAAGTATATGTGAAATTATTTAGATTTATGATTTCTCCTACTTTTGGAGAAATGATTAACTAAAATAAGCAACGACATGTATGAGTACAATTATGGAAAAGAAAAAGGATATGTAATGAGTATATCACAGAAATAGAAAGTAAAGTTTAGAAAGAAAACATACACATGTATATGATTCGTATATGCAAATGATAAGTAATATTTATAAAGATACAAGTAAGGTATGTTGTATGCAATTGTATCAATAATGATGAAAATGAGAAAAGAAAAGAAAAGAGAATAAAGGAAAAGGGTATTGAAAATGACAGGAGTCACCCCCTTATGATACTGGCTCGGGACGCCGTACTCGTGCACGAAAAAGGAAAAGAAAATTTCTATGGAAATGGGAAAAGGAAATCAAATGGAAAAGGTTGTACCTTCGGGTACTTTGAGACGGTGCTCCTGTGCAAATCAAATGGGAAAAAGAAATGTAAATGAAAAATTAAAGATAACAATTATTTCAAAATGATATAAATGAAAATATCCAAAGAAGTATAAGTTAATGAAATGAAAGAAAAGAAATAAGGCTAAGAAAGGATAGAAGACATCTTAATTAATTAATTATAATTATTAATTTATATAATTCCCACTGAGTTTACTTAGTAAACTCAACCCACGAGTTTAAATGTTTCAGGTAAGTTTTTTTTTTTTTATGTTTCAGGTAAGTTCCTAAAGAAGTAATGGCTGAAAGAGAAGAACATGTTTACAGAAGGCGACGTGCAAATGACAACAGGTAATTTTTCTTTTGTGTTCAGTGGCTCTTTAGTACCAATGAAGTAGTATTGTTTAAGACATTTTATCGTCCGACTTTCGTACCCTCCTCGTTAGATCGAGCATCCGGGCCGGGTCGTGACATTGTTAGTTTAGGATTTAATTATAATATTCAGGTGGGACTCATACTTGAATTAGTGTAGGTATAATTATAGATAAGAGTTTGAAGGATAAACTTATAGAAATTAATAAAACTAGAGATAGATTTATAACTTTAAATTTTATTATTGATACTAAGATTATTAATATTATAATTGTTTATGCTCCTTAAATAGGTTTGGATATATGTTCAAAATTAAAATTTTGAAATAACATAGAAGAATTAATATAAAAGAAACCTCTTGAGCAAAACATTTTTATTGAAGAGGATTTAAATGAACATGTTGATAGAGAGAAAAAAATTTAAAAGAAATCATTCTAGCTATGTATTTGGAGTGACTGATAAAGGTGAAAAGATCATTTTAGATTTCACTCTAGCTAATGAATTTATAATTGCTAATACCTTATTTAAGAAAAAATAGGAGCATCTCATCACTTGTAAGAATGAATATTATAAAATTTAGATTTATTATTTTTTAGAAAAAAATAGCTCATTTAGATTACAAAGACTTTGAAGTTATTCCGAGCAATGTTTAAAATTGCGTATTCGGGTATTGAGTCGTTTTTCATTCGTGAGGCGAGGCGTAAGCCTCAAAATCAAAAGATTGTGTAAACATAAAATGATAAAATTTTTATATACTAATGAGTGAATAATATAAAATATAAAAAAATATAAGATATGAAGTGAAATCAAAATATCCCAATAATAAGACAACATGAAATATAGTTCAACTCAAAATTCTATCTTTCCCAAATCCCAGTATTCTTTTCATTAACATATAATTCAAATTTTTAAAAATAAATAGCAATGACATATCACATAAGAACTCATAAGTCATCAACACTGTCATCACTAAGCAGTTATTCATTTCAATCATAATTCAAATTATGATGAATTGCTCTCTCCCCTTCCTCCTCTCCTATAGAGTCCAATGTCGGGCATTTACTTCAAGATTTATGTAAGTTTTAATATATATAGCGTGAGGCGTAAGCCTCATGCCAGTGAGGCAAGAGGCGTGCCTCAACTAAGTTAAGGTGCAAGCCTCATAAAAAAAAACTCTAGGCGTAAGCATCGAGGCGTTTTTTACTAGAATTGCGCAAAGGCGAGCCTCATATTGCGCAATTTTAAACCATGATTCCGAGAGAAAATTTATGTATTCAGTATCATTTATTAGTTTTGGACTTTAAAATGTAGCAGTGGAATATAAAAAAGAAAATAAAATATTTTCATAAGATTAAATGAGGGCATTTAAATAATACTAACAAAAATATATTTTAGAGTAAAACTTAAGATCCTAAATTTTTAATGTCAATGAACAAGCTTAATATTATATGAAAAAATATGAAGCTTTGTTATAATAATTGGTTTGAGTGAAAGAGCTCAAAAAATTGAAAAAAAAAATAATAAAGAGGGACATAAAGTGTTTAAGAAAGTAATATAAAGCAAATTATTTAGTTTTTAATGATTTACACAATCTATGTATAAGTTAGCCAAACTAAGAGAAAATAGAAGTAAGAATTTAGTTCAAGTGAAGTGCATCAAAAATAAAGATCAAAAAGTATTTTATTAAAAGGTAATACTCAACAAATGTGGATCATATATTTTTATAAGTTTTTCAATGATGATTGTGATAATATAATGAGCATTAGTGATTTTAGCACCCAAAATAAAAATAAAGATCAAGGTTTAAAATTACGTAAATAAGCCTCGAGGCATTTTTCCTCCATGAGGCGAGGCATAAGTCTCGAGATGGTGTGAGGCGTAAGCCTCACGGACGAAGAATTGCGTAAATGAGAATTTAAGGATTTTTGCAGGTAAATAATAGTAAGATTTTATCATAAAATATAAACATCTAAATGACAAGTAAAATTAGTGGAAAGTAAGAAAATAATGCAATAAAATCATGTCCCAAAGTATATAACCACAAAAAAGTGTTCTTTCATGCAAGTAACTCCACCCTTCACCAGCTTATCACAAAAATTACATTTTAAATACACATATGTCTTCTTGCCGCCTCCTACATCAACTTGCACATTATATTTCTAAGAAGGGTCACGCTGCAATGACATATTTGTCTTTTCCTTGCCCCTAACTATATTTCCTAATGCACAAATTCAAAAACATACAAAAAATCTCAAAAAATAGAAAACCCTAGATTTTCCATAACTTGAAAAAACTTTCCTTAAACTAAAAAAAATATCTAAAACCAATAGTGGAGTGCTTGTAGAGGGCGGTCGGACCCAATAAATTCATCAGCGTGAGGTGGCGCCGGCGGGAGAGGCGGTAGACAGTGAACCCGAGCGGAGCCGAGCAGAAGCTTTGCGAGCGAAAATGGCCTTGCGGGAGAATTTTCGTTCGGTTCACAAGAGCCGAATGGTATAACAAAAGAAATAAGCCATTTTAAATAGGTGGGACCCGGTTTAAAGAGGCATGCGCCTCACATGATATTGCGCAATAGCAGCTTAGAGGCGCGCCTCAAAGCTTGTGAGGCATAAGCCTCACCTGGAGCCAAAATTGCTTAGGCAATGAGGCTCTTGAGGGCTAAATTGTGCAAAGGCGCGCCTTGAGGCGCGCCTCTAATTGTGTAATTTTAAACTATGATAGAAATTTTTATTTTTATCATCATATTAGTAAAACTGAAGTTAGAAAGACTTAAAAAAATAAAGTGAAAATAAATTATTGAACCTAATGAAATTCCAATAGAAGTGTGGAAATGCTTAGAACATGAAGAAATTTCTTTGTTTATGAAACTTTTTAAGATTATTTTGAAGATAAAAGATACCAGATGAGTGGAAGAGTGTTGATTCTGTGGGCTCTGAAAATTCGGCCCCAGCCTCTGCTCGCCGCGTGATTTCTTTTTTTCCTTTTTATTTTTCGGCGAGAGAGTTTTAACGAAATAAGTTCCGGGGTAAATTTTGGAAGGTAGATGGGTTTGTAGATAAGACACTTCCCAGAGATTTCGCCCTCATTTTATGAGGACTTTATGATCTGAGTTCTGGTTTCTTATAGGCGCAAGCCCCTATAGTTAATTACCTCTCCCGATCACGAGAGAGAACTTTCGATTAAGGCTAGTCGTCGATCAGATACGTAGAGATACATGTTATCTGGCATATAGTAGCAGCAATTGGTTTGAGTTTGAAAAGATTGGATATTTGAGAATTCGGAGATTTTGATATTCAAAGTAGAAATTGCACCATCTTGTACTTAAAACGGATGGTGGGGGAATGGATGATGGACCCGATCAAGATCCCATGGTTCCGTCGTCCCGGGCCATCATGGTCCCCGGTCTACTTAGTCAGAGGAGGTAGTCGACCCTGACAGAAGGATCCTTGTCGGCAGCCATGGGTTGCTTCGTCTAAGGGGACCTTGTAGATCTGGGTTGGATGCTTGTCTAAGGGGACAAATTTGAATCCACCTTAACTAACAGAGGGCTTTGTACCCTATCAATCATATCCTATTGATTCATATCTCAAGGATTTGATGTCATTAAGGAGCGTATTGGCTCTGGCCATAACCGCTATCTGTGGTGCCATTTAGCAGCAAAACCACTCGGTTCAGAGGGCTCTGGGTCATAACCGTTTACCTGCCGTGCCATTTGGCGGCGAAACTGCCGGTTAGAGGACACGTACCATGTCCTTACTGACAAGAGATTGTTTGAGAATGGATCCTAGTGATATTTTTGACTAGGCATTTGGCTCTTTGTGAGCTAGAGTAAATTTCAATTTGTCCGCCTCGGAAAACTGTTGCGGAGGGTGGATGGATTTTGCTTTAAGTGCGTTGATGAATTTATTTCAATTTTAAATATTTTTTGGGATTTTGGAATTTTTTGGAATTTTGGGATTTTTTTTGAAGTTTTCTAGGATTTTTTGATATTTGAAATGGCATTGGAAATTATTTGGGAACCCCTCCGGTTGAGATCTGCATTCAACACGGCCATCATCGGGGTGTTTGGGGTCATTTCTCTTTATGGATTGAACCTTGTCAACTCTATCGGGCTGTCGACAGAGGATCGAGTTTCGTAGGCTTTATGCCCTTTGGTAGTGAATTCTCATTGTTATAGGCCTTGAAGGCTTAATATGGATGTTTTGAGACAAATATAATGCTCGCCACAACCGTATATTTGTTTGTTGGTTCGAACCCTGTCGACTTCTATTGACCCGTATAGAAGGATCGGTTTCGAACATGAATTCACTTATCAACCCGCGCAGCATCCTTAGACGTCACGTGTGTACCAATAACACGCTCGCCGGGGCCCATGCGGGTGATTTTTATATTGATTTAGACATACCCCATTGTGTACCTATGTGTATACAAACTATAGTGCAGGTGCAGGGGTACTTTAAAACACTTTGTAAACGCCTTCTGCCCGCTTTGCATAGATATTGCGGGTCCGGTGGCGTAGTTATTTGGATGTCATGAGATATTTCCTCATCTTGACATTGACTCCCCTTTCTCAGTCACCGGGGACGGGACTTTCTGGACTTTGGAGTCCGCTGCTTTGAAGAGGACTCCCTTTGAGGTCGTCAGTGTGGTAGACTTGTTATTTCCGGTGTTTGAGGGCACCCGAACTGTTCTTTTCTTAATTATAGAACTAAAAAAAGACTTTGGAACAACAGGAAGTTTGGATCTAATTTGTTCAAACATTTCCTCCCTTCTGCCAGGGAGTGTCCTTTTTCATACATCGAGTTGCCCTTGTACTCGACATTTTTGAAGGTCTTGATCACCACTAACGTAGGTGATATCCATGCTTGTGTCCACAGTGGTTCATTGTACCTACGATATATCCACTGTTATTATCCACAAGTGGTTTGTAGTCATCTGCAGGAACCCGTTGCAGCCACTACGAGCTCCTGAAACTGTTCGTAGGAGACTCATTGTTGCCTACATCATGCCCACCTATCACCAATCTCAGGTGGTTGATGATTGTACTTGTTTGTAAAGACGGTCTTTGATTGTTGGTCTCCAGTAATGCCATCTCAATCAACAGGCATGGTGCGTTTGACTTCGTAGGGACTGTTGTAGAAGTTCGTTACACCTACTCATACATGTTTGCTAGTGGCTAAGGCTTAATTATTTGCTGGTCATTTAGTAGTCCATGTCATTCTATACTTTGTTTAGATCCAGTATCTAAACCCAGATTTGAATTTAGTTCATGTTCAAACCGATGTGCATATTCAAATTGTAGACTGAGTTTGAGTAGAAGTTCAGGTCTCCTGAAGCCCTTAGAGATTCAAGTTTCTTGTGGTCCTCAATTCAGAAACCCAAAATCATGACATATGAGTTGAGTTCTTTAAAGTTCATGTTATTCAACTCTCTTGCAATCAGATCCGAGTTCAAGGTCCAGTTTGATTTTATTTCGTTTGATTTGATCTTTATTAATTATTTGAGTTCAGGTTCTGGTCCACAAGTTCACTGCTCTTATTCGAGTACAAGTCCTTTATAGTCCAAATCAGATCTTCATGCCAGTTCAGATGTTCAACTTGAATCCACATCTTTGTTCTCTTAGAGTTTCAAAACAGGTCCGAGTAGAGTAATATTTCACCCGAAATTTCAGCAGCCTCCCCGCATCTTTCCCGTTTAGGGGAAAAACAACGGAAAACTGGGCCTCCCGCCACGCTAGAGAAAAGTGTGTACGGTAGGTGCTCTCTTACGAGGACACCGCGGCCGTATAAAATCTTTGTCCCCACCACGCCAGAGAAAGGCGTGTATGGGTCTTCGGTACCTGTTGTAAGAGAGAAGCAGTTGTTTCCCCGCAAGCGGGTACTTATAAATATCCCGATCTCGTCGTAGACATTGCACCGGGTTCCCTTCCCACCATGCTAGAGAAAAGCGTGTATAGGTGGTTTGCCGGTGCGCCACGAACGACAAGAACAGGTTTGGAACCGAGGGTCGCTCGCCTACCTTGTCGTGAGTGTCACGCCGGTTGCCCCTCCCACCACACTAGAGAAAAGCATGTATATGCAGACCACCGACTCGACACGCATGCCGAGGCAAGAGAGCGAACAAGGGTTCCAGAAGTTATACCTTTGGCGGTCGGCGGACTAGTGGACCGGCGGTGGAGGGCACGGATGTCGAGGAAAGGAGGGCGACACATGAGCAATTAATTATTTAATTATAACTAAAGTATTAATTATACTTAATTATAATTAATGTTCTTTAATTATAATAAATTATAATTAAAAATAATTAAACAATTAATTATAATTAATAATAGTTAACTATTTAATTATAATTAATCTATTAATTATAATTAATTATAATTAGTCATGACTAATTATAATCAATAAAAATTAATAATAATTAATAGTTAAATATAATTAACTATATTTAATTATGATTAATTATATTCTATACAATTAATAATTAATTATAATTAAAAATAATCATTAAATTAATTATAATTATAATTAATTAATTAATTAAATTAAAAAAAAATAAACATCTCTCCCTCTCTTACTCTCTGTTTCGGGAGATTTACGGGATTAGGCCGAAGGAGCGCGTGAAGGAAGAAAGTTACCCTCACAGTCTGTGAGCTCCTGTGCTTGCTTCCGATCGAACAAGAGGGGAACGTCAACGAAGGAGCAAAGCCGAACAGCCACAAAAGGAGTCAGGGAAGGGATGAGCTCCCGGATGGCTTCCGATCAAACTGTTGTAACTTCCGGTCCTCCACAACAAGAGAGCTCTTGCTCTCGGCTCCGATCAAGATGTCGTGACTTCCGATCCGATAGCGAGGGAAAGTCGTCAAAGGAGCTTCGTCGATCAACCACGGAGGAGCTGAAGAAGAGGTGCCAAAGGGAGAAAGTTAACTTCACGCTAGCGAACTCCCGTTCTTTGCTTCCGATCGTGGCTTCCGATCCAAGTGTCGTGGCTTCAGATCCGAGCGGGAGGGGGGAGAATTGGGAGAAGAGAGATAGGGAGAGAGTGAGCGTGAGAGTCCGAGAAAAGCCAGAGAGAGCGGAGCTCTCGCTTTTTTCTGTATTTAACGCGATAGAGAGGGAGCTCCGATCGTGTCGAGATCGTGGGGAGAAGCGACATGAGCAGCGACGTGGGTCGAGATCGTGCGAGATGGATTCGGCAGTGAGCAGGTATGGCGTTGATTTGAATTTTTTTTCTTTTCTTTTGTTTTGGCACCGCAAATGGGTCAACAGATTCCAATTTTAAGAATAAAGGTGATTCATAAGAGTGTGTAACTTATAGATAAATTAAATTAATGTGTCATATTAAAATTATGAGAAAGAGTTATTGAGCATATGTTACGATGTGATACTAATATTTCTTAAAATCAATTTCAATTCATGCCAAGTAAGTCTATTATGGATGCTACATATTTATTAAGAGATTTGATGGAGAAGTATATAGAGAATAATGAGAATCTAGATATAAAGTTTATTGATTTAGAAAAAATATATGATAAATTATCAAGTTCTAGAAAAGAAAAAGGTAAATAATATGTATATTCAAGTCATTAATGATATGTATACAAAAGCTATTACTTAAATTCAAACAAGAGATGGTTTAACTAATTATTTTCCTATTTAAATTGGATTATATCAACGATCAGCTATAAGCCCATATCATTTTGATTTAGTCATGGATGTACTTACCAGACATTTCCAAGATGATGTACCTTAGTGTATGCCTTTTGGAGATGATTTTCTTCTTATTGATAAGACTAAAGGAGTTGAAGGCAAACTTTAATTATGGAGATCAACTTTGGAGTCTAAAGGTTTTCGTTTGAGTAAATATAAAATCAAATACTTAAAACATTCATAATCTCAATCTCTATGACATACAAAAAGTTATGCGGTGAAAGTTATACGAATACAAAATTATTCACGCTTTTTGCTAACATAAACATAAATTTGATCAGAAAATACCAAAAACAAAAAATCTTTGAAATCAAAAATATGGTAAAGGTTCCTTACAGCAAGACGAGTAAAATCTCCCAACAGGCTCCAGAAAAATTAAAAAAAAAAAATCATGCTCTCAAAAATTTTAAATAAATAACATGCAAGTAAAATACTATAATAACAACACTATGACTAAGACGGTTTATGATTTGGAGTTATATTGACTCCAGAAAAAAATTAATTACCTCAGTCAAAATATGGGTTATTACAGATAGCACTCGTCGGAGCCTATGCGGGTATGCGTGCTTTTAATGCCTTTGCATTATGCATAAGAATATTTGTATGATACGAGTGATGCATTTACATGATGATGATGTATTTGCACATCACTTTATAATGCACACATAATTCATTGGTATATTGTCTGGCATGTATGCCTGCTACATCTATATGTTGTATAGTATAAGCCCATAATATATTTGTATGTGACACATTGGATGTGTATGACATATTTGCATATTTGTATACACATTCATATATTTGTTTGTATATATGTACACCTGCATATGCATTCGCATGTTGTGTGGCAAGCAAGGTTTAAAATTGCGTAACTGCGCCTCGAGGCGGTTTTCGTCCGTGAGGCGAGGCGTAAGCCTCGAGGCGGTCTGAGGCGTAAGCCTCACGAACACAGAATTGCGTAAATGAAAAATTAAGGATTTTAGCAGGAAAATAAAAGCAATATTGGAAAATAAGAAAGTAGATGCAATAAAATTATGTCCCAAAGTACAAGATCACAAAATATTAGTTTAACAAAACTCCCAAAATACAAAAAACATATAAAATGAAATCATATCCCATCACTAAATGGGTCTTCAAGTGAATCTTCTTCTCCAATTGTATCTATGAATGCCATGTCATCTTCATCTTCAACATGACTCACTTTTCTCTTCCCTGTTCATTAAAAGAAAATATCATTAGCATATTAATTGGATGAACCACTCATTCTTTGAAAATTTTCTCATTAAGCTTAACACCCACGAGTGATTGTAGATGAATTTTGTAATCTTCTTCGCCCTAGCAAGAGCACTCTTGTGCTGAGGTAAGTCACCAAGATCCTCCAATATGAGATCAATACAATGTGCTGCGCAAGGTGTCCAATAGAGGTGTGTCCTCTTCTCCATCAACATCTGACCAGCTGCTTTGTATGCACTGGCATTATCAGTCACTACCTGGACAACCAACTGCTCTCCAATCTCCTCAATAACTCCATTAAGTAAATTAAAAATGAATGTAGCATTCTTCACCTCATCAGAAGCTTCAACAGATCTTAAGAACACTGTACCATAGGGATTGTTGACAAGGATGTTTATCAAACTCCTACTCTTCATGTCAGACCATCCATCTGACATTATAGTCACACCTGTCTCAATCCATGTCCTTTTAGTCTCATTAATGGTTCGTTCGGTGTTCTGCAACTCCTCTTTTAAAATCCAAGTGCGCAACTCATACATAGAAGGTGCTTTCAACCCTCTTCCATACAATCCTACAGACCGCATCATACTGAAGTAGGCAGGCGATGTAGCAACATTAAATGGTATTGCATTTTCAAAAAAGAACCTCCCAATGTCCATGCAAACCTGTCGCCGACCCTCTCTAGTACCAGCTGCAGGCATCATCTCTGCTTCTCCTCTATCTGCTCCTGCAGTAGTCATGTACTGATCCATAGGACCCCGTGCACCTCTATTATGTATAATGGAGGAAGAGCCCTTTCCACTCTCGCTCCCAAAATAGGCACCTTGGTCGACCCTTTCATCAAATTGCTGCTGTTGTAAGTGTTTGACAGTGGTAGTTTTCTTCATGTAAGCACTTATTTCTTCCTTCACATTGTCCGGCACTTTTGCACAAGGTGCTACGTTCTTGTGAGAGCATGATAAGTGCTCCTTCATGCGGGTTACTCCGCCCTTCACAACTTTCTCACAAAAGTTGCACTTTAAATAGACATAGCTCTTCTCTCCGCCGCCAATGTTAACTTGTACACTATACTTCCAAGAAGGGTCCCTCCGCAATGACGTATTCGTCTTTTCTTTACCTCTAACCATGTCTCCTAAAGCAAAAAATCAAATACACAAAAAAAAAATCAAAAAAAAACTAAACCCTAATTTCTCTTAAACTTGCAAAATATATTCCTAAACTTAATAAAAATACCTAAAATCCAATGTGGAGTACTCCTAGAGGGTGGCCGGAAGTTTCCACTTCGCCGGAGAGGGGCGGCGCCGGCGGGAGGAGCGGCGGGAAGCAAGGCCGACCGTGCGGGACGCTTTCGTTTTCGCGAACAGAGAGCTGGAAGGGGTATTTTTTCGGAAATGAGGGAGCCCGTGCGGGTATAAGGGAGGAAGAGGGTTTATTTTAAGTGGGTGGGACCTAGTCTGTGAGGCGTACGCCTCACCCAGAATTGCGCAATTGCGCCTCTGAGGCGCGCCTCAGTCCAGGTGAGGCGTACGCCTCAGCCAGGTCCAGAATTGCGTAAGCCTCGAGGCGTTTTTTGGTTAAATTGCGCAAAGGCGCGCCTTGAGGCGCGCCTCTAATTGCGCAATTTTAAACCATGGTGGCAAGTACGTCTACTACATCTACATGTTGCGCAGTGTATGCACATGATGAGCTTGCATATAGTGTAGTGCGTGCACATGATGTACTTATATGTTTAATAGTAAATATATGTGATGCATTTGCATGTTAAACATGTGTAAAATACAATTGCATTTGTATATTGCATTTGTGCAATGTACTCACACATTTTGCATAGTGCAATTGTGTGACACACCTGCATGAATTTTGATGCACTTGTATAATGACATGATAATTGGCACATGTATGAAATGGTTTGCATGATCAACGGCATGTGTGCAGGTTACTTAATGCGCTAATATGATTGTAAGTATGCATGTGTGCTACTTGATGCGTCTATATGTATTTGGTACAAACGTATTATACAATACGGGGCTCGTAGGCGACACCCTTTGGTGGTTTGGCACATCACGCACGTTTTAATGAAAGGGTCGTATAACATGTGACACATAATAATGTACACTTTTGTTTCTTTGGAAAAGTAAATGTTCAAGAGATGTACAACAGATTCACGGGGCGTACGTGTCTCCCAATTTTAACAGCTGGTGCGCATGCTACCTAAAGCACTTATGTACCGTGACTCCTCAACTTGTAATTTTTGTGCTTGGAGTTTAGTTTAACAGGTCCCACATAGGGATCAGCTTTCCAAGTTATAAATAAAAAACCCGACCCTAGTTCATTCCTTTGCACATTTTAGTTTAGAGAGTTTGTTGCTAAGGAGTTTGATTATGCACTAGCTAGAAGCTAAGAGAGAGAAGTTCTAGTCGGTTTGTTGGTGAGCAACTAGTTATCTTGGGAGTTCTATTTTGCTAAGTTCTGGTTTTCCGTTCATCTTTGTTTTTCAATGTTTAGTCACATAAAATGTTAGGAGACTCAACCCCGACACTAGTAATGAGGTCAATATATAACAGAGAGTCAACTTAGATGGTTTGTTCACATAAAATGTTGACCTTCTAACAACCATGTTAGGAGAGTTGATATATTAGATCCGACCTATGTTAAGAAATGTAGAGATAGACCTAAAAAAACTTAGTAGAAAAGTATTAAAAACGGTCTTTTTTGTTATATTTAAATGAGAATTTGACTCTTCATATGACACAGGAGCAAAAAGGATTAATGAAGTCAAGCACACAGTGGGAAGTCTTGTTGTTGTTGTTCTTGTATTTTAATTTAAAACCCTCCTTTAACCATTCATTATAATCATTTGTGTATTATCATCAAATTCTTAATGTTTAATCCTTTTTTTTTTAATTGAGTATATGTCAATTCTATCAAACACAATTAAATAAGTTGTTTATTTTGTCTATTTTGGTAATGTACAAGTCGATCCTAACAAAGTCGAAGCAATTACGATCAGGCACGTTCTTTCGTCATTACATCGATTCAGGGCCTTTTTGGGTTTAAAAGGATATTATCGTAGGTTTATATCAAATTATGCTTCTATTGCTACTCCTTTGACAGACTAACTTAACCAACTTAAGAAAGATACTTTTAAATGAGACACTCATGCTTCTACTTCTTTTAGTAATCTAAAACTTGCAATGACTTCCGCCTGTGTCTTAGCATCGTCTAAATTTACTAAACCATAAATATTGAGGCAGGTGCCCCCATTGTGGCTATTGGTGCCATTCTTTTGTAAAATAATCACCCCATTTCATTCTTTATGGTCGATTGCCACCATCCATTCCTTATGTCCTTATGTTCGTGGCACTCAGACATTGTTTTCTATTGATGCTATTTTGATAGATCATGACACACTACTCAAAAAATTCTGCCAAAATATGCAGTAGGATCAACACAGAATGAAGGTGATAGCCAATCATCATTGATAGGATGTCCGATTAACTATTTTTTAGTACGTTATGGTTAGGCTACAACCTTTTCTACAATCCTTCGTGCGAAATCGTACACATTCTAAATTGGCAAAACATTATTTTGAACATACATCAACTCTCCTTCATGGTGAATCGTACACATTCTAAATCCTTATGTCCTCCTAATCCTAAAACCTAATCCGATTACAGAGAGTCAACTTAGATGGTTTGGTCACAAAAAAATAAAAAAAATTAACAAACTAAAAAATTACAAAATTAATAAAAAATAATAAAAAATTAAAAAATTAAAAAATAAATAAAAAAATAGATGGTTTGGTCACATAAAATGTTGACCTTCTAACAACCCTGTTAGGAGAGTTGATGTATTAGATCTGATCTATATTAAGAAAGGTAGAGATAGACCTAAAAAAAACTTTGGAAAATATTAAAAACGGTCTTTTTTGTAATATTTAAATGAGAATTTGACTCTTCATATGACACGAGCAAAAAGGATTAATATAGTCAAGCACACGTGGTGGGAATTCTTGTTGGTATTGTTCTTGTATTTTAATTTAAAACCCTCCTTTAACCCTTCATTATAATCATTTGCAAATTATCTTCAAATTCTTAATGTATAATCCTTTTTTTTTTAAATTGAGTGTATGTCAATTCTATCAAACACAATTAAATAAGTTGTTTATTTTTTCTTTGTTGGTAATATACAAGTCGATCCTAACAAAGTCAAAGCAATTAAGATCAGGCCCATTCTTTTGTCATTACATCAATTTAGGGCCTTTTTGGGTTTAAAAGGATATTATCGTCAGTTTATATCGAATTATGCTTCTATTGCTACTCCTTTAACAGACTAACTTAACCAACTTAAGAAAAATACTTTTAAATGAGACACTCATGCTTCTCCTTCTTTTAGTAATCTAAAACTTGCAATGACTTCCGCTTGTGTCTTAGCATTGTCTAACTTTACTAAACCATTAATATTGAGGCAGGTGCCCCCATTGTGGCTATTGGTGCCATTCTTTTGCAAAACAATCACCCCATTTCATTCTTTATGGTCGATTGCCACCATCCATTCCTTATGTCCTTGTGTTCGTGGCACTCAAACATTGTTTTCTATTGATGCTATTTTGATAGATCATGACACACTACTCAAAAAATTCTGCCAAAATATGCAGCAGGATCAACACAGAATGTCGCCAATCATCATTGACAGGATGTCCGATTAACCATTTCTGAGTAGCTCATGGTTAGGCTACAACCTTTTCGACAATCCTTCGTGGTGAATCGTATACATTCTAAATTGACAAAACATTATCTTGAACATATTTCAAGTTCACACAATTATCAGCCCAGTTGCATGGCACTAGCTCCAGAAAGCAAAATTCATCCAGTCTTCCATATTTCTATCTTCAAAGCCTTCAAAGGTGATCTGCCAGTCTTGCCCACCTCACTACTTGATCTCACCAATAACAACCGACCCCTCAATTTATTGAATGTAATTCTAGCTTCTCACCCACCATCATTGTCACGGCCAGATCTTTTTACAATGGACATTAATAACTCTAAGATGCTTCATAGGAAAATTTCTCAGCTCTTTGTGCTCCATTTTCCTCACTCAACCTTGAACATAAGGTTATTTTTCATGCTCTTTGGCTTCATTTCCCTCGCTCAACCTAGAACATATGGTTACTTTTCATGCTAACGGGAATGTTAGGCAATAATTTATTCGTTTGGACCCCCACTAAAATTCACAATAAGTGAGAAGATTGGGCCAGAAATGTTGAAAGACATGGCAAAGATAATAACACCCACATCTGAGTATGTCATCAAAGAGGAAAAACTCCTAACGCAAGCACCAGCCGTCACGACAGGGTGACGACGTCCTTAACAGCACCAGCAGCCAGAAACCAACCAAGCAGCAGGATGCAGACGTTCCCAGCAGCAATGACAACCAATAAACAGTTCAGTTGCAGGATATGGAAGCAATCCTAGCACAGCCGTAGGATGTAAACAGAAGGAATTAGCTTTTTATTAATATTTGGTTAATCCTATTTGTATTTACTCAGTTTATTTTAGTCTGTAGACCCAACTAGTTTTTAGAGTAGAATATTATAACCGACAAATGTATTTACTTATCAGGTTTGGATGTAACTATAAAACTACCAGATGTTATGGAAAAGATGATACTGAAGCACAAGGACAACAAATGAAGCCTAATGATAAATTCCAGCACTCGAAGGACCAGATTCCACTGCTCTCTACGGTCAATATTTATTTAAAAGGAAAAGCAGCAACGCATAAAAAAATAAATATGAGCTCCATGAATTGGAACTAGCATGTCATGGAAAAGTAAATATTCTATAGAACAATACCACAGGCAAAGAAACTAAATCATGAAACATTATCATACCAGTGACATCAATCTCCGTCAGCTCTGTTCCATATGCACAGTTGTCACACATACCTGACATATTCATGGCCACATCACGGAGACTCATACAAATTTCTTATTCCATAATATAATCAAAATGGTGGTTTCTTAATGCATGTTAAGAGTTACCATTACAGTCCTGCAGGGGCTCTCCAAAATGACGAAAGATAGCACTTCTTCGGCAACTTCTCCTGGACTTTAAACACATATGGGGTAAAAGGTTAGTGATCTCTATCTTAAGAACACCATGTCTATTTTATGAAGGTACAATACTCCAGCTCCAGTTTTGTATTAATTGTCAGATAAGCTTGACTTGCTTTTCTATTTACATTTAATAAATCCGCGGGAAATCATAAGTATTCAGAAATTTCAGCAAAAAAAATGTTTACCTGACAGTATCTAATAATGTCATAAAGATTCTGCAGGCCAGAATTCTCATAAAATACCATCGAACTCTGTTAAGGCAATGATTGTGCTTTCAATTGTCAGAAAAATAGTTCAAAATGATTAGCTTGAACTGGAATAAATACCTGACGTGGAACATCACTAGGTTTATAATATAGAATGCATTCTGAAGGAAGTCCATCTCTGCCAGCTCGCCCGCTTTCCTGTAAACGCAAGAGGTAAAGTAAATTCTCTGATTAAAGTAAAGAATGCAAGCAAATTTAAACTACCTGATAGTATGTTTCCATCGACTTGCTAAGGCTGTGATGAATGACAAACCTGACTATTTTCAAAAAAAAAAATACTATAGTCAGTGGGAAGCTTAGAAGCTTTCTATGGGAGAAAACAAACAAGACCAGTAAACTCAAAAGGTTTTCGATAAACTATCATACTTATATGGGGATGGAGATATTTTTCCACACAAACTTATTTTATTTAGTGTCTAGACAATCAACATCCAAATGATGGCCAAGAACCACAACTCAATCCATACCAGGAGAACTAGTAGTATGTCAATTCTATAAACTTCCAAAATAATTTAATCATGCATCACGCATGTAAAGGGAAAATACTAAAGAATGTGCAAATCGTGAGATAAATGTATTTGAAGTTACAAAACAAATAAAACTCTATCAGCTTGCATACTTACACACAACATTTTAATGTCCTTTATAAGCTTTCATGTAGGTAATCAAACATTATCTACTTATTCACTATGTACAATCCTATATTAACATTATCCATATAATCACTACGTTCAATCCAATGTCAAACATTCATAAAAAACGATCAAGATAATCAACTTATTCTTAGATGGAAAAGCAACACCAATTGTACCGATCTTACATTTGAAGATATCTAACAAGAAGAACAAATGATGAGAACAAACATTCCCCTAATAAAAGAATACTCTTCATATCACTGTTGATGAACATGCCAAAGTATGTGCAGGAATCATCATTGTGAGGCATAGTACTTCATAACACAGCACCAAATTGCCATCATTATGCAGAGTGCTAGCACCATGCACTGAGCTTCTTCTAGGACAAAGATTCCTCAACCTTGTTCAATGAAAGCCAATTTAGCATTGCTAAATCATGATTGACGATCTTTTATGATCCTCTACTTATCGAGATTTTGTCTTTTTTATGCTTCTGTCATTTTCTCCTCTTCCATCACACAGATGGTACTGTCCTAACATTAAATGCTTGAGATAGCGAGCTTGTGTGCTTTTGATGTATCCTTCATACTACTCATCTATTGTAACATATTTCTTCTTAGTATAATTTTTTCCAATATTTTTTCCGTTGGATCTACCTCATATCATGCAATATTCTGTGTAATCTTTTTTTTTTAGAAATGTAAAGCAACAATTAATTTCCCTTTTAAAGTATTCCTTTGGGGTATTGTTGGCCAATGAAATAATATTACTGCACTGCCACACAATTGGCTTGCTTCTCAACTATCATTATTTTTGTTATTAGTTCTCAGTTTACTTGATATGTTTCTTAGTTTTTATACCATGCTACTGTCTTGCTCCTAATTTTGTGTTTTATTATTGTTATAACCCTACTTCACCCTTATTCATTGATTGGTTTTACGTCAAACTAACCTTCTGTGGATCCTTGCAAACATCGATGTTCCCTCGTAAAACATTGATGATTTTACCAAACTCTCCATCATTGATTTATTTAAATCTCTCCCTATCCATCTCATATAGATAGAAGGAAAGAAAGAGTAAGTCTATTATCATTTTAAAAGGAAAGGAGCATTTTTCCTGACGTACCATACATCGTGCATATTTAAATTTGAATAGTTGAGATTTATGTATTTAAATATGGCTGTGTGAATCAAAGAAGATGACATATCTACTTAAAATCTTATCTATTCAAATAAGTGGATAAGTGGTGTAATGTGAGAGGACAAAGGCTCATATCCTTCTAAAAGAGTAGTACTCAAGTTTATCATGATACGTGGGTTCTGATAATAGAGGTGGATACAAGCACTTCTTGAATGGATTGAGTTATGTTTACCATGACACGGGTTGTATTTACATTCACACATTTTAATTGCACATTAAAGGACTCATGTTGATTTGACAATGAATGAGTTGCAACAACTAAGGTTGGATCCAAATACAATACCATAACTAAATTGATAGTCCCATGTACATACTACTTCTGTTCTCACACTCTCCCACTTTCGAACCCTTGAAAATCATGAGTACATACTGCTTATGTTCTCTCTCACGCTCTCTCTCTCTCTCTCTCTCTCTCTCTCTCTCTCTCTCTCTCTCTCTCTCTCTCTCATGCTCATGCTCACTCGCTTGCTTCCGCTCCCGCTCTCTATCTCTCTCCATATCTCTCTCCCTCACTCCCTCGCTGAGGACATGCTCATATCCTTCGTAAATAGTAGTACGCATGCTTATCGTGATATGTGGGTTGTCATATAAGCACTTCTTGAATGGATTGAGTCATGTTTACCATGGCACAGGTTATATTTACATTCACGACTTTTAATTGGATACTGAAGAACTCAAGTTTGATTTGACAATGAATGAGTTGCATCAATTAAGGTTGGATCCAAATACAATACAATAACTAAATTGATAGTACCATATACATACTACTTATGTTCTCTCTCTCTCTCTCTCTCTCTCTCTCTCTCTCTCTCCTTGAAAAATGTGCCAAAAATAACAGATGACAGTTATCACCATCTGAAGCATTAGTTATTTTGTCAACAAGACCCAAAAATGCCATCCACATGCATGGACATAAATGCATGTCACAAGAACATTTGCTTTATCAGCAACACCTAGGTGCTTTAAGAACTGTGCCGTGTAAGTTTAGTAATGAAAAAAACATTTCACATAAATGACAGAATTTACCCTCCAGAATAATTTAAGAAGGTAACCACTGGTTTTCTGCTCAGCTGTAAACTAGATCAATAAAAAGTTTCCAGCTTAATGAAGAAGCTTAGCTAGAAAGCAGAGCAGAAAGATCTAATATAAACAAAAGTAAATCTAGTAGACTAAACAAAAGATTCAGAGTTCAAATAAAGTTCTCATAAATTAAAGATAAAGAACACAAATTTTAATTTAAATCTATGTTAATCATAAAATAAAAATCAATTTGGAACATAGTGTTTCTAGCATTGAATTAATTTCTCTTTAATTTTACAAAATTGTGTGAAGTTTATTAAAGCAAGACTGGCCTTCATAAATAAAAAGGAAAATATTAATGCAGTAAAGATAGTCAATTGTACCATCGGGTTTGTTGATTCCCATTCCAAATGCCACCTGCAATTATCAAATAGTCCATTAAATACTTGCAAGGACATAAGAAAAGGATATAGCGAAAAATAGGAAGTAAAATACAAAGCATTTAAGCATAGGCAATACATACCGTACCAACAATAACTTGCAATTTGCTGTTGCTCCATCTGTTACAATGAAGTTAAAATCAAAAAGAAAATTCCATTACAATATGCCGTTCCTCCACCAAAGCACAAACACAACATCTAAACCAAACCAACAAAAGAAGACAAAGAATTTAAAAGAAACTAAAAGTGCAGCTTTTGAAATAAAAAAATCATATTCTGCTCAGTCTTAAATTTACGAAAGTAATATCAGAAATTTTACAGAAATGAATTAACATGCCTAAAGCTTTCACATTCTCCAACTTAGTTTCAAACAAAAATTCATCATTCTTTTATTTCTACAAGAACTTCAGCATATTCAATTATGGTGAACTTTGAAAATTTGCATGATATGATTATTTACCTTGTAAGCCTGCTTTACTCATATCATCAGATGTTTAAAAAGTTAATGAAATCTCCTTTCACATTACATGCACACAAGCCAAAAAAATTGGTGGATAAAATGACAAAAGTCAAAATTGAATACCAAAAACTAACTGTTGATAGTAAACTAAATCCTTCGAAACGGATTGTGCGCCTTCGGACAGCAGCAGTTTAAGTGCATCATGCCCTGTGACAAAAGCATAAATCCATGATACGTATCCTAATTATTAATCCTAAAATTTCCAGTCAGCTCCCATCAACCAGGAAGGATATCTAGGTCATTTACCTCCGATAACAAATTTGTTATTTCTACTCCACACATAGAAAACAACATTGTACATAGTTATTTCTCCTTCTTCCATATTTTCTTATTTTAACAAAATCCACAATTTTCAACTTAGCCCGCAAACTATTGATAGCACACTGCAATGAGCACAAATCCTTCAATGATTTGGCTCATCAATGCAATATCTGTCACCCATGCAAAATTGTGACAACAAACAGGATAATCTCCTTTTCTTTTATAGTTTAAAGAAATTAAGACCATCTATAAACTTGGTATTTAGAACGGCAACTTCTTCAACGATATCATTATTTCTGGTTGCAAGGGGTAAAAAACCACAGAATAACAATGTTCACAAATTGCTTTGATCTCCCTTAAAACAATATATGTATTAAATTCACACAAATAGCTTAACGCAACACTGCCAAAATTTACATCAACCACCCCCAAAACTTAAATTGCTGGATCATCTTGCACTAGGTGCTTAAATGTGCCTCCATGCCCGTATAGAATCAAGCCAAATTTAAGAGAACCATAAAATGAGAAAAATGCTTAAAGAGATTAACTGGACATGAAAAAAATGGTAATAGGTAGCAAAAAGGCAGCGTTGATAATTAAAATCTTATCAGAAAACATCTCCATTCTTACCGAAGATGAACTTTCTCTCGAGCAACCACATCCATATCAGCGTGATAATAGTCTGCTGATATCCCATGTTCTCTCAATTCCTTTGCAACCTATATTCAGAATATTCAAGTAGAATAATTATGGGAAAGCATTTGAAGAATCAGAAAATTGTACACAGAGATTGATGCAAGCAGATTGAATATAAGAACCTAACAAAACTGCAACAAGACGAAGAATTAAAAAGTAAGTTATTTTGGACATTTTGAGCTATTGTTAAACTTAACTCAGCTTTGATTTGCTAAATTACATGCAAAGACCAATGTTGCAGACTGAATACTTTATTAAATATATTATTTTAACAATTTAATAAAAACGAGCTTAGGAATCTTATTCACATTTCTGAATGAATACCTAAAATTTTATACAATGTGCATTTGATGCACATGCACTCTTACTAGCCGGTATGAGTAGATCGTGGAATCCACATTAAGAATTCTTAATAAATTTTGTATTTGCAAAAATGTACCAAGATTACCATACATACAGAAAAAGGACAGGGAGTAAAACCAAATGAGAGATATCCACAAACCTGCTCACATTCCTTTCTAGAGAAGCAATAAACTATCCCAGATTCACTGTTGCGATAAGATGACCTGATATATTCTGCAATTTGATCAATGACCACCTTGCCAACTGATGACTTTTCATGCACCTATTGCTCAAGAGATACAAAACTATAAAATAAACAGCAAAATTAAATCAGCTGAAAACAACAATGAACACTAAATATAAAAGTTCTTCACCTTGTAGAATAGGTTGGGCCTGTTGACTGTACTTATGAACTTTACGCATTTAGGAATATGCAGCATTTCCACTAGATCTGTTTGGACCTTGTAAGTAGCAGTTGCCTAAAAGCTCTAAAGCAATTAACTTAAGAATATCAATTAGCATGACATTAAATTTCTAATCAAAACCTGTCAAGTAGGTCTCATTTGGAGCATACAGTTAAAGCAACAAGAGGAACATGAGGAAATTGAATCTTCAAGATCCCAAGATTCTTATAGTCTGGACGGAAATCATGTCCCCACTGACTACAACAATGTGCTTCCTGCACAATCGCAAATATCAGTGTAGGTAAGATGAAAATTTGTATAGTGACAATCTAGAGCAGGAAGTTATAAAAAACACTTCAAAAAAGAGGAAGCATGTCTTACAAGATCAATATTTTAACATAGTGGTGCATCTTAACATATTATTGTCTATTTAAGCAAATTTCTGTTTCTGAAATTTTTTTAAAGAAACAAAGAGCTCTGTAATGTAAAAAAAAAAAAAGGCAGCTACTGATATGACCGCAAGGCATTTTTACAATACCTTAAATCCTGTTTTAATAAATGAGAA